>PVIU01001899.1:67824-191656 GCA_004026605.1 Ondatra zibethicus | reverse complement strand
AACAAGACAATCTGTTGCCTTCTTGAGCAAGTCTATGTGCATACAAGCCGCCCCCCCTAAAGCAGACGGCAACACGTGATCAGAGGATGGGCTGGGGTGTGTGTGGCACGCATGCTTTTAGGGCTACAAAGTTTACTTTCCTATACACCGAGAAACTGCAATTTCATTCATTTGGAATGAGCCCATGAAAGACAGGTGTGGTGTCAGATACCTATAGTCCCAGTACTTGGGGAATGGGAGGAGGATCAAGGGCAGCTTCAGAGACCTTGGGGAGGGAGGGAGGGAGAGAGAAAGGGAGAGAGAGAGGGAAGGAGAGAGAGAGAGAGAGAGGGGGAGAGAGAGAGAGAAATATCCTATCTTAAGTAGTTCATGGACACTGGAGTGGCAGGAAGCCAAGCCTCAGGCTTCCTTCCAACTCTGAAGAGGGTGACTGTAGTGTACCAGGTGACTGATCTGGAACCTATCCCATGTTCTGATAGTGAAGCTTTCCCCTAGACTCCCTTCCCATTGGCTGAGGCAGTGAACACATTGAATGCACCAAGGCAACTGTGTTACTTAGAGACACAGAACCTCTGTGATAAGCCATATTGTATTGGCTTAAGAACCACACTCCTCAAGCTGTCTGAAGCTTCCTTGGGCAGCACGACAGGCTAGTTGAGGACTCCTCTGCCCGGGCTGCCTTCTTTGTCTCCTTACTCAAGTCAGACTTGCATACTACTGAGTCTCGGTCCTTGGGCATGATTTTTCATTGTTGCTGTTAAATTTATTTATTACTATTGTTGTTGTCATGTGCACGCACATGTGTGTGTGTGTGTGTGTGTGTGTGTGCATGCACATGGATGTGCTTGTATGATATGGGATACATGTAGAAGACAATCTTAGGAGTTCTCTCCTTTTACTTTCTTGAAGCAGGGCTCTTTTATTGTTTCTGCCAAGTTGTATATTCCAGGCCAGCTGGCCTACAAGCATCCAGGCGGTGCTTCTGTCTCCACTTTAGGAATACAAGGATTACAGATTCAGGCCACTGCCTCTGGCTTTTCCACGTGGGTTCTGGGGATTGAATGTGGACACTCAGGCTTCTGTGGTGAGTGTTCCGATCTGCTGAGCCATCTTAGTAGCCTCTCTGGACTCTTTAAAGACAACTCCAACTCTTTCCCTGGGATTCCTCCAGCTTCCTTCAGTTCTTCCTCGTTGGCTCTCAAGTGTGTTGTAGCTCACACCCTTTTGAGGTTAGTTCTGTGTTAGCACCTTCTACTCAGGGGAGCTGGACCTGGTGCAAGAGGTCATGGTCTGGAAGACAGAGCTCCCAAACCACACGATGGAAGCCAAATGGAAATGGAAATGTTCCTGTTGTCTCAGTTGCTACACAGGAGCCCGAGGCAGGAAGGACACTTGAGCCCAAAAGTCTGAGACCAGCTTGGAAGATGTAGTGAGGGTTAGTCTAAAGATAAACAAATAAATAAGCACATATGTAGCAATAAAACTCTTTCCTCCTGGAAAGCGCTGAAGCTGGAACTGTGAATTTAAAGTCAGTATGGTCGAGTCCAGATACCCCTGAATACACGGTAGAGTGACAGGATTGAAGATGCTCCGGGCCGAGGGACATCCCTTTTTTAGTTAGGGTTTTATTGTGAAGAGGCCCCATGACCACAGCATGAAGGAAAACATTTAACTTACAGTTCAGGATTTTAGTCCATTGCTGTCATGGTGGGAAGCATGGTGGCACACGAGCAGGCATGGTTTTGGAGAGGTAGCTGAGAATTCTACGTCTGGATCAGCGGGAAGAAGGAAGACAGAGCCAGCCACTGGGACTGGCTTGAGCTTCTGACCTCACAGCCCACTCACCTGTGATATGCTTCCTCTAACAAGGCCACATCTCCAAGAATGCCACTCCCTATGAGTCCATGGGGGCTATTTTTATTCAGACTACCACAACTCCATGTGTCATTCTCATCTAATTGCTGCTTACACTTATTCAGGAAAGGGGGACTCCTTGGCCATCTAATGGAGCTGTCTCTTTAGTACTTTTTACTACACACCTCAAACTAACATCCCCAGTGCTTGGTCTTCTCCTCTGGGATCACTAAGCACGTAGTTCTGTTCTTCTGATACTTCTCCAGGTGCATGATGATATACCCTTGCCTAGCTTGTGTGAAGAGGATGCTATTTACCAGTAGCCAAGATGCCAGCTGAATTCTACAAAGGGAGCTAGCTGCCTTACAACTTTCCAAACACCATTCTTTTTTTTTTAACCTAAATTTTTTTTTTTTGTTTTTTGAGACAGGGTTTCTCTGTAGCTTTGGAGCCTGTCCTGGAACTAGCTCTTGTAGACCAGGCTGGCCTTGAACTCACAGAGATCCGCCTGCCTCTGCCTCCCGAGTGCTGGGATTAAAGGCATGCGCCACCACCGCCCGGCTTAACTTTAAATTTTTTTTTACAAATTTATTCATTTATTTTCCATCCTGGCTGCAGTTTCCCCTCCCTCCTCTCCTACCAGCCCCTCCCCTCCCTTCCACTCTGTCATGCCCCCCAGTCCAGGCCTCCATTTCTGTTTAGGAAAGGGCAGATCTCCCATGAGTTTTAACAAAACACAGCATATCAAGTTGTAGTAAAACTAAGCACCTCCCCATGTGTTAAGGCTGGGTAAGGAGACCCAGTATGGGGAGTAGGGTCCCAAAAGCCAGTAAAAAGTCAGAGACAGCCCCTGTTCCCACTGATAGGAGTCCCACAGGAGGATCAAGCTACACAACTGTAATATTATATGCATAGGGCCTATATTAGGCTCACGTAGGCTTCCTGGTTGTTGGTTCAGTCTTGGTGAGCCCCTACAAGCCCAGGTTAGTTAATTGATTCTGTGGGTTTTCTTGTGGTATCCTTGACCCCTCTGACATCTACAATCCTTTCTCCCCCTCTCCTGCAGGATTCCCCAAAATCCACCTGTTTGACTCTGGGTCTGCATCTGTTTCCAGCAGTTGCTGGGTGAAGCCTCTCTGATGACAGTTTGGCTAGGCACCAGTCTGGGCATAGGAGAGGGCCAGTTCAGTGTACAGACCCGATAATGCTAGGAGTCTTAGCTGGGGCCATCCTTGTAGATTCCCGGGAGGTCCCCTCACACCAGGTTTTCACCTGACCCCCCAAATACCACCCTTTTCCAGTAGACTCTTTCAGTACTCTCCCACTCCATCCCCTGTAACCTGATCACTCCTGTTCCCATTCCCACCTGCCCTCAGTCCACTCAGGAAATCTATTTTCCCCTCCCAGGGGATCTGGGTGTCCTGTCATGAGCTCTGCTTGTTAACTAGTTCTTCTGGGTCTGTGGACTGTATCACAGTTATCCTTTGTTTTACAGATAATATCAGCTTATGAGAGAGCACACCCAGACACCATTCTTATTGAACAGTTATTGGAAAAGTACTTGGGGGATCCAGATAAAAATGCCAGGAAGGCGCAAGATGGGCATTCATGCTTCAAAAGCCTCAAATGGTCTAAGGGCTTCTGTTTGCCATTTGACCAAGTTAAAACCTAATCTTTCCACTATCAAGATGCCCTCAACACCTCACGCCAGGGAGTTTCACAATTTACCAGACAGGCGGGAATAGACAGGAATCTATGCTCAGGTTTGGCTTATTCATACATGTTTTGTAGGTCATAGAAAGACAGAATCATGAGCTCCTGGCAACAAGATTTACCTTAAGCAAACATTTTCACCAATTGAATGCATCCTTTGTCCCTGCTATGCCACCAAGGCACTGATGTCACAGACATCTACTCTGGGAATTTTTGTTTGCAGAAACAAAACGCTAGGGCACAAATCAAGTTGCCATTATCTGGCTCAGTTGGACAGTCAACATGGACCAAGAGAATGAAAAGGACTTTCTGACTTTAGTGCTTTCTTTCTGGCCTCTCATTTTTGAACTTCAATTAAAAACAATAACAAACAAACAATCATAGGCTTGAGCTTGTCATGAACCAGGTTCAAAGTTTAGCTTGACCATTTGCCTTTGGCAAGGTATATAATTGCTTGGAGGTTCAGTTTCTTTGTCCACATATTGATGCTCTTAGGAGTGACTCTGTAGGGGAGAGAGACAGTTCAGCTGGTGAACTGCTTGCCATACAAGGATGATCAAAAAGCGTAGGGGCAGAACCCATGCTAAAAACAACAGACCTGGGATGATGTGCCCAATGGTACAATAGAGGTATGGCTGTCACAGGGTAACCAGTCACTCTCTGATTGGATGTGAGGCCTGCTCCACATGGGGAGGGGTTTCATATTTCCCTGGTTACTATAATCTTGGTCAAAAGCCCATGGCTGGGGAGGTCCTAGGTCCCAGGATAGAAGTTGTTTTATTAACTTGGTGAGTGGTCATACTGTTAAATTGCCTTGTAAATATTTATGTTTAAAGCCGCAGATCTGGACTCTTTTCAGCCTTGGTCAGAGGCACTTTTCAATATGGACAACAGTCAATGCAGAGACACATAACTGGTTGAAGTGGCAAGAATAAGAGACAAATACAGTACTGGCTGGTTTTATATGTCAATTTGACACAAGCTAGTGTCATCAAGGGGGAAGAAGCCTCAATTGAGGAAATGCCTCCATGAGATCCAACTGTGAGGCGTTTTCTCAATTAGTGAACAACGGAGGAGGGCTCAGCCCATTGTGGGTGGTGCCATCCCTGGATGGGTGGTTCTGGGTTCTATAAGAAAGCAGGCTGAGCAAGCCAGGGGAAGCAAGCCAGTAAGCAGCACTCTTCTGTGGACTCTGCATCAGCTTTTGCCTCCAGGTTCCAGTGTTGCTTGAGTTCCTGTCCCGTCTTACTCCAACGATGGAGGATGTGGAAGTATACGCCAAATAAACTCTTTCCTTCCCAACTTGCTTTTTTGGTCATGGCGTTTCATCACCGCAATAGAAACTCTACGACAAATACTCAGCCTAAATGGAACATCTTTATCAATACCTCCCCCACACTGCCAAGGCTTGGGGAGCATTGTGGAAGAGGAGGCAGAAAGAATGTAAGAGCAGGAGGATAGGGAGGGATGCAGTGAACTAATGCTGCCTTCTGGGTATGACATGGCCATTGCCCGCGAGAACAGACAGAAGCTCTGACCTGCCCAAGATCAAGCCAGTCAAAAGTCTGGCATAAATGGGGGAGGTGCTCTCTAGTTCCCGCCCCTTCCTGAGGATCTGACTGGCAACTGACAGCTGCTATTGGTGGGAGAATTTTTTTTAAATTTATTTAACTTTATTTCATTTCATGTGCATTGGTGTGAAGGCATTAGATCCCTCTGAAACTGGAGTTACAGGCAGAAGTGAGCTACCATGTGGGTGCTGGGAATTGAACCCAGGTCCTCTGGAAGAGCAGCCAGTGCTCTTAACCATTGAGCCATCTCTCCAGCCCCTGGAGAATTATTTTTTTGAGGGTGTTCCCATTGGTAGGTTTCCCATGCTCCAGTGAGTTGTCCCACACCCACGCACATACCAGAAGCACTGGTTAGACTCAGGGGGTTAACACTAGAGAAAATGAAAACATGAAATTAGAAAGCCTAATATAGGGAGAAACAGGGGCAGTTGGAGATGGAAAACGGGCCATGGATATCATCATATTTCATTGTATACATGAATGGAATTCTCGAGAATAAAGAAAAGAATAACACTTTGAAAAGATTTATTTATTTTTAGTTGATGTGTGTAGATGTTTTATCTGCATGTATGTCTCTGCATCACATTTATATGATGCCCATAGAGGCCAGAAGAGCGAGGTGGAACTGGAGTTATCAACAGTTTCTAGCCACCATGTGGGTGCTGAGATTCAAACCCAGGATGCCTGGTAGAATAGTCCGTGCCTCTAACTGCAGAATCATCTCTTAGGTGCCTCAAATATCCATCACATCACATAATCCCCAGGCACAAGATCTCATCCCAAAGGGCACTGTCTCAACCTCTAAGTGACATTACATTGTATCAGTTTTGGAATGTTGTAGAGAAGGCAAGCATGGCCTCAGAAACCACTCAGGAAATGGGGGCATTTCCATTCTGCTTTAATGGTGACAATCTAGGGTCATAGAGATGAAGAACTCTAAAACTGTAAAGCCAGGAGGTGACAGAACTGGGGCTTACCTGCATCTATCCTTTGCAAACCCGAAATCCAAAGGTGCAAAAGAACTGGGGATTAGGTAGGGAGGTGAGACCTTGAGTCTGTTTTTGTCAAAGGAGAAGAAAAATGAAAATCCTGACAAGTCAGGGACCAGTGATGTAGGCCAAATCCCTGAAAGGTAGCACACTGGGAATGGCGCACAGAGGAGTGCCTAACTTGGGAACTGTGGAGCAAGGCTGGGAATATTCTGTATCATGTTACAGGCAACAGTGATTGCTAAACCCACAATATGCCTCCCTACCTTACACGTCAGCAATAACCATCCTATCAGTTATTTACGGGAAGCCTAGGGCACACAAGAATACTTACAGAAGCTCTGCAGATAACAGCACAAAACTGGGAAAAAGCACAATGTCTAGTGACAAGCAAAGAAATAACAACTATACTCAATTCATACAATAGTGCCATCTGTAGAGAGCTGCGAATCAAAGACACAGGCAAAGACATGAAATGGAAGTGGAGGCTGCTCTTGAGTTTCCCAGATGCCCAGACCCAAATAATCATGCAAAACTATTAATTACAACACTGCTTGACTTATTAGCTCGGGTTTCTCATTAACTAACTCTTACACCTTAAATTAACCAATTTCCATTCATCTGTGTATTGCCACGAGGCTGTGGCCTACTGGTAAGGTTCCTGCGGCATTTTTCTCCTTTGGCAGCTATGTGGCATCTCCTTGACTCTGCCTACTCTTTATATATATCTTCCAGCCTGGCTATATTCTGCCTTGCTATAGGTCAAAACAGTTTTATTCATTAACCAAAAAGAGCAACACATATAGAGAAGGACATCCCACATCCATGGGATTAATGCATGAAGAAGTCAATGGAATACATATAACAGAGTGTTTTCAGCCTTAAAAAAAAAAAAATCAAAATCTATCCAAGCCAATCATTGTGCCTGTCATCCTAGCCTTAAAGAGGCTGTCAGGAAGATTGTGAGGTCACGGCTAGCCTAGGCTACACCAAGAGACCCTGATAGGAAAGAGGAAAGGAAAAGGACAAGGAGAGAAAAAAAAGAGACACTATAATTTGCAATAATGTGGATAAACCCAGAAGACATTAGATTTAGTGAAGTAAATCAGATACAGAAAGGCAAATCCACTTCATCAGGACACCTAACATAACCAAATTCATAGAAGCAGAGAGTTTGGAATGGCGGCGGCTGGGGGACGGAGGAAGCATCTGTGGCTTGGTATGTTCAGAGTTTCCCTTACATGAGACAAGTAATTGCTAGAGAGCTACTGTGCCTTGTGATGCCCCCCCCCCCACAGCAATACTGTGCTGTGCACTTTAAAGGGTGCTGTGGCCAGGGGTCAGTGGGATGGTTTAGTGGTGTAGGAGGTCCTTCTGTATTTCTGTTGCTTTCATTGGTTGAATAAAGAGACTGCCTTGGCCTTTTGATAGGGCAGCCCTTAGGTGGGTGGAGTAGACAGAACGGAATTCTGGGAGAGAGAAGGCAGAGTCAGGGAGAGCCGCCTGCCATGAAGCTGCCAGGTCAGACATGCTGAATCTTTCCCGGTAAGCCACGACTCGTGGTGACACACAGATTATTAGAAATGGGTTAAGTGAATATGTGAGAGTTAGCCAATAAGAGGCTAGAGCTAATGGGCCAGGCAGTATTTCAATGAATACAGTTTCTGTGTAATTATTTCTGCGGCCTGGAGCCAGGTAGAAGGACGCAGCCCACGTGCTTCTTACTACAGTTTGGCTGCCCAACGTGGTTGGCTGACTCCATGTAAAACCTGAGAGGGCTTGAAAAGGAATTCTAGACACACAGAGAAAAACAGTTTAACACAGCTTTTTGCTATTTGCTGGGGCGTGCTATAGAGAGATTTCCTGGCTAGGTAATAGCAACAGGAAAAAAGCTGCACCATTTTAAAACAAGGCTTTTTGGACCCTGTCGCCAGTGCAAACTCCGGCTATGGAGCATTTGTGGGCCCGGATGTTTGTGTGCCTGCTTGGGATTGGGAAGAAAGTAGCTGAGACCATGCCGTGGCTCAGCTCTCCCTGCCTGGGCAGACGGCGGGATCAGGCTTAGGCAGGTGGGAGAGCACGGTGGATTTCCGCAGCCACACACAGAGATGTTTCCAGGCTGCGTAGTGCTCTGCGTGGCAGATTCAGCTGTAGCTCAGATAAAAAGCCCATTCCCCGGGTTGGAGTGTTGAGCATGGCTCCTGCCTGGAAGGGGGGCACTGCGTGCTGCGGCTCAGAGGCACAAGTGAGTCAGAGACACAAACAGCTCCGCCATGCTAGCGGTGCACTGCGCAGGCTCAGAGGCACAAGTGGCTCCACCATGCTGAACTGTGCTAATCTCAGGCAGGATCGTAATTATCAAAACAAAAGCGCAGTTAAGGTTTAGACTGGGCAGGAAACAGGCGGTACCGTATAACCCCTACTTAGTGCAACTTAGGTTTTAAGATGTGCTTACCATTTTAAGAAATGCTCCTGGATAGTAAAGAATTACAGATTCACAATAGGACAGATTAAGACATAAAAGACCTCTAAATGGGTCACAGTGTTGGATGGCTGTACATAGGCTTGGGAGAGAAAAGAAAAAGAATATAGAGAGATGCTTTAAAAAATAAAGGGTAAAGTCTTTAAAGAGACAGAGTACAGATAGTCATAGATTAAAAAAAAAATAAGCCACGTAAAAATGGAATATTCACAGAATGTCTGGATTATGTATTTTATTGTGTTTTCTTTGAATTTTTTGACTGTGAAGGAGCTAAGTACAGAGAGAATTTTCATTGTATGGGCTACCAAACTAAACCAACATATATGTCCTAAAGGTATCATGACGTCCAAATTTGGGTCTAAGGATATGGTGCTTTGGAAAGGAGGTTCTTCTTTTGTTTTCACAGAGGATGAGACCCTGTGGATTCCTTCTATACCAATGTGGTATGATAGACCCTGGCCTCCTGAAAGGTCACCGTGAATACCTTCAGAAAATTACTTCACTCAATTGCTGACTGAGATGTACCTGGCACAGAGGATACACCATGAAAGACCTAATTAACAGTGTCCCCATACAGCAGGAAGAAGTTTGGAGAGAAGTAACTATGCCCATATTCCCAAATATTGTTTGTAAATGTTCTTTTACATTAAAGGGGGAGATGATATAGATATGGATAATTTGCATTGGTATGGATTTTGCTTTAGTGATATAAATTTAAGGTCAATTTTGTTACATGTATATATATTTCTGCTCTTGATTAAGGTATTGTGATTGTGTAGTTCATTTAAAAATGTAATGTATGATTAGGAAATATAGGTCATTAATGGATAATCATTGATAATAGTCAAGCTTGTAGTCATGTTAGTTAGATTTTCTATATGTGCATAGATATATTTCAGATAGGCATTCTTCATATCTTTCAAAGACTACAGAATATGGCATTTAATGTTTTAATAACTTAGGACTTTTCATGACAATGAGACACATCTGCTCCTGGCAGCAACAGCTACTTCAAGAGGAAGGTGGGCATTGAAGAGGCTCCTTATGGAGTTTGCTAGCCATTTGGGCAAGAAACTGCTCTTGCCTGGACTGTTGCATAAACTGGACACGAAGAACCTGCAGAGAGAGAACTGCTGAACTTGCCTAAAGGTGAGATGATCCTTTGGGGTTCCTGATTCATGAAAGAGTCTATGAGATATTCTGCAGGACACAGAAGAAAGTGACTGAACTGTCTTTGAATTTTCCTGCTTCATGGAAATGTCTGCTGAATACTGTGGGTCTGTAGGCTGAAGATGGATGCCCCAATGGTACAGAAAAACTTTGGGTGACTGTCCAGGCAGCAAGATGTCTCTGTCATTTCTAGAGTTTGGAAGTTGCTTATTTCTTGTTTACTTAGGTAATATTTTATCCTTCTGGAGTCTTTGATGGAGTTGAAGAATAGATAGTTAGTTATAGTAGTAGTTTTCCATTGTTATGATAAAAGATAAAATAGATCTAAATATTATAACTGTAATTCTTGCTTGATAACTGTTTCGTTAAAGCCTTTCTTTTTTGTTTAAACAGAAAAAGGGGAAATGGTGTAGGATGTCCTTCTGTATTTCTGTTGTGTTCATTGGTTGAATAAAGAGACTGCCTTGGCCTTTGGATAGGGCAGCCCTTAGGTGGATGGAGTAGACAGAATGGAATTCTGGGATAGAGAAGGCAGAGTCAGGGGGAGCCGCCCGCCATGAAGCTGCCAGGCCAGACACGCTGAATCTTTCCCGGTAAGCCACAACTCGTGGTGACACACAGATTATTAGAAATGGGTTAAATGAATATGTGAGAGTTAGCCAATAAGAGGCTAGAGCTAATGGGCCAGGCAGTATTTCAATGAATACAGTTTCTGTGTAATTATTTCTGCAGCCTGGAGCCAGGTGGAAGGACGCAGCCCGTGTGCCCCTTACTACAGTTTAGGGCTAAAAGTGTTTGCTACTCAAACTTGACAACTTGAGTTCAATTCCTAAAAATACATAAAGGCCAGGTGTGATGGAGAACACACCAATAATTCTAGTACCCGGGATGCTGAGGCAGGAGGATCATGAGTTTGGGGCCAGCCTAGACTACATAGTGAGATCTTGGTTTAACACACACACACACATACACACACAGGCACGCACACACACGCATGCACGAAGGTGAAGACACAAGGAAACAGTTGGCTGTGGCACCAGAGCAGTGGCATTAATACTATTGGCCGTTTGCCTATGTTCAACCTCTAACTATATATAACTTCTGATATATAAAATTTTATCATTTTATAAAGCTCAATACAAGAAGCATCATTTTTATACATATAATTCTGGATTGAGAGCACAAAAAAAAAAAACAATAGAAATACTGATCAGAAGATTCAGGATGTTGGCCAGGGTAAAGATTGCTGGCCAGAGTAGGGTCTCTGGGGTTGTCAGGGGATGAGTTAGAAAACATTCACCAAGATGTGGCCACCACTACACTGCATACGTTCAAATATATGTAGTTGATATATTCTTTTGTGCTTCATATACAGCCTCTTAATATCCTAATAATACACTCTAGTCTAGAAAAAAATACGGAGAGTTTGACCGTGTAAATTAATATGCAAATTCAAGTCATTATAATTGTTGAGAACCAACGGCGTGTGACACTCTCCCCCACGCTCTTCTGTTGACATCCAGTGCTGTTCCCACCTCCCATTGCTTTAGCACCTATTCTGAGAGTCCTGCTGTGTGCCTGGGGTTAGACAGAGAACTGATCCTTGCTTCACAAATGCCCAGAGTTAGGAAGGTGTGAAATGTTGAGAGCCAGAAATGCCAAGTGGAGCGGAACTATGGAATCCCTCGCCTCGTTGGACTCCCTGTGGCAGAAGAGTGGCCACTGTTGGCCAGAATAGCAGTGGCTTCATTCCCGGCATAGATGCCCTCTTCTGACCAGCTATCCTCATTGCTCTCTAAGTAGGCAGGGGCATGATCATGCTGTTACATTCTCCAAACCACTGGCTATGACAATAATCCTGTTTCTCAAGCTCCCTGACCCACACAGGATGGGTCACATCAGTGACCACTGGATGTCTAGAATAATACAAGTGTCCTGATAGTGGCTTTGTGTGTGTGTGTGTGCACATGTGTGCATGTTCTCACGTTTGTGGATTCATTTGTATACATGTGCACATGAAGGTTGAAGTCAGCTATGGGTGTCGCCCCTCGGGGGCTACCCACTTTATTTTTGGGACTTTCACTGGGACCCCAGGCTTAGCCATTCAGCTAGGCTGGCTAGCCAGTGAGCCCCAGGGATCTGTTTGTTTCTGCCTCTTCAGTAATCCCGTTGGAAGTACATACCACCACAGCCCGCTTTTTCACGTGGCCCGGGGGATTGAACTCAGGTCCCGACGACTGCCTTGGTAGGTTATCTATGTTATTGCTTGAGATATCTCCAGCTCTTTCTTGGTATTTTTCAGCAGCTATGAATGCAGCGTAGAGCATGGTGTTCCACACTGAGGATGAGGTTGAAAGGACAGAGACAGCTCCACTTGCAAAGGGAGCTCACAGGATAGCCAATCCAATGGCTCCCCAAACTCTAAACTCCCCATTTAAAAAAACAACCCTCTGGAATAAAGACTTATTTTTTTCATGTAAATTATGTGTAAGATGATTAACACAGCCCTATTTCAACAGTTTTGTCTCTACACAGCCTACATCTCGTATGTCTTGTGTGAGCTTGTCTTCCCAGGGTTCGGTGGCTGCCTCAGGCCTCTATACCATCCAGTGTCATTGGCTGCTGGTCTCCAGCACTTTGTATAGAATAGTTTATGTGTAAGTGGGCTGTCCCTGTTCAAATGAATGCCTGTGACATCTTGTGTTGCAAGGGACTAGCCCAGGGGAGCCACTCAGGAAAGTGTGGTCCCCAAACAGGAAGCCCTTCCTGAATTTGGACTCTGTATCTCTCTCCTCTCAGGCTTTGCCTTAAACCTGAAGAGGTCCAACACCATCTCTGGACTGCTTTTGCGTGTCGTCCCTAAGAGCATCTCGGGAAGGCCCCAAAGACACATTCTCCAGTCAGGGTGTGTGTGTGTGTGCGTGTTCACGTATGTGTAGAGGCATAACATACAATCTGGTTATTCTGGTTGCACGACATTGCACTGGAAACCCCAGAGCACCAGGCTGTCTTCATTCAGTTTAAAAAAACAGTTCCTTCCACTCCGTCAGAAAACACTTGATGCCTTCCAAAAAGCTTCCCTAGCCACTCACGGGGGTGAAACCCTTGGCTGCCTTGGGGGCTCGGCGCCACTCCCCCTTCTTGCTCTTATAGGCGGGGAAACTGACACCAGATGACCACGCTGATCTGGCCAAATTCACTAGATCCAGCTCTCTCAGGTCAGAAGGCAGAGACGTTCTGGCACCTAGCAGTAGGCTGGTGTGCAGGACCGAGCAGGGCTTGGTGCCTGTCCAGGGGAGGTATAAAGGCAAAGCAGGGTGGCTCTCATGCCCTGGCTTGCTGAGGAGACTTGGTGCTGGTCAGAAGCTCCTGCCCCGGGAGGGCTGAAGTGGAAACTAATCCCGATTGTGTAAAGCTCCACACTGTCTCTCCTTTGCACAAGGACAGCTGCTCACAAGCCCCTCTTCTGGCTATCCGACTGAACAGTTTCACATCAGGGTATATTTAGCTGTGTCCTGCCTCCAGAAGCTCACAGAGAAGACAACTGGTCTAGCCTGGGCTAGAAATATGGTGAGAGCAGGTTTGGAAGCAAGGAACTTCTGAGCTGAGCGCTCAAGTGGGCATTAGTTGGGCAAGGGGGCCCAGTGAATGAGGGGACAGAAGCCAGCAGGGAGAATGGCCCGAAGCCAGAAAGGAACGTAAGCAGAGATACATTTCATGTGTATGCATGGCACCTCCACGACTTTTATTACATATGACTCTCACCCACAGGACATTTACATAATATTTTATTGGACTGTTTTTTTTAAAGGCAAATGAATTTTTTTCTTTCCATTTGGAAAGTAGGTCATTTCGATGTAGTTTGATTTCAAAGTTGAAGGCAGTGAAGCGGAGAGGCCGAAGATAATGCACGAGCTGTGTGATCTTTGGCATGGTTCTATGTGTCACAAACGTTAGGGTTGTCATCTAGGGAAGAACACTGTACTTACTGGGCAGGCCCACTGGGAACAAGAGAGGTTATTATCACTTTAGGTTATTTCTAAAACGACCTTTGACAGTCAGCGCAAGCATCTACCTTACATCTACCTCAGCACGATTTCAAAAACCCTTAGACCTTTTTCATTATACAAATGCATTCTTTTAAAGGGGTTTGCTTTAAAACACTGAGGGTTTTCTTGCTACTTGCTTTTTTTTCCTCATGCAATTTAAATAAGGACCTAAGAATTCAAATGAGAAGCAGCCGTCTCTTCTCCCTGTAAGTTCATCTGGTGTATCCAGGGAGCAGGGCACCAGAGACGGGAGCCGCTGAACAAAGGCTTGACTATGAGGAGAAGGATGGGGTGGGGAGGGATGAGCCACATCTCACAGCCAGTGTGGATGGAGGCTGGACAGGGCCTGAACTTGAAAGGGCTTGCACGCTGGCTTAGATGGCCTGGGATCATCCTAGAGATGGGAACAGAAAGTCACTGAGAGGCTGCGCTATGAGCCACTTGCAAGGCAAGAGAAATTCAAAATCTCTTTCCTGGGGTTCAGACTGTCTTTTGAGGGTCTCATGTTAGAGGGAACCGTAAGGGAGGTGGGGCGGGGCTCCGTGGTAGAGCGTTGGCTTAGCGTTCACAAAGGATCAATCTCTAGTGCTGCAAAAGATTATTAAAAATTAAAATAATTTAAAAAAAGAGAGACTGGGAATGATTTCCAGTTGGTAGAGTGCTTGCCTACTATCTACAAAGCCCTGGGTTCAAGTCCAGCACCACATAAAACCAGATGACTCACGCCTATAGGCCCAGCCCTCAGGAGGCAGAGAGAGAAGGATCCAAAAGTTCAAGTTTATCCTAGGGTATAGTCAAAGTCTGAGGCCAACCTTGGCTACATTATGGGACCCTGTCTCAAAAAAAAAAAGATAGTTGAAAATTAAAAAATAAAAGTACCTGTAAATCTTGATTCTCAGGAAGCCTTGGACAGGCAGATCTCTAGCAAAGAGGGGACCTTAAAAGTACCATCCTTTTAATTACTAAAATCTTTGAGCAAGTTGGGTAATGGTTTGCAGCCTTTAGTGTTCTGCCTGTAAGTCATCTGGGGCAGGCCTGGGAGGTCACAGCTACAAGTCTCCCTGCCTGCTTCCCTCTGCACCAGGGCTTCTCCTCTTCGGCATTGCTGATGTTTACAGCTGGCTGGCTCTTTGCTGTGGTAAGACATCCTGTGCCATGTTTAGTGATGTTATAATTTGATTGGGAAATGCTCCCTACAACCTCGTGTGGTTAGCACTTGTCCCCAGGCGGTGATACTGTTTTTGGGAGGTCATGGGGTCTTTGGGAGGTGGGGCCTAGCTGATGGAGTGGGCCACTAAGGTAGAGAATTTAAGAGCTGACAGACCAGCCTGCTTCTGCCCAGGCTCTCTGCTCCCCAGTGCACTGGATTGTGAAGAGGCCCAAGCACAGGGGCTCATCTCCATGAACTCTGCTGTGCTGGTTAATGTCTTCAGCTTAACAAGATCTAGGCTGTTCAGGGAGATACACCTCTGGGCAAGTTTGTCAGGAAGTTTCAAGATTGGGTTAATGAGGCAGGTCTTTCTTAACTGTGTACAGTATCATTTCAGGGGCTGGGGTCAAAGGTTGAGAGTGTAAAAAAAAGATAATCAGGGGTTGGAGAAAAAGCTCACTTAAGCAGTTAAGAGTGCATACTGCTGCCCTCCCAGAGGACTAACTCACAACTGTCTGAAACTCCTGCTGTGAGGGAGCAGACAGCCCACCCCAGCTTCTGGCCTCCCCCTACACAGACACATGTGCACACACATGATCAAATGATTCCCCCACACAGACACACATGTACACATGTGATGAAATGATTCCCCCTACACAGACACACATGCACACACATGATCAAATGATTCTGCCTACATGGATACATGTGCACACATATGATGAAATGATTCCCCTACACAGACACATGTGTACACATATGATGAACTGAGTCTCTCTACACAGACACACGTGTACACATATGATAAATGATCCCCCTACACAGACACACGTGCACACATATGATAAAATGATCCATCCTACATAGACACACGTGTACACATATGATGAAATGATTCCCCCTACACAGACACATGAACACACATATGATGAAATGATTTCCCCTACATGGACACACATGCATACATATAATTAAATTAATCTTTAGGAAAGAACAAAAAAGCTGGACGATGGTGGTGCATGCCTTTAATCCCAGCACTTGGGAGGCAGAGGCGGGTGGACTTGTGAGTTCGAGACCAGCCTGGTCTACAAGAGCTAGTTCCAGGACAGGCTCCAAAGCTACAGAAAAACCCTGTCTCGAAAAACAAAAAAACAAAAAAAAAGGAAACCGAGTTGAGTCCCAGCATTCAACTCTCTCAGCTTCCTGACAGCCACTCCACACCCCTGCCACCATATGTTTCCTGCTGCAATGGACTGTACCCTCAAACTGGGAGCCAAAATCAACCCTTCCTTCTTTCCTTAAATTGCTTTGCTTTTGCTGAACATCTTGTCACTCAGTGAGGAAAGTACTTTGTACATCTGCTGTGCCTCCCCTGGCGTAATGGTGTACCTTCTCAGACCATAAGCCCCAGAAGTAAGGCCTCTGTGAGCTGCCTCTGTTGTGACTCCATTACAGTGATGAGGAAAGTCACTGGCCCAAGTAGCACCTCTCAGTTATGACAAGCACAAGCATCGCAGGTGTTGTCAGATGTTCCCAGGAGGAAGCAGAGGTGACCCAGACTTGTCTTTGGGGAGGGAGAGTGGGTTCTGGTGGCCTTGGCAGTTTAGACTGGATACATTGGGACAGAGAACTGCCTGCCGAGAACCCAATAGCCCCCCACCTGCTCCCCTCGCCCCATGCTTCTGAGTATAGGAGAAAAAGGAGCAGCCGATGAAGGAGGTCTCCTATTGTCTTTATTACTGTAAGGGTCACACATTGGTTCTTTACTACTCATTGATACGTGTGACTCACTTAACTGTATTCAGGGACAAATACCCTCACAGAGGGTCACATGCTCCCAGCACTCACAGGCATGACTTAATGCTTCCTTGCTTGGGCCTGTCTTCCACAAGAAGGCAGCCAAGAGAAGGAGAAAAGACCTTTGTTTTAGTCATGGAAGAACTATGGGAATATTCAGGACGACTGCCCAGCATGGCGGCAGATTCACACACAGTTTCCATGTACTAGACCCGGCCGACCTGTTCCTTGACTCATAAAAATAATTATAGTAAAGCACCACTAAGCACCTACTGTGTACCATTGCACACACTTACCTAATCCTTCCAGCAATCCATTATCCCTTTTATTACACAAGGAAACTGAAGTACTGTGAGACTGGGCGACTTTCCCAACACTGTGCAGCCATTAAGTAGAAGGTGGCCTGTCAGAAGTGCAGACGGCAGACGCGAGTTCAGGCCTCCTGGATTCTGCGTCCTTTGTTGTCATTCTGCTGCTAGACTACGCGCTCGCCTTCCCGGTGGTGCTGTGAGAAAGGCCAAGCTGACACAGCGCTTGCATCGTCAGGAGCCACTGCCACTGACTCATTTAATGGCTGAGTGTGGGAGCTCAAACCACACACACACACACACACACACACACACACACACACACACACACGTAGCACTGGAGAATGCTATCCTTTTTGGTCTTGACCTTGGAAAAGAGAGCCTCAGATACAGAAAACCCTGATAGGCATAGCTTACTTGAGTATTGTGACGCTAACTCCGTTGAGTACTGCCAGCCACTCTAGAAGCCCCATCCTAGTCACAGGCCGTTGCTCTGTGACAAAGTAACCACAACGCTCATGTACGTTCATTCTTCACTCATTCACTCTTTCTTTCGTTGACAGGATCTTCAGTCCAGGTTGATCTTGAACTTCCTGGGATACTAAGGATGACCTTGAACTTCTGATTCTCCTGCTTCCACGGAGTCCTAGTGCTGAGATTAGCACGTTTGGTTGGTGCAATGCTGGGCATCATGCCCAGGGCCTTGTGCAAGCACTCTTCCTATTTAGCTGTAGCCCCAGCCCCAAGTGACCATTCCTTGCGTTTATCATCCAAGTATGTTGTTTACCTAAGCATAGTAATTTTTATTTCAGAAATTTGATAGCCCCTTAAATCTGTTTTACCTATAGATCTCCCCTTCACCCTTGTCACCCATATATTTCTTACTTATTTTGCTTTTAGTTGTATATGTCTATAATAGATCACATGATGTTTTGATATGCATGTAACACAGTGAAATGATTCTACCATCAGGCAGAATATTCCAAGGTCACCTTCCCCAGTTACCTTTTTTGTATGTGGTAAGAGAAGTTAAAATGTACTCTCGTGAAAGATTTTCAGTATTTCATACAAATGCCATTAACTCTGACTTCATACAGGTACTAGATTTTTTAAAATTCTTTTTAAGTTCAAATTTATGGCTTTTAACCTACTCTAATTTCTTTCACCTTTCCTTTAAGTACTTTTCCACTTTCCATTTCTATGTATTTGACTTTTTCAGAAACTATTCCCTGTGTAAGTGAGCTCAGGTGATCTTTGTCTTTTTGCACCTGGTTTATCTCACTCAGGTAGCCTGGAGGCTCGCCCATGGAGCGATTCCACTGCAGGGCATGCACCCAAAGAGCAGGAATTGAGCTCCTCCTGCAGATGTTTGAGCTCTTGCATTGATTGCACAGTCTCCTCCAGAGCTGGGATCTGGAAACAATCTACGTGTGTGGTATGGATGAACGGATAAAGGTATTAATACTGTTGGCTGTGCTGGTATAGTAGACCTTGGCTCCCAGCACACAAGAGGCAGAAGCAAGTGGGTTTCTGTGAATTTGAGGCCAGCCTAGTCTACATTGATAGAGAGTTCCAGGACAGTCAGGGATACAGAAAGACCCTGTCTTAGGGCCTGATTCTACCACTGCTGTATTTCCTCTCTACCTTGATTTGGTGTAAGCAACAGTTCTCCCTGCAGGTGTTCTCATAAGTGGAAACATTGCAAGTATCCCGAAGACAGTGTTTGCATTGATGATGGATAAACACATCATGGTACCAGTGTCAGTTAGAGTCATCTATGAGAATCTGGGATTTCCAAATTAACCTTTGTTGTTTGTGTATCTTACATTTGGGGCCACCAGGAGCAGGGTTTTCATATTTGTCTCTTGCTCAATTTTCTTTTCTTGTGGCATGGAGAACATCAGCCATTTCCATATTATATTGGAAAGAGAGCATTTAACAAAACTCTTTGGATATTTGGCTTTAACACTGCAAATATGTAAAAAATTATATATTTCCTGTGTAGTGTGGGAAGTATTGCATGGAGTGGCTTATTATACAGTATGCAACTTGACAATATAAGTGAAAATAGTTGTTAGGATAGTAGACTATCATTTTCAATAAGAATATGATATGCTTTTAAAAAGAGAGAGACTCTGTCTCCAAAAAAAGAAAGAAAAGGAATTATATACAGCCCTGACTTCCACATGCACATTTGCCCTGCATACCCTCTGCCATTAAATAATAAATGTAATTATATATATACATATAATTACAACAAAAGCAATATTTATGTATTTATCCTGTGTGTGTGTGTGTATGTGTGTGTGTGTGTGTGTGCAGAGCTGTGAACACACGACAGCATGCTGTATAATACAGAGAGACACCCACACTGTGGGTCCCAGGGATTAGTGGCAAGTGCTGTTATTCTCTGAGCGGTCTCACGGGTCCTGGGTTTTACATATATATATCTTCCAGGGTTGGGAAGATAGCTCTGATGGTCAAGCACTTGCCATGCAAGCCCAAGGTCCCAAGTTTGATTCCCAGTTGTCTATGGTAGCATGTGTTTAGAATCCCGGTGCTGGGGAGGTTAAAAACAGATAAATTCCTAGGGCTTATGGCCTTCCAGCCTACCTACTTGCTAAGTTCCAAGGCAGTGAGAGATTCTGTCTCAGAGAGACAGACAGAGAGAGAAAGAGATTATGTATGACAGAATATCATCTGGAAGCCTTGTACACACACTCCTATGTTTTTAATTTCTACAGAATGACCTTATAAAAATCTTACAAGGATACCTATGTTCATCAGTCAGTTGGCTGCCCAGTGGGGCAGTAATGTCTCATACCTGGCTACATAGAACATTTGAGGCCAGTCTGGGCTACTCAGAAAAGTAAAAGCCAGGACCCGTGAGACCACTCAGAGAATAATGGCACTTGCCACCAATCCCTGGGACCTACAGTGTGGGTGTCTCTTTGTATTATACAGCATGCTGTGGTGTGTTCACAGCTCTGTACACACACACACACACACACACACACACACATAAACACAGATACACACACACACGGGATAAATACATAAATATTGCTTTTGTTTTCGTTTTTTGAGACAGGGTTTCTCTGTGTAGCACTGGCTATCCTGGAACTAGTTCTGTAGACCAGGCTACCTCAATCTCAAAGATATGCCTGCCTCTGCCTCCGAAATGCTGGGATTAAAGGCATGCGCCACCACTACCACCACCAGCTTTAAATATAATTCTTTTTTTTTTTTTTTTGGTTTTTTGAGACAGAGAGCCTGTCCTAGAACTATCTCTGTAGACCAGGCTCAAACTCACAGAGATCCGCCTGCTGCTGCCTCCCGAGTGCTGGGATTAAAGGTGTACGCCACCACCGCACGGCTAAATATAATTCTTAAAAAAAAAAAAAGAACAGTTAAGGTGGCAAATTATTTTAAGCATCAAAATCCATACAAAACTATATAAATTATATGTAAATATAAATACATTACACCTTACTGGTCTTTTTAAACATTGATTTATTTCAAGTAACTTTTTTTTCATGATATTTATTGAGCTCTACATTTTTCTCTGTTCCCTTCCCTGCCTCTCCCCTCCCTCCTTCAATCCTCCCCTAAGGTCCCCATACTCCCAATTTACTCAGGAGATCTTGTCTTTTTATACTTTCTACTTCCCATGTAGATTAGATCTATGTAAGTCTCTCATAGTGTCCGTATTGTTGTCTAAGTTCTCTGGGATTGTGGTTTGTAGGCTGGCTTTCTTTGCTTTATGTTTAAAAACCACCTATGGGTGAGTACATGTGATAATTGTCTTTCTGTGTCTGGGTTACCTCACTCAAAATAATGCTTTCTAGTTCCATCCATTTTCCTGCAAAATTCAAACTGTCATTTACTTTTTTTCTGCTGTGTAGTACTCCATTGTGTAAATATACCACATTTTCCTTATCCATTCTTCGATAGAGGGGCATTTAGGTTGTTTCCAGGTTCTGGCTATGACAAACAAAGCTGCTATGAACATAGTTGAGCACATGTCCTTGTGGCACAATTGAGCATCCTTTGGATATATACCCAAAAGTGGTATTACTGGGTCTTGAGGAAGGTTGTTTCCTAATTTTCTGAGAAATCAACACACTGACATCCAAAGGGGTTGTACCAGCTTGCATTCCCACCAGCAATGCAGAAGTGTTCCCTTTTCCCCACAGCCTCTCCAGCATAAGTTGTCATCAGTGTTTTTGATCTTGTCCATTCTTACAGGTGTAAGATGGAATCTCAGAGTTGTTTTGATTTGCATTTCTCTGATGACTAAGGATGTTGAACATTTCCTTAAGTGTCTTTCAGCCACTTTAGATTCCTTTGTTGAGAGTTCTCTGTTTAGGTCTGTACTCCATTTTTTTTATTGGATTACGTGATATTTTGGTGTCCAATTTCTTGAGTTCTTTGTATATTTTGGAGATCAGACCTCTGTCTGATATGGGGTTAGTGAATATCTTTTCCCATTCTGTAGGCTGTCGTTTTGTCTTGTTGACCGTGTTTTGCTTTACAGAAGCTTTCAGTTTCAGGAGGTCCCATTTATTAATTGTTTCTCTCAGTGTCTGTGCTGCTGGGGTTCTATTTAGGAAGTGTTTCCCTGTGCCAATGCGTTCAAGTGTATTTCCCACTTTCTCTTCTATAAGGTTCAGTGTGGCTGGCTTTATGTTGAGGTCTTTGATCCATTTGGATTTGAGTTTTGTACATGGTGATAGATATGTGTACATGGTGATAGATATGGGTCTATTTTCATTTTTCTACATGCTGATATCCAGTTATGCCAGCACCACTTATTGAATATGCTTTTTTTTTTCCATTTGATATTTTTTGCTTCTTTATCAAATATTAGGTGTTCGAAGATATGTGGATTGATATCCGGGTCTTGTATTTGGTTCCATTGGTCCTCCTGTCTGTTCTTATGCCAGTACCAGGCTGTTTTCAGTACTGTAGCTCTAGTAGAGTTTGAAGTCAGGGATTGTGATGCCTCAAGTGACTTTTATAGTAACAGGAAGCTAATAACTGTCTCCAAGAAACTCTTTTATACAAAATATTCTCCTTACTAGAGGCTTCACGGCTTGAAGTTTGAGAAACAGTGTATGATAATAGACTACTGTAGCTTTCCTATGAGACTGGCTACTGTCACCCTCACAGCATACAGGGGCTCAGAGAAGAGAACGTAAGCACCCTTCAGACATAAATCCTTGAAAATCTGCTCAAACGCTTTAAAAAATTATTTGCCAGGCATGGTGCACACGCCTTTAATCCCAGTATTTGGGAGGCAGAGGCAGGTGGATCTCTGTGAGTTTCGGTCCAGCCTGGTCTACATAGCAAGATCCAGCCAGGTAGGTGTATACAGTGAAGCTTTGTCTCAAAATAAACAAACTAACTAACAAAAACCAAACAAACAAATAAAGAAACACAAAAGAAGGAAAGAAAAAAATTATATATATTCTGGCTTCCATGTGCATCCATCATAATATATAAGTGTAATTATATATATGTATATATACATACATACATATTTAAATTATTTCCAGGATCAGGAAGATACCTCACTTATTCAAGTGTTTGTCATACAAGCACAAGGACCCGAGTTCAATCCCCAGCTGGGTATGATGGTATGTATTCATAACCCTATCTTTTCTGAACTAAGCAATTAAAGAGGAAAGAAAAGAGCTCTGATGCTCACTGTGAGGCCCAAAGGCAGTATTTGAACTTCACTCTCTTCTTGTTTTCATGCCACGCATTTGTAATCCATGCCGGATATGGGTGTAATAGTTCATGTATATAATTAATAAACACCCTCATGGGTGTACAATGCATGCCTCGTGTACACACACCTCATTGTTTACAAATGCCTGTACAGCACACAGGATGAATACAAATATGACATTTAATGATGAGGTGCTGACATTTTTCCCTGGCTGGTGAGCAACCACCAAAAGGAGATGGCTACTTGGAGCCGCAGTTGTCCCGGTGCGGATCCTGCTGCCAGGTCATTTTCTGTTCAGCCTCTTCCTTGAAGAGGAAGGGCAGGCAAGAGCCTGTGTAGGAACTCTGTGCATAGGAAGCTATAAGAGAGACACTCGCTGCCCAAGAACCTGAGTTCCATCACCAGAAGCCACGTAAAGAGCCAGGTGTGGCGGCAGACATGCGCAGTCCCAGCACGCTGCCACCTTGTTTAAAGCAAGTTCTCTTTGTGTTTGCCACTGTGTATCCTCGACCGTCTAGACACCCTTCAGGTCCCAGCCATTCTTCTGTCTCCATCTCCTAATTTGCTGTTGGACTGTAGGGATTAGAGCTTCTTGTTGCCATGTCTAGCTTTTATGTGGGCTGTGGGGATCCAAACTCAGGTCCCATCGTTTACTGGCAAGTACCTTACCCGCCAAGCCATCTCTCTAACCCAAGAAATGGTCTCTCCTTCGCCATCTGGAACTTTCTGAACCAGGTGAGATTAAGAGAGCCTACCCATCACTTACCAACTGGTGGTCTGCATTCCTGGGGAAGGGCTGCTCAGAACCACCCATTGACTCCACCCCATGCTATAGACCATCTGAAAATGTCCCGAGAGGTTTCTGGGAACCGAGGACACAGACTAATGTGGGTTGTGACAATGGAATCCCGAGTGCAGAGAAGAGACAGAGAGAAACACCAGTGTTCCCCTTTCTTCTGCTTATGTGATTTTGAAATTGCACACCACTAATAAAAGATCTGGGCACTTCCTTTTTCCTGAAGATGGAGTCTGCAGTGTCGACACCGAAAGCTCAGCTAGCTCGTTCTGTTGCTCAAATGGCCTCCATCTTAACCCTTCTCCAATGATGTTAGGATTTCCTCAGCTGTTTCTACAACTCCAAGCACAATTTATATGCAAGGTCTGATCTCTCTCTCTCTCTCTTTCTCTCTCTCTCTCTCTCTCTCTCTCTCTCTCTCTCTCTCTCTCTCAATATAGATATGTATTGTGCCCTGAAAACTCTAAACTCTAAATCCCTATGGGGTAGGCACCATGTTGGCACATGAAGAAGAGTCTAAGGTATGGAGACATATGCCCTGGACAGAAAACTAGGTTCCCATGTAACACTATCAAGCCATTTAGTGCGTGATCTAGAGGTGAATTAAATCAAATCTTCTACCTTTTCATGGCCCATCGAGAAGACATTGTGTAAGGCCTGTTAAGAGACTGGTGGTTGCTAGGGTCTGCATTCTCCGTAGCCCTGGTATTTTACACTGCAAGCCTTTATTCCAGAGCTTCGGCTGCTGCTCACTTAACAGGGTTCACGTTAGCTAAGAAAGAGTCACAAAGGAAGTTTCAAGCTCCTTGACCTTCTGCCCTTTTCATTGTTATTAGGAAGAAACTCCAAACTTTCAAAAAGTTGAAAAAGTAGAGCCACGTCCATACATAGGCTTTGTGATCCCAACACCTGGGCTGTGTGGGCAGGAAGAGCTGAGCTTCTCCGAAATGGCCAGGGAATTCAACTCAGTTGGTAATAATAATAATAATAATAAGGTCTTTATGCTGAGTTCTTGCCGAGAGGCAGACACTGTTAAAATACCCTATATATAACTCCATGCCATTCTTATTGAAGGTCTCACTTTTAACGAGATCTATTGTGTTCCCATTTTACAGATGATGAAACTAAGGTTTAGCTGGATTAAAGAACCTGCTTAAAGTCCCACCTTAGAAAATAGACCTCTGGGCACATGAGTCAACTCTTTCTAATCCTAGCACCATGGGTCTCTGGGGTCCAGTAACTGGAGAGCCAAAAAGGGTCCAGTGTGGCTTCTCAAACATGCACTAGAACTGTATTCACAATAGTCAGATAAGAACGGTGGGTGGAGCTCAGTAATACAGCCATTGTTTAGTCTATGAAAGGCCTCTGATTTGAGCCCCATCAGCACATGCACACACACACGAACACGAACACACATACACACACATACATGGACACATTACAAGTAACAGTCATCTGTACAGAGGTACTTATCACCAATTGTTTCCTTTTGTCTCTTCAACTTCTGCTGCAACCAGTTTTAGAGCAAATGAACCTATGGTTCCCAGTGAGCCAGTGAATCCCACAAGATCCTATGACTGTAGTGAGAGGCACGGGCCTGCTTTTGGTCCCTGAGGCCGCCTGACTCCCGCCGCCTGGTGCCTGGCTAGCTTATGCCCGAAATAATTACACAGAAACTGTATTCATTGAAATACTGCCTGGCCCATTATCTCTAGTCCCTTATTTGCTAACTCTCACATATTATTTTAACCCATCTCCATTAACGTGTATCGCCACTTGAGTTGTGGCTTACCGGCATGAGTCTAACCACTGTCCATCTTGGGCCGGAGAAGGATGGCATCTCCCACATTGCCCCTCTCCCAGCCTTCCTTCTGTCTACTCCGCCCACTTAAGGGCTGTCCTATCAAAAGGCCAAGGCAGCCTCTTTATTTAACCAATGAAACCAATACACAAATACAGAAGACCCTCCTACATCATATGACTATTCTATGATTGACAGGAGAGTTTTCCCAATCCTGCCATTTTCTTACTACCCACCCAAGCAAGAATATGGTAGGTGATCAGTTATGAAATGCTATGCTTGATGTCAATCCGCAAAGATCTTCAAAAAATTAAAGATAGGCATACTTCCAACTTTTTTTCCCAGTTTTTTTCCCCTTTGGCTTAGTATCTCATGTAGTCCAGGCTGCCCTGAACTCATTACAAGGACAAGCCAAGGGTGGGCTCACACTCCTGATTCTCCTGCTTTTACTTCCCAAGTGCTAGGGCTATGAGGCCTGTGCCACTCTTTCTGGCCAAACTCACTTCATGAGGCCAGCATTGCCATGATATAAATGCCAAAGCTATTTCAAAATGAGAAAATTAGAGATCAATATCTTTAACGAACATTTGCAAAAACCAGGGGGCTGGAGAGACATCTTGGTGGTTAAGAGTGCTTTCTATGCCAACATGAGGGTCAGAGGTGTGGGTCCCAGCACCCACATATCTGGCATGCTACTTGCGGGGTGGGGGAGAGACAGGAAGGTCCCTGGAACTTGTTAACTCCCAGCCTACCTGAAGATGGTTATGTGTGTGAATCCTCAACAAAGCGTTAATGAACCATTTGGCCTTGGTAACTTGTGACCCAGCAGTCTGAGGGCAGAAGCAGAAAGATGACGGCCTTGCCTCAAAAAGTCAAACAGAAAAGAATAGCAAACTAAATTCAATAGCATTATTAAAACGACCACAGAGTACAGCTAAATGGAATTTATCCAAGGATACAATGATAGTCCAACCTATGAAAACTAAAAATTCGGATACCCCATGATGGTTAATTTTTATCATCTTGACTGGAGTTAGAATCACCATGGAACTGAACTTTGGGGGCCGATTACTGGGGCCTGCCGTGAGCAAGACTTCTAAAAGGCAAATATGTCTAAAAGGTTGTGGTACAAGGCCATTTTTGCTGAGATCTCCAGAACCAAAGTGAGCAAGCTCACAGCAATTCTTAAAACTGAAAGTGTGTATACCCGAGATGAAACTGAATTCTACTTGGGCAAGAGATGTGCTCATGTGTATAAAGCAGAAAGCAACACAGGGACTCCTGGAGGCAAACCAAACCAAACCAGAGAAACCTGGGGAAAGGTAACTCGGGCCATGGCAACAGTGGCATGGCTCGTGCCCAACTCCGAAGCAACCTTCCTGCAAAGGCTGTTGGACACAGCATCCGTGTGATGCTGTCCTCTTCCTGGAGTTAAACTCACGAATAGTAAATAAATAAAAGTGGATTTGTAAAATCAAAGAACAAAACAGAAACAACAACAACAACAAAAAAAAAAACCCAAAAGAATGGACACATTATTAGCTGTGCCTGTGAAGGTGTTTCTAGAGAAGCTTAGTTGAGAAGGAAAGAACCCTTTTGAACGTGGGAAGCCTAGGGTTCTAGACTAAGTGGCAACGAGACAGTGAACTGAGCATCAGCGTCCATTCCTATTTCTTGACTGGGCAGCCAATGAGATTAGTCACCCCCAACCCCTACAGTCCCCCCTTTCCTGTGACTATAGACTGCATGCCCCAGCTAAAACAAACCTTTCTCCCTGATGTTGTTTCTTGCCAGGTATTTGGTCACACATTCCCAGGACAAAGGCTAGAAAGCATGTGATCATCTCAACCCAAACAGAAAAAGCACTGACACCCCTTTAAGATAAGCAACACTGAACCATGATATACTGAACACAATACAGGCCATGTGTGACAAACAAATTCAGTGGTAACAAAAATTAAAGTATTTCTTTTTTCTAACAGAAGTAAGATAAGAATGGCCACTCTTTTTTTTTTTTTTTTTTGGCCACCATCTTGTGAGGCAATACATGACTATTTTCTTTTTTTTCTTTTTTTTGATTTTCAAGACAGGGTTTCTCTGTAGCTTTGGAGCCTGTCCTGGAACTAGCTCTTGTAGACCAGGCTGGCCTCGAACTCACAGAGATCCGCCTGCCTCTGCCTCCCGAATGCTGAGATTAAAGGTGTGTGCCACCACCGCCAGGCAAGAATGGCCACTCTTACCCAGTACTGCTGTTAGGTCTAGCCAAAGCAATTAGGCAAGAAAAATAAATTAAAAACACCCAAACCAGAAAAGAAGAACTGAATCATACCATTTCTTCTTGCAGATGATATATATATATATATATATATATATATATATATATATTGGTTTTGAGACAGGGTCTCTTGCAGCCCAGCCTGGTCTCAAACTTGCTATATAGTTCCACCTCCTGTGTCCTGGGGTTATGGGCATGTGCCAGTATGCCCAGTTCACGCGGTGATGGGGAGTCAGCCCAGGATCTTGTGCATGCATTCTGCCAACTGACCTTTTTCTTCAGCTCTAGATGATATGATTTTATATATGGTAAATCCTAAAGATGCTACCAAGAAATCCCTACTAAGCCTGATAAGTGAATTCAATAAACTTGAAAGACAGAAAATGAAAGCACAAAAAATAGTTGTTTTTTGTTTGGACAGCAACAACCAAGTGTCTTAAAAATAAGTTAAGAAAGCAATCCTATTAGCAGCAGCATCAAGAATCAATAGAATACTTGGGAATTAGCCATGAGGTGAGAGACTTATACACTGAGAAGGGCAGAACAAAGAAAGAATTGAGGACTGTGTACACACACACACACACACACACACACACACACCAAAAAACTAAAAAAAGGAGAAACATTATGTCCACTGATTTCAAGGCTTTATTATTGTCAAAATGTGTTTATATGACTCTAAGCTTTCCAGCAATTCAGTGCTAGCCAAGTCAGAAATAAACCCCTTACTATACAGCCCAGACGAAACTCTTTCTTGGGGGTTGCGGAGGGGGCTCAGCACAGGAGAGCACTGGCTGCTCTTCCAGAGGACCTAGTGTTGATTCCTGACACCAATAGGGTGGCCCACGACATTCATTACGTTAGTCCTAGAAGATCTGCATGTCTTCAGGCATCGGCTGCCACTGCATTCATGAAGGTGGTACACAGGCACACTCTGTATGCATGAAGTTGGTGCATAGACATACTCTCAAATAAAACACTCATACACACAAAATACAAACAAATCTTAAACAAAACAACCCTCTGCTCCCATACACCAGAAAATGTATACCAGGCTTTTCAAAGTGCTACTCTATTGTAAATTATGGAGCAAAGCTGGAAACAAGCATAATATTTGTTGGTAAGGTCTATGCATGCAGTGGAACACTATTTCAAAGAGCATGGGAATGGATTCCAGTTGTGTGTGGTGGTACACTTTATAACCCCAGCCACTGAGGCGGCTGAGGTGGGAGGATCATTTGAGGTCAGAAGCTTGAGGTCGGATGGATAACACAATGAGACCACAGAAGCCCAAATCAAAACCTTAAAAAGCTAAGGATGTATCTCAGTGATAGAGCGTGCAGTGGGCAATGAGTTGGAGGATCAGTATTGCCAATAACTAATTGAATAAAACTTACAAAGGCAATCCTGCCATTTTCATCAATATAGAGGATTGTGCTAAGCCAGGAAATACCAAATGATTCTGGCTCTTTTAAGTATCTAAAATAAGCTTATTCAATCTTGATGCTGCAGAGAGTGAACTGGTAGTTATCAGAGGCCTGGAAGGCAGTTCTTGCTCTGTGAGTGTAAAGTTTCAGTTTTAAGTTCAGATTTGTTGTACAATATAGTGTCTATGATTGACAATACAGAGCTGTGCACTTTGAAGCTTATTAAGCAGCTAGGCATGGTGGCACATCCTTTAAAGCCACCACTTAGGAGGGAGGCAGAGGCAGGCAGATCTCTGAGTTCAAGGCCAGCCTGATCTACGTGGTGAGTTCCAGGATATCCAAGGGCTATGTAGAGAGTTTGTCTCAACACACACACACACACACACACACACACACACACACACACACACACACACCTTATTAACTAGGCATGATGGTATGCATTGTAATGCCAGAATTCAGGAGATGGGCGAAGGTTCAGGAGTTTAAGGCCAGCCTGGGTTACATGAGATGCTGACTCAAACAAACTGCCAAGGGGTGGGAGATAAAGCTAAGTTAGTAGAGGGTTTGTTTATAGCATGCACAAAGCTTTGGGTTTGATCTCCAGTGTCATATAAATTGGGCCTGATGGCACATACCTATAATTCCTGCTCTTGAGAGACAGAGGCAGAGTTCAAAGATCGTCCTTGACTACATAGTAAGTTCCAGACCTGCCTGGGAAATGCCAGGCCCTGTTTCAACACACACACACACACACACACACACACACACACACGCACACACACAAACACACACACACACACACACACGAAAGAGGGGAAGAAAATCTTCCATTTTTTTTCTACCACTCGGCACTTCCCAGTTTGAAGAGTAGAGGGAAATTGCCCTCCACCCAAGGATGACAAGCCTTCTCATTTTTAGTTTGGCTTCTAAGTACGGCCATCACCTGATAGTAACTTATTTTTGCTTCCTGTGAGTCAGAGAGGAAAAAGCTCCGTCTCCAAGCCACCAGAACAACTTTTAAACAAATGGCCCATAATGAGTAGTTTTGGTAAAGTAGCAGCTGTTGCTTACCTTGTCATAATATGTGAATGCTCTCTAATTTGTCCAGTGCTCCATATTAATAAAGCGCATGTCCTATCATTTCTAAAGAGTCATGAAGAACGCTTGCTCAGATGGACAGTGGACTGTCCCACACCAGAACCTGGGAGAGCAGAGTCACTGGCTAGCAGCGTGGAGATGAGACAGGATGTGAGCGGTGCCTCTGGGCTGTGAACATCAGTAGTGTATCCTCTGAGGTTCATCTAGAGAGTGGCAAAGCAGATAGGATACATACGGAAATGCTTGGTTGACTACTAAGGCCAGGGGAAGATTAGCTTGTCATTTTTCTGGGATTCTTTGTGTCTTTTTGTTTCTTGGCTTTTTTTTTCATTTGTAGGATGCCAGTGTGTGTGTGTGTGTGTGTGTGTGTGTGTGTGTGTGTGTGTGTGTGTACAAACAAGCCACATAGCAGTATGACATCAGAGGACTAGTCCTTGCCTTCCAGTTTGTTGTTCTGAGCTGGGGGAACCAGGACAGCTGGCCTTTGGGCTCTTGAGGAATGGCCCTACCTCTGAGCCTCTAATCAGGTAGGAGGAGCGCTGGGATGGCGGACCAATGCTGTCTCTATGTTAGTTCTGGAGATACACACACAGGCTCTCATACTTGCGCAGCAAGCTCTGGACCACTTGAGCCATCTCCCCAAGCCCTGAAGGATATTTTCAAGACCTAGAAAAGTCCTGAGGATGCGATTTCCCCTCTTGCATCTATCACACATCCACAAGAGCTATCACATTTGAATTTCTGCCCATCTAAAAAAAACATTATTACATTAGTTCTCATAGACTTCCGGTTTGCTTGCTTATTTATTTATTTATTTTGGGGGTATTTATTTGAGCCAGGGTCTTGGCTACACAGTCCAGGTTGGCCTCTACCTTTCAATCTTGATGCCGCAGCCTCCTGTGTGTTGGGATTACCGGCAAAGGCTGTCATACTCGATAAGATTAGCTGCAGATAACTCGGTGCCTGTGTCCCTCTCAGCATCCTCCACTCCTGCACAGCAGGGCACCAGAGCGCCCAGAACGAAACAGAACAAAAAGCAACAGGTTAGCCTGGTGAGGTGGTACATGCCTGAAATCCCAGAATTTTGGAGGCGAAGGGAGGGAAAAGCCAGGAGTTGAAAAAAACAAAAACCAAAAAACCCCCACAAAAACAAAATCCTCCTAATAGATTTCCATGTGACTTTTGTCTCAGTTCACGTTGACTTCTGAAGCAAATGTCTCAGAAAAAGGATTGGAAGAGAATACCTCTGGGAAGAGCCATCACCCCCTCTCTAGGCAAAGCGCCAACCTTTAGAAAGAGGGCAGGAGTGGCAGATCCCAAGAGGCATCCTTTGACAAGGTCAGGGTCTCTCCACTCCACCAAAATCTCACTGGGTTTCCGCTTTCTGAGACAAATAATCAGAATTAGGAGAGTGCTCGCTCTATTCCTGTACTTCACGCTGGTCTGCTTCAGAAAGGGTCGCTGAAAGATGTGGCACGGGGTCCAGCGAATTTGCAGGATACAGACCTCAAGGAATTGGCAGGTCTCTGTGCGCTTAAGCTTTCTAACTCTATAGCTCTCAGAAAGGACTCGAGATGGGGGCGGGCTTAAGGGGAGATGAGATACACGACCCCAGTAGTCAAATCTTCCTCAATGAGCTGAGGAGATGTGGCTTAGTGCATGAAGGTGCTGTCTGTCCAGCTTAAGCATCCGATAACACAGTGGCACAACTGTCCTCTAATTTGCACACACGCTAAATAAGTAAATTAAATTGGAAGAATTTAAGTTGTACTCTGACCTCCATACATGAGGTGTGGCATGTGTGCTCCTCTCTCTCCCTCCCTCTCTCCCTCTCTCTTCTTCCCCCCCCCCCAATTTAAAAATCTACTTTGCTGGAGTTCTAGTTGCCTGAGCAGACACGCCAGCCAGAGGCATCCAAGGTCTATAGACTACTGTGCATTTGCTATGTGTTGTAAGAAAAAAGGGACCCTGGGTCTGCTGGCTGCCTTGGCGAGGGCCAAGGGTCTCTTGCTGCACCAGGTGTGTGCTCCAGGTAGTACTATTGCCCTTGAGCCTGCCAGCTGACGTCACAGCTAGGGGCTTTGCATTTCTTACTTGGGACACAAGATAAGATCATTCCTATTTTTTGCGATGAGGATATGAGGTTCAAAGAGAAGACAGTTGGGTTCATAGCCACAGGTGACTGTATCCCACCTGGGTAATCAGGTTCCTTCTCCGTGGGAAGGTCGATGAGGGGGTGTAGCTTTGAGGTACAAAATCCTGACTTAGCATGCACGAAATCCTGACTTCAATGCTGGTACCCACACGAAAAAACAAACTCAGAATCCTGCCTCGTCTGCAACCCACTCCTATTCTGAAATGTTCGTGCTACATCCCAGTATGCATCATCTAAAGAGAGGCGTGGGAGTTCAGTTTTCAGGAGCCCCAAACCATGCATTCAGTCAAGATGAGAAATCCCCTAACAAGAATCTGCCTGGGGTCTGGGTCTCCGGCATTCTCGTCTGCGGCCGCGTTACTGCGGGAGAACCGGCGGGGGGCGCTGCAGACCGCGCAGCTCCCGCCTCGAGGTCGAGCCTTCAGGCACCGCGGACTCCGGGGCCGCCCGAGAGAGAGCTTTGGGGACACAAGGCGATCTGCTCTTCCGCCAGCCACACCCTGCGAGCTCCCATTCCACCTCCACTGGGGAGAGGAACAAGGACGCCTCGGAGCTCTTCTGGGCGGGGCAGGAGTCCTGGAATACAGCGGTGCGCTCCCACAGAGCGAGAACCCAGCCCTTGCGACTCTAGTAGGATTCCAGGCGGAGTTCAAAGCGCACTTGAACGCGCGTGCGCTTCTTCCCCTCCCAGCCCTCGAAGTCTCCACGACCAGGTGCAGCGGAACCGCACCGAATCACACCCCATACAGAACCCTAGTTCCAGCTTTGAACCACATAGCCGACAGGCTGGTTCCGGGCCTGCATCCAGCAGAAGCCCAGGCAACAGACACTCCAATTCCCGGAGCGGGCACCCTGGTCGGCTCCACGAAAAGGGGATTTTATGAATAGATTTCGGTGATGAATTCTCACCAGTAGCTAATTTCCAAATGCTAACTGATCCTAATTGTCTTGGCAGAAGCATGTGGACCATCCAAATGCTCCACAAAGAGAAAGAATGTTTCTGAGTTCCGCAACTGGGAGGCACTGGCTCACCGTTTTCAGAGTCAGCTTAAGCATCAGCATGCTTGCTGGGTTTCCCACTTTCGCTTTTTACTTCCCAATGGGGGGGGGAGGGAGGGAGGGAGAGAGAGGAGAGAGTTGGTGATGTGTGTGCCGCAGATGGAGATGGAAGAACTTCTCAGAACATGTTAACATTTATTTTAAAAAAAGTTAACATCCCCACACGCTTTAAAACTAGGTATTAGGAGCAGCATATCACGGCGAAAGTTACTCACTGAACATCTGTTTCTTCCAATGGGAGGTTTTGGGTTCTTTTTGTCAAGAATTTTATGGATTTTCTGTAGGAGCCCGGTCCTACTTGGGGAAGGGAGAGGGGGCCGGCTTGGAAGAACTCAGGGATTGATTTGCTTCTGACTTCAAAAGGTTATTGGTGCTACGAAAGTCGCCCTTAGGAAGAACACAGAGAAGCAAAATCCCCCAAGAAGTGACACGTGACTAGAGACAGCAGAGCAAGGTCAAGGCCCAGAGTCTGGCTGACCTGCACGATTTTGTCCCAGCTTCGCTCAGAGAGGCTCTAGCCCTTTGTGGCGAGGGAGAAGGAGTGTTATAGGGCTGTCCTAAACGACAGGGCACGCTCCTTTCAGGGGGACCAGATAGGCGAGCGTCATTCATCACCCAAACTCCACTCAATCTCTTCATCTCCAGTCCATTGTCTTGCTCAATTGGCGTCCCCTGACTGGAGAGTTTATCTCCTGAAATCCATCATCAGGGGCGCTCGGAAAAGCCATCTGAGGGAATAGGTCACCAAGGTTACCTCTGGACTCAAAGCAGGTTTACTTATCCGAGAAGGTTTCCAACAGGCTTCTCCTCAGCCCTTGCAAGAACTATCTACTGCAGAGCAGGTGTGACATGAGCAAGGGCAAGGCCGTGGCAAAGCCTTCGTAGAGTGGAGTGGGTTTTGTTGTTCTCTAAGGATTTCAGATGAAATATGCAAATCCACTTAAACATTCAGAGTCAAGGCAGAGGCAAAAGGATTGAGGCTACTTCAGTGCTAGCCTGGATTATATAGAGAATTCCAGGCCATCCAGGCCTACAGTGTGCTACCTATCTTTTAAAAAGAAAATAAAACAAACAAACAAAAAAAGAATTGGGGGTCAAAACTGTTCCTATGTTTTAGAGACAAAGAATAAACATTATAGGTTTGCTATACTATATATATATAGTATACTATATATAGTATATATATATAGATACTTCCAAGTAAAAAAATATATTTATTGAGCACTTACTACAGGCTAGGCATAATCTGTCAGATATTGTCTTCACTGTGTTGTGCTGTGGAGGAGAAACAGAAAGAAATAATCCCACCACGTTTTAAGTAAGCATCAAAAGGAAACTTAAGCAGGTTAAAGTGCTCAAGATCAAACAGGAAAACTCTTTTGGTACAAGCTGAGAGGGACGGCTCCAAGAATAGACAGTATTCCTTCCAGAATTTTCCTAGCATAGATAATCTACAAGGTTTTGAACATTTTCTGCATATATGTATATATGCAGAGAGAGAGAGAGAGAGCACAGCTTCGTTACTCACTTGTTTTTGTTCTGTTTAGGTTATCCAGGCCTATCTAGGTCCTCGAGTCCTCAGAGGGAGAAGAAGAGTAGCCTCACAGAGTTGTCATGGGGACCGAATGAAACAAATGCATAGAGTGCTGAGTATAGGAATGGTAAGACGTACGCCTTGGCGCATGCTGGTCCTTCTTTGCCCATCACTTGAATGGGGTGTGGCAGTTGGTTCTGAGGTTCCACCAGGAGTTGTGTGGCCAATTCCTGACTGTTGGAAGAAAGAGGACATAAACCCATAAGCTAAAGGAGAAATGCAAAACATCAGCACAGACTAATAAAAAAGACTCAACACAGCCCACAAAAGCTCAGTGGAGCCAATAACCCAAATCAGCACAAAGGAGACCTTGTCCCTTCTAGGTCCCTGATGATGGACATTCCTGCTCATGAAGACCTCTTGCTCACCCCACTGAGTCTTGCTTAGGGTGCCTTTGGGTCTTGCTTTGTTATTTACCCCAAGACCTTCTTTTGCAAACTGAATCCAAGGGTTGGGGGTCTGCAGCTAAAATGGGGTTCTACAGGAATATAACTTTGGGGGCGATGAGAGGCCCTTGTTTCCCCATTTGTGAGAAGGAGGCTTTGGGCAAGCCAGTCTTTGGAACGCCTCCCAGCCTGTCAGTCACAGGCTCCTGGACTCTGATCCTGTGTTCGGCAATGCCTTCCAGGGTGCTGAGATCTGAAATGGCTTCTGAGTCATTCGTTCATGCCTGGCGGCACATGCCCAGCTCTATTTTCGGTTGAGATCCTGGTTAGGGGAAAAGGGATTATCTTTAGATGTTGGGAGCATTAGAAGAATGTTGGCAAAAGGTTTTGGAAGATGGGCAAGAAATAAGAGTATTTCCCATGGCCATGACTGAGAAGCAAGCAGTCTCAGTGTAGTAGTTCAGAGTGCCCAGCTTCCCCTGCATTGTGCATTAAAAAAGAGGCTTTTCAATCTCTCTCTCTCTCTCTCTCTCTCTCTCTCTCTCTCTCTCTCTCTCTCTCACACACACACACACACACACACACACACACACACGTACACACAGCATTGCCCTGTGGCAGAGGTCAGCCCTGAACTCATCCTCCGTCCACCTCCAGAGTGCTAGAAGTACATGTATTTTCCTGCATGCCCAGCCTCCTAAAATTTTTTTTAGACTCACCTCCAGTAGACCCAACTATAAATAGAGATGCTGGTGCTTGTTCTCAGCAATGGAAGACATCCATAAAAATGCTTTGAATCATGTTGGAATTACCCTGAAAGAAAGTCCTTGACTTACTTATTCATGATGCTTTGGTAGAAGCTGTAGGTTGCTAAAATGCAGGAGAGGATCATCCTCTCTGAGGTCATTGTTAAAACTGAAACCTAGAAGAATGTGAGGTATCTTTAATAGGATGAGCTATAAGATTACTTACTTGTCCCTATTAGAAAAAGGGATTGTCAGGCAAATCCTGCACATGTATTTTTGTATCACCCTGTTTAGATTAAAAATGGAAACACGTTCTGAGCAGGTGAGGTTTAAACCTAAGAGAGGGTATATTGTTCCAGTGAGGGAGGGAACTTCCAAAGCAGACAGATTTTTTTTTTTAATAGCTGTGTAGCCGTAGACAAATCCCACTCCTGTAGGCTTCTGTCTTTAACCTAAAAGGATATAACAAAGTAGCATGGTGGCCTGCCCCTAGCATCCCAGAACTTGGGGAAGGGGATATAGAGTAAGGAGTTCAAGGTCATCCTCCATACAGAGAGTTCAAAGTCAGCCAAAGCTACATGAGACCTTTCTCAAAATAGCAAAAAATGAAATGAAATATGTGTAACAAAATTTTCGGCCTCTAACAAAGTTCTTTGTATTCCAGGGTTACTGAATGGCTTTGAATCCTGTCCCTTCCTCTTCATTCAGGTTCACCTTACTCAACCAGAGTCTCCCAGTCCACAGAGAAAACACTTCCCCAGGCCTAGTGACCAAACTAAAGGAAAGAATACAGAGAGTTCAAGAGAAAAGAAACACGTAAACCATTCCTGCTAAACCCACAACCTCTAAAACCGTCCCTCTTTGAGAAGTTTCTATTCGAGGTTTTAGGTTGCCCATCTGGGAACAGGGTCAAAGCAAATGTTAGTCAAAAACTGTTTGCCAAAGGATAGGCTATTAAACGTCGTGTTGAGATGAGGGTATTGTTACAGCAAATCTAAAATCGGTTTTCTCAAACCTTTAAGTATAAGAGAAGACACTGTGCAGAGTCCAAATATGTCCTAAAGCAGCCAAAGGCTCTCTCTACTTTCCCAGTTCCCTTCATAGCGTACATCTCCACAGAGTTCCTTTGTTAGTAGTGGGCCATGTGTTCTAATTCAGGAAACCCATGAAACCTGTACACCTCTCGCTATGAATTCCTTGTCAGTTGCCACATTGATTCCTAGGTTGGAATTCTCGAAGTTCAGGCAGACTTCACCCAGAAACCCATTTACTGCATGCCCGGAATCACTGCGAACAGTTTCATCAAGTTTTACACACACTATCTGTTGCAGACCGGGACAAGAAACTGAGAATAAAAGAGCCAAACCTGGAAGAGGCCGTGTGTTTCCATATGCAAATTGAGACCCAAACATTAAACAGTGGGGATCATCTAATCCCTTGACAAAGGCACACATTGCAAATCAGACTTCTAAGCCATCGGGGCTTTGCCTAACAAAGTTCTTAATGCAAAGAGTTCCCCAGGCAAAGCCTGCTCTCCCCTTCAGACTTTGGCACTAGGCTCCTAGGAAATCAGTTATTCTCATGCAATAAACTTCAATGTGCTTCAAAGAAAAGAGTTTTCTTCCCTAGGCTAAAATACAAGGTCTCTGTACCCTAGAAGCTCAAGGTGTTTCATGGGTTAACCTCCTCCTCACAGTGTTCTGCTCTGCTTGAATCATTAGTTCCAAAAGAAGTTTAAACTGTTTTGTTGAAGAAGACTAAAATATCTGTGCTCGACCTGCATAGCATGTTTTAACATGCACCTGAATAACAGGTTGAATGTATATAAAATAAGCAATAAGTATGAGGCACGGCATGTGGGTGCGGGGAACGTGGCCGAGTCTTTCAAAGAAAAACCTGATCACTCTCCCAAGAAAGGTTAAAAACAAAACAAAACAAACAGATGGAAGTTGGGGTGCTGATCTTCCTTGTTGAGACAAGGTGTCATGTATGCCAGACCGGCCTGGAACACAACAGATGCAGAGAGGATGATCTCAGCACTAGGGAGGCAGAGGCAGGATGATCAATAGTTCCAGGTCAGGTCCACCTCAGTGCTTAGGGAATTTGGGGTGATTGTAAACTACAAGAGACCTCGGCCTCAAAACCAAACACTCCAAGCTAATGACAGCAAGACGGGTCAGCAGGTAAAAGCTCTTGAAGCCAAGCCTGAAACTGAGTTTGAGCCCTAGAACCTGTGATGGGAGGAGAGAACTGGCTTTCAAAGGCTGTCCCTCTGATCCTCACATGCACCAATTGATCTGCGTGTATTTTTTGGGGGGAAAATGTCGCCAAACCCTAAGGAGGGTGTCAGGCAGATGAAAAGAGTTAGTTCCCTTCCTTTTGTCTCATTCACCCACTCAGGAGCCCTTATAAGGAGTCACTTTTTGCCTTACTGTTGTCGTTTGATTTCTTCAGTACTCCTTTCTCATACATTTTCCTGTGAAAGGAAGCATAGCGGGCCGTGCAAGAAAAAGGGTAAAACAGCTCCTTTCTCCCAAGTTCCGTTTCATAGCGAACATGTCCACGGTCTGCTGACCACTCAAGAGTGTCCCCATAGCCTCCTGCTTCTTTCAACACCTTCCCTGAAATAAGTCAGACTCCCTAGTCAATGCCATAGTCAACCAGCAAAGAGGAATCCACTGAAAGGGGATGCCGAGTTTGGGATTGAGAAGCTCATTTATCACTGATTTCATTCAGCTGAGGACGATGATGAAGAGAGTCCAGCAGCAAACAAGAAAATCTCCCAGCGGATTCCAGAAGCTCATGTCTGCCTGAAGAACCAGAACCATCGAACCTTGCAGCGTAGACACCTCAGTGTTGGGTATGTGGTGCAAAGGAGTCTTTTCAAGAACAGCTTTGAGGCCCAGTGTGGTGGTATATACCTGTAATACCATCACTTGAGAGACTGATACAGGAGGATTGCTGTGAGTTTGGGGCCAGTCTGAGCAACTGAGACCCTGTCTCATGAAAACTGAGGAAGAGGAAAAAGAAAGGAAGGATGGGAAAAAATGAGGAAAGGAGAAGAAAGGGAAGAAAGAGAGAGAAAGAAGGACAGAAGAAAGAGAAAGAAAGAAAGAAAGAAAAAGAAAGATAAAGAAAAAAGGAAGAAGCAAAGAAGAAAAAGAAAGAAGGAAAGAAAAAGAAAGAAAGAGAAAAAGAGGCAGACACAGGAAACTGGAACCTCCCTAGTCTTGATGAGCAGAGCACACTGATTGGGAGACAGAAAATCTTTGGCTTTCAATTCTGAGCAGCATTACTTGAAGAACCTGAGTGTTGTTAGCAAATCCTCCTCAACTGGATGTATCTGTTCTGCCTGCTGCCCTACCTGTCCAGCAGACTGAAGACAAAATATTAGAAATGCTGAGAGTATGATGGGGTGTGGTAGCTCATGCCTGGAAGCTCAGCACTTTGGAGGATCAGGAGTTAAGGCTAGCCTGTGCAGCATGAGACCCCATCTAAAAACCAAAACTAAAACAAAAACAAAACAAAACACTCCAAACAAACAAGAAGCATTCACGGTATGGCAGCAAGAATTTGAAAAAAAAAAACTTTATGAAAAGGGAACCTTGGCTTCTTCATCCATGTAGTGGGGCTGGAAGGGGGAAATCCAACCCCTGCTTCTTGTTGTAACAAGAGTCATAGACTCATGTAGTACTAAGGGATTATTATACACCAGCAAAAAGGAGCCTGGATCAGAATGAGGTGCATCTGCCCCGGTGGAGAGAATCCCTTCCAATCGTGCCGAATGCATTCTTCTTTCACGGTTTATGCTGCCTTCCCTTACCTCTCATGCTTCCAGAAAATGCATCCAGACTTCCTTACATAGCTCTGGGCAGTATTTACCCACCTTAAGGGCTGCTAGTGAGTATGTGGATGCAGTGCCTGCGTGCGCTGGGTTTATGCCATGGGGATTTGGCCATTGATCCTGTGTCAGTACAGACTCAAATATAAGTGGTATAAGAACTGCCTAGGGATTTGGCTCAGTTTGGAAAGTGCCTGCCTAGCATGTACCAAACCCTGGGTTTGATCCCCAGCAACTGCATCCACTGGGCATCATGACATATATCTGTAATCCTAGCACTCAAGAGGCAGAGGCAGGACTATCAGAAGTTCAAGCCCCAGTTGGGGAACTTGAGACCCTGTCTCAAACATAATAATAAAAATAAAATGGGATAGGAACTTCTGGTCTCAGACACAGCGAACTGGACATATTTAACTATTTGCTGTAGTTGATTTAACTAGATAATTATTCATTCTCTGCCGGGACTCCTTTATCCGCCTGTTTGCCTATCTGTCTGTCTAGGTATCATCAACCATTGATCTATAGCTCCATTAGAAAACTATTTGTTTTCTACCCCTGCTTAAATGCTGACATGCAACATAAACATAAGCACAAACTTAAAAGCCAAGCAAATGCCTCTAACATCCTGGGTATAGCTATAATCATTGAATTGCATCCACAGAGCAAATGTTCTGTCAGGTGAATGCAGACATTGCTCAGGGACCTGCGGGAGTGCATTTTCTTTTTTGCTCCTCTTAAACAAGGTTTCTATTTATTTCTGGCCTTTTCCTTTAAGAACAATTGGAAGACTTTTGGGTGGACCTGTTTGCAACATGTTGACTCATTCAGGTGTGAGAGAACCAAAGCAATTCAAGTGATACTGTATCAACACATGGTCAAAACAATTAAAATAAAGGGCTCCAGGTATATAATGTTACAGCAACATGACTGATGTTCCTGTGTGTCTCCCTTGCCAACTGAGTTAGCTGGTTACAAGAGGCTTCATACCAATCTGGGAAATTATGTTTTAGTATACATTCTGAAGCCATTTGCACTCTGTTTTGACTGAGGTCTGGGCATAGACACACTGCATAATTTAAAGAGACGGGACAGTTAAACGTTCTTCAGGACATGGTGAGAAATTTCCTTAATATTCTCTTTCGTGTTTAAGATAAAGCCTTCCCAAAACGCGTTCATCCCCAGATCTCATTTTAGTTTTCTTTACTGCAAAATTTGCAAAGACTAATATCACTCAGATCGCGATAGGCTCTCTCCCCCAAATTTCACAGGCAGCGCATTCTACACCCTTGCTTATGAAGACAGACCATGGTGGTTTTATAGGAAATATCTTTGAATGACTGTACATGCGAACAATGAAAGACAGTTTCATAAGTGACCTTTAGGAGGCAGACATGGCTTCAGTTTAGCACCATAAAAACATGACAGAATACAATAGCCTGTAGAAGGTGCTAAGAAAATAAAGGAACTAAAACAAATATAAGAGCATAATGCATAATAAAATAATAAAGTGATAAAAACAATAAATACATAAAAGTGTTTTGTAGGACTGGGTGGTACCTTTGTCTGAGAGACAGAGAGAGAGAGAGAGAGAGAGAGAGAGAGAGAGAGAGAGAGAGAGGAAAGGGGTGTGTGTGTGGGGGATGATCTGGTCTGTATTGTGCTAAACAGAGCATCAGAAGCCAGAGCTTGTAATGGAGCAGGTGGCTGGCACTCATTGCTAAATCTGGAGACTCCTAGTGTTGTCAAAGCACAGCAGCTACAAGAACTTGTGTTAATATATTTCCTGTAGAACAACTTCTACACGTTGCATTGCCTGGTTTCCCTTATAAAGACTCATAAAGCTGGGTATAGAGGCACGCACTCATAATCCTACCACTCTGGAGGTAGAGGCTGGAGAATCAGGTGTTCAAGGACATAGGTCTTTCTCCTCTCTCTCTGTATGAGTGTGTATATATATGTATATTTATGCATATATATTTGTATAGTATGTAAAAATTGTTAATCTCCAGTTGTGAAATGTTATTCCGTACTGTTCTAAAAAGTCAAACAACTTTTTTTGGAGGAGGTGTCTACAGAGTGAGTTTGAGACCAGCCTGGGATACATATTAAGACTGCTTGCCCCTTTTCAAAATGAAAACAAAATTGGAGAATGCAGCTCAAATGGTGGAGTGCTTGTCTAGAATGTATGGGTCTTACATCTTTGGCATCATATAACCCAGGGGTTGTGGCACATATCTGTAAACCCAGCACCTGAGAGATGCAGAAAGATCAGAAGTTCAAGGCTGTATAGGGATTTCCAGGTCAGCCTTAGATACGCAAGACTCTGTCGCAACACAGGAACAGCAAAACAAAACCAAAATGAACAGAATTGCAAATCTCTTCTGGCAGGAAGCATATTTTGACAGAATAGAAGTCAGCCTACATGTCTGTTGACAACAGGAAACACTACAGTTAATCCCCTTGTGTAAGCATGCCAGTTAAAATCTAGGACATATAAAATTAAGTGTCATAAGGAAAATGTAATAAGCAGGCATCTCAATTATTAGGTACTCTCTGATACGTGAGTGGTTCTGTAACACTGCAATGACACGCAATGACAGGGCATCTAGCGCCCAGAGCTGCTAGGCGTGGGAGGAAATAGCGCTATGTGTGTTGAATAATGTTTTGTCCTGTTAGGTTGAGAGGACTCTTCTTCTCATTCATTTGAGACACTGCACTTACTTTTGCAGATTAGAAAAAGCTAATGTGTACTGATGTTTCCCAAAGGCAGCAGACAGTTTTGAATACATTTGAAATGTTTTGATAGTTTATGCACAAGATGGTAATGATCATTCAGAAAGCCATTTCTTCCTTCTTCTTTTTTGGTTTGAGACCGATCCTCACATACTACAGGCTGGCCTTGAACTTCTGATCCTCCTGTGTCTACCTTCCAAGTATTGGGATTACAGGTATGTACCACCATGCCTAGTTTTATGTAGTGTAGGGGATCAAACCCAAGGCCTCATGCATGGTAGGCAAGCTCTCTGCCAAATGAGCTACAGCCTAGCTGGAGAAAACCATTTCCACAGAGCAGCTTTGTGCCTTAAGACAGGTAGATTATAAAAGCTACCCACTATTATTTAATACAAAGAAAGCATGCAACCCTTTTCTTTTAAGTTACTTTGTTAAGAAAAAGCAGGTTAGCCAGGTGGTGGTGGCACACACCTTTAATCTCAGCACTCAGGAGGCAGAGGCAGGCGGATCTCTGTGAGTTCGAGGCCAGCCAGGTCTATAAGAGCTAGTTCCAGGACAGGCTCCAAAGCTACAGAGAAACCCTGTCTCGAAAAACCAAAAAAAAAAAAAAAGAGAGAGAAAGAAAAAGCAGGTGATTTTACTGTTATTCTTAGAAAAGCAATTTCCCCATACTTATTCTTATGTTTGCAAATTGGTGGGGGAGGGTAAGTTTGGTCCTCAAATCCATCGAGACTGAAATTTTAAACTGAGAAAACTGGTATTCATATTTCCGTGTTTCCTTACAGTCTTTTTATTTCCCATTGTTCTTCCTGCTCAACACATACCTAAGCCACCTGTGATGGTGAATATCTGTAATGCCAGCCCTGGGGTGGCCGAGGCAAGAGGGTCACTGTGTTAAAGGCCGCGTTTACACTACAGCATGCTCCAGACATGCTTGGGCTATAACACGAAACCCTATTAAAAAGAAACAAGCAAAAAAAAAAAAACAAAAACAACAAAACAAAACACCCCCCAACCCTAAAAAACAAAACACCCCCCAAACAAAAAGCAAGCAGAACAAAATAGAAAAGGAAACCCAGCTGGGAATGATAGAGCATGCATGCATGCTATCCTAGCCCTTGGGAGATAGGGAGACAGGGATCAGTGCAAGGCCTTCCTCAGCAACATAGCTAGGTTTGAGGCCAGCCTGGGTTACATGAGACAAACCCAGACTCAAGTGCATGCACATGCAATTGGAGTCATACTGTTTATTGTGCTGTATCCTGCTTTTCCCACTTAACACACCGTGGACATTTTTCCATGTCATTAGGTTTGCTTTGAATATGTTCTTGGCCACATAAAATTCCATCCTGTTGATGCACCTGTTTTCGTTTAAGCAAAGACACATGCTGTGTTTTTCAATCACGCTGGTCTCTTAAATGTCAATGAAAACACTTTGGGGTGATCTCCCATGAGCCTCTTGTGAATGTTAAGTTCTTACATCCCGTATTTAAAGCACGCTCCAGTGTAAACACAAGTCTGGACACTAGATACAATGGATAGGTAGTGAGCACTCTGAAGACTACGCCTGTCAGCTTCTGCTCCCTTGAGCTTCTGAGTTACCCACAATGGCATTAAAGTGTCTACGAGTGTCACAGGTCCTTTTCCATTTTGTGACAGCTGAAAGTGGTTTCACTTCCACCTCCTGGGACAGCAGTTAGCGCAGTCTTACACTGAAATAACCTCAGAGGTAAAACGCTTACAAATTTACACGCATACCACTTTGAAGTTTTAATTTATGAGTTGCGTGAATTTGAGCACCGGGAGGGGTTGCTACCTCCAAGGTTTTGCTCAGGTGCCCACGGAGCCACGCTCTTTCGGCCCCAAGAGTTTGAATAATTTTAATTGTTTCCATGTCTTCAGAGACTGAGGAAGCTTTAAAATAATCTGCAGGCAGTATGTTTTTGATCTCTTTAGGGATAACAAACGAAGCATAAATGAAGCCTTTAATCCTCCGGAGGGCACTGTGGAACCACATTGTACTCCTAGGGCTGTTTGCTTGGGGAAGGCTCTTTTGTTAGATTCTGTGGGGACTGCAAGACCAGGCCTCCAGAGAAAACTTTTCATAATTTCATTTACTTTAAAAGACAAAAATGTAATTGTGTGTGAAACTACAGGGTTCAGGTTTACTGTAGAGTACTCTGATAAAACTGAGCAAAGCAAAGCATAACTGAGCAGTGTGTACCTGGAGATGTGCATTTGGGTAAGGAAGTGTCCTTTCGTGTTTGTACAGAGCAAACGTGAACCACATGTTTTATAATTTCCCACCCGTGTAGCTCTCAACTCCAACACTACTTAATGTAAAACTGAGTAGCTTCAAAACAAATTTACATTCTGTCAAGGTGAAACTGGCTGTCCAGCGAGGTTCTCACAAACCCTCCTCCACAGCCGTGCTAATGTGTAAGTTCTTTTCCAAGCCAGAATCAAAACAAAGAGATTTCGGTTCAGATAAAATATTATAGGTTTATTTAAAACTTATTTCTCACCTTGAGTATGCAAAATACAAACTCCACAAAATGTTCATTTTTTTTACTTTGTAGTTTACAAATATACAAAATAGAAGTTTGCTTAAATTTATATTACATATTTATTAAGGCAAGGAACTATATAGAAAAACACATTTGTTCTGCTCAAGGCATACTTGGGAATAAACCATTGTACAAATTATTGCACATCTGAAACCACAGTGCATAACAGACTGTCTGCATAAAAATGTTACAGAATAAACCAGGCATATTTACCTGACTTAGGTCATAAATGTAGATCGGAAGACAAAAATAGATTTTCCTTGTCAAAGTATGCAGCAGTTGGAGAACTTTGGCTCCCTCATTTGGTACCTTTAGAACCGCGACTCACCAAGCACCATCAGTTAGGCTATTAGAACATGTTCTGTACCTGAATTGCTTCCTCTTCCTCTGACATAATAATGGCTTTTTAGAAGGCAAAGAGCATACAAGGTGATCTTTACATGTATATTGCATCATTGAAACACAATTCAAGGGAATTCTGACCTTCCCTCCCCCGACTCGTTGATCTAATGTGTACCCTGATATCCACAACTTCCAGGTGCCCTTGGCATAGTTTGTAAGTCCAGGTGCGTTCAAGTTGGAATCGATATTGGAATGACAGAAGATCCGGTCTTAGACCCCATCTGTTTTGTGAGTTTTTTCTTTTGTTTTTTTGTTTGTTTTTGGTATTTTTTTTTTTTTTGTTTCGTTTGTCTCTTGGACTCTTCTCCTGATTATCCATTCACAAGCTGACTTGCTGGGAACTTGACCATGATTGTAGCGCTTGCCAGCCGGGCTCCTCCCCTCGTGGGAGGACAGTGTGAAAGGTTAAGAAGAATACTGAACTCTCTCCTGGCAGTGTGGGTCCCATCCACTCCGTGGGATTTAAAAGTGCCTCTTCATGTGTAAGGCGAGGTGGTCCGACCGGGAAAAGGCCCTGTCGCACTTCTGGCATTGAAAGGGACGGTGCCCTGTGTGTTTGCGGTAGTGCCTGGTCAGTTCATCTGAGCGGGCGAATTTCCACCCACAGCCATCCCAGTCACAGTGGTAAGGTTTCTCACCTGGAAAGGGAAAGGGAGAAAGGCTGCTAAAGCCATTGCTAGGATGATTAGCCCCTCTAAAGACTAGAGGACAAAGAGTAAAACCAACTTCCGGTGCACACTCCACCCTCTCAAAAAAAAAAAAAAAACAAACTAACCAACAAACAAACCCAGCAATGCCTTTATGACACTGAAGGGCCACATTGAATCAGATGATACATAAGAACAATGTGCATGTGCTTAAACTCATAAACAGTAGTTAGCAGCAACAAAAAATGCAAATATCCACTCAATAGAACTGATGTTTTCATTCTTTTGAACCTAGCCAGTGTTAGAAATGGCCTGGGGAATGATTGGGAGTTATTTCTGCCCAAACCAAATGTATCTTATCCCATTAGGCTGGGTCCAAGATGCCACCGGTGGCTAATTTCTCCGGCAGAGTCATTCCGGTTGTTTTAATAGACACATTGACGAAGACTTTACCCATTTAATGACTACCTTCAAATGTTTTGTCACTCTGAGACTGGGGTTCTTGACCAGACTGGCCTGAAGAGCAACTGATCCTTTCAACTCAGTCTCTTCAGTGTTCCTAACTACAAGATCGAGTGTCACCACATCCAGCTTGCAGGGACAACTTTAAACCATACCCAGCTTGTATGGCAGTTTTAAACCAGAATCCCCAGTAACCATAGCCATTAAATTCTTGGAATGTAAATCCAACCTAATTATTTTAAAAGACTAGAATAGAGCTAAGGGTTCATAGATCTAAGGAGAGGCTGGAACAACTAGGAAAATAATCTGCAACATTTTAAACTTTCCTTTTCAAAATACCACAGTTTTTGCATTGCAAACTCCAACTTCTCGCTTACCAAGCTAGGAGGGGCAGGCTACACAGGAAACTCCCTATCTTTTAAAGGCCCGGTGAGAAACTGCACATTCAGGCAGCAGATAGCATCCATCAAGCAAAAAGGCTTCTGGGCAAAAACACAGGCGCCTCTTTGCTGCCCTCCTCTGTGATCCAGGAGATGGAGAAGAGATACACCCCAGCACCCAAGAAAGCCCTAAGGAGTCCACAGCCAGCCTATCTATGCGCAGACAGACACCAACCCTCCTCCCCAGCGCTGGTCCCCTCACCTGTGTGAGTTCGAAGGTGTGCCTTGAGATGAGAACTCTTAGTATAGGTTTTGCCACAGCCTGCATAGTCACAAGTGTGGGTGGCCGTTCTTTTCCGGGGCCACGACCTTCTTCCCCTCTTTGGCTTGGGCTCCTCTGGCAGGCAGGAACCCGGAGGCATGAGCTCTAGGGGTAAAGAAAGTGGGGGGGGTCAACTTCATTCTGGAGAGTCTCCGAGAACTCCCCCTCCCCCCAGAGGCAAAACTCCTTAGCAGCTCTACCAATCCCTTCCCTTACTGACCTTGGTAATGGAGAGATGGGACTTGAGACTGCATCTGGTCTGGCAGGAAAGGAGGGTAGTTGGGCCCCGGATGGGGATGAAATCCTGGCGGAAGAGGTAGGCCAGGGTGACAGTCCCTGCTGTTCAGCAGTTCCTCGGGACTCATTGTAGGGGTAGTCCTGGTGGGGAGTTGCCGCCCCAGGGAAAAGTCGTGTGTACTGGGCCGGTGCCCATTGCTGAGCTGGGGTCCAGCGCCCAAGTGGGTCTCTAGGGACCGGCCAACTGTGCAGGAGGAGACCGACTCTTGCTTAATCTTTGGGCACATGCGCGGCGGGCCACCGCTGTAGGGCGCCACCACCACAGGGTGGCTGCCGTCCGGGCTGCCTTTGCTAACACTGATGACCGACGGGCTGCTGTACTCGCTGCCAGGGGTGCTCAGCGACGCCTTCAGCACAAACTTGCCCATCAGCCCGCCACCTGGCGGCTGAGGCTGCTGTGGCGGAATGTACACTGGGTCCAACTCCGGCCGCAGGAGCTCGGCCACGAAGCCGCCCGAGGGGCTCACGTCATTGATGTCCGCCAGGTTGAAGGGGGCCGTGGGAGGTGGCGCAGACTCTCGGGGGTAGAGGAGCCCTCCACCTGTGTTGCCCGCAGCCACGCCCGGGTCACCTCCGGCCCGGATCGGATAACTGAAGCTGCAGGTGGAGGGCGCGCTGGCAGGGCCGCTGCTCGCCGGGGAGGACGAGGATGAAGCTGAGGCCGAGGAGGTCACAGTGGCGGCCACCGATTCCTGGTGGGATAGCGAGTTGGAGAGGATAAAGTCTAGGTCCAGGAGATCGTTGAACTCCTCGGTCTCCCTCCGAGGTAGGAGGGCCGGATTGTTACTGCTGCAAGCTGCTCCAGCTCCACCACTCTCCAGGTCTGTGGCCACCGTCGCCGCCAGGTCGTAGGGGCGGCCGGGAAGTGGGGGAAGTCGCTTCATGTGAGAGAGCTCCTCTCGCCAACGCTGCCAAGGGCAGAGACGGAGAGAGAAGCAGTTAGTTGTAGCCCCCCTGTTGCCACCCCTAGTATTGACTTGGTGGATGAAGCACACTAGCACCTCTGCCATAGGAACTGGACAGGACTCCAGGTGCCAGGGCTGCAATCTCAGCCAACACCCGGGTAGGAGGCAGTACGTCGGTTCTACCTCAAACTAGTGCGGCACCTCCGCCAGCCCAATTCTCTTCCCCGCCAGATACCCGAGACGCTCCAGTCGCCCACAGAATTAGGACAGTAGGACACTGTGGCTTTCTCCCCATGCACTACAGCCACACGGCCGCCTACGCGTTAAGCTCACTCGGGCCCAGAGGGTCTCGAGACTTGGCCACCAATGGTCCGCATGCGCCCACCCCACGGCCGGGACGCCGTGACAAGAACCGCTGTGCGCCCCTGGCGGTACCGCAGTGCCGGGACCACACGCACTTAAGGCCGACTCAAGGGCCGAGGAGCTACCCTGGGAAGGCTGTAGAGTCCCAAAGGAGGGCAATCCTTGTCTTAGCCAGGGGCTCTTAGTGACCCCTGGATCCCGCCCACCCACCCCATCCCATCCGCAGAAATCTACCCGGCACTAGCGCCACACTCACGTTATTCGGGGCACCTGCTGGACGCAGTGTCTTCTCCCTTCCCGCCGGGCCGGACGCGAACGTGGAGAAGGACGGGAGCAGAGCGTCGCTGACAGCCATGTCAGACTCGCCAGGTGGCTGCCTGCGGGCCGGGCGGGGCGCACAAGGACCAGGAGTCAGGGGCCACCCTGGCCACCGCTTTGAGGTTTCCCACCAGTCCTCATGCCCTTCTGTCCCCCAAGCCCAGCATCTCACCTACCTCATTAATGTGGGGGCCCAGAAGGTCCTCCGGAGTTCGAAGAAGAGAGAGGGGTATCCAAACCCCAAAGTCAACGAAGATTAAAAACAACTTTAGAAACGAAACCCCAAACCAAAACCCCCAAACTGCCCGAGATCCTTCTTCTTTGGATTCAATATAAACCGGAGATGTCTTTTTAAAAAAGTTCCTTTGTATACAAAAATGCTTAGAAAAGTTGTAAACTCTTATAAAAATAGACAATCAGCAGGGCAAATAAGTAGTTCCGATGGCCAGGCTGCACGCTCTTGGACTCAGCAGTGTCCCCCACCGTTGTCGCGGCCACTGTGGCTGTCGGCGGCTCAGGGGCTGTGGTCCGGGCGGTGGGCGGGCGGCGCCGCCAGGTGAGAATGGCCGCGGTGGCGCTGAACTACGAGCTGGGCGGTGGCGCGGGGTGCGGAGTCCTGGGGGCTGCGCCGGGTGCGCGCGGCCATGGGCGCGGGTCACGGGCGGGTGGCTGGGTGGGGGGCCAGAGGGGCGGGGAGGGGCACTCGGCGGCTCCGGGTGCCGCCGCCGCCCGCCACCGCCTCTGCTCCCCGCGCGCCCGGAGCCGCGCTCGCTCTCTCGGCCGGGGAACTGCCGGCGGCCGCCGCGCGCTTCTTACTTATAACTTTCTCGCTCGCTCGCTCCCCGCCTCCTCCCCGTGGCGCGCTGGGCTCCGCCGCCAGGCCCCGCCCCCTGCCTTTCTTCTCCCCGCCTTCCCGCCGCCCCCCGCGCGTTGCCATGGCAGCTAAATAAACAAACTCCGCGCACGTGGGGGCGGGGGCGAGGGAGGGGCACGGGCGGGGCGGGGCCGGGCCGTGACGCCAGCCGGGCAGCTGGCGGGCTGGAGCCGTGCTGACGCCGGCGGCGCTGGCGGCGACGGCTGCTCAGGCGCTGGGATCCCGGCGTGGCTTCCGTGGCCGCGCGACTTAGGGACCTCTGCGCGGCCACGGTCGGCTCCCTGGGCTCGAAAGCCCTGCCGCGGGAACCCTGGCAGGGACGGGGTTCCGGGGGAAGGCGGCGGCGCGCCCCTACTCTTGCTCGCGGTTGCGCTTGTCGAGTCGTCTGCGCACCCAAGAGCGCGATTATCCGCGTGACTCATCCAGCCCGCCCTCCCTCGCATACGCACGCAGAGGCCGGGCTGTGTCGGCGCTGGGCCTAGCCTGGCGCGGGTGCCCTTGGGGCCTCCTGCAGGGTGGGGGTAAGGGCCGGGTGATGGGGGGCTAGAAGTCTCAGTAGCTCCGGGGAGTGTGCCGCTTTTGCTAAGGCGGGAAAAGGCCGGGATTGGGCACGTAGTTACGGTTTTGATACTGGAAGGAGTAAGGAAGGGAGTGGAAAGGTTCCAGATTTTCTTGCGGGAAGGGGAACGCGGAGAGGAATCGAGGCGGGGAGATACCTTTCACCAGGGATCTCAAAGCTCTTTACAAGCTACGCATTCGCACTCTCAGTTTGAAGATGAGAAAAGTGAGTCATAAAGAGGTGAAGCGGCGAGGTAAAGGTCATAGGACTACTAGCTCCCTTCAGTTTAGATTCCGAGCTGGCCAGCCCACTCAAAGGGGCTTCGCTGGGACATGACCGTGTTCTGGGAAGCGGAGCACTGCGATGGGACCCTAGTTCTCCAAAAGTGGCACCCCAGGCCCTTGCCCACCGGGAGGAGAAAAGGCAATCGGTCTTTATTTCAGTCTTTTAACTCCTCTTCCCATCCCCACTACCTTTCTTAGTGCGTGATCAGTAATTTTCCAGCCGGGAAATGTTTTCGCCCTCACCGCTACGAACAGTACTTAAAAAAAAAAAAAAACAAAAAACAAAACAAAAACCCTCAAAACGTGAGTGTGGTGTTCAGTATCACTTGCTAAAGTAGACTAGGTGTTTATTTTGGATTGGGGAGCGCAGAGCTGGGCTCTCGCTGCCCTCAAGGTTGAATCCCCCCCACTCCAGGCGGAGTCAGCGGAGGGCGGGGGTTCGGTTGGAGATTGAGGAAAGGGGTCGATGCTCCAGTACAGGCGGCGTGTACACTCGTGCCACGTCCTCTGTCGTTTCACCTGTTTGAGTCCCGGAATCTTGGGACCTATATTAGTTTTCTTCGGAATATTTGTCATCCTGAATTTTCCACTTCTGGCCGACCACAGACGCGTTTTTGGAATGCATCTCGTCCCAATGAAATGAGGCTGCCCAGTCTGTAAAAGGGAGATTCGAGCTGGGCGCTTTGGAGGAGCGACTTTTCATTCTTTGAGTTTTGGTAGAGGGCTGGGAGGGCTTTCGGGATAGGGGGTGGGGAAGAGCGCGGCTACGCCTGGAGATGGAGCCCCTCCCTCATGTGACCTCGAGGGGTTCAACCCCACTCCCAAGGGACTAGGCCAGTTTAACTCTTGAAAGTTTTACTCTTTCAAACAAAACAACAAAAAGAACACCTGTTCCCACCCCCACCGCCACCGTCATTGTGATGGCAAAACCTGACGTGGGACGCTTGGAAAGTGAGCCAGTTTAAAGCCAGAGTCCCAAACCCCCATGAACTTGGATGAGCCCTTGCCTGGCGGTCACCACCCTTAGGATGTAAACACCTAAGTCAGGAGTTGGAATTTACGACTCCGGCTCTAGGTGGTTTCAGCTCCGTTTTTATTTACCTATGACAGTAGCCCTGCCCCCCTCCGAGGCTCTCACCAAGTAACCACCACAATGAAAAAACAGTATTTCGCGGGTGAATTGGAAAGCCAGTATTATTATGTCATATAATCAAGGCAAGGCTCTGAAACGCAACAGAAAAAGACGGTTTCCCAACAGCTTTCTGGAGGATAAAAGCCAGCAGGCATCTCTCGGGTTATTCTTGTGATTGCACCACAGGAGGAAATCTGTATATTCATCCCAGATTTCTGAAAGAGCTATGAAGTTCCAACCAACTCACCTCCTTTCAAGGCAGGTGCCGGGTGTGACAACAGGTTATGACCCTCCCTCTCTTCAAAACAGGTATGGCCAGGAGTTAAATCCCTGCCCTATATAATTTATAAACATGAGGCTGTGTAAACCTTTGATGACTAAATTGCACTCTAAAATAATAATAATAGAAGACACCCTTTAAAGAAGAATTAAATACTGGTGACTTTATTTCAGCAAACTCATATTACAAGTTTTGTGGTATGGAAGTTAATTATTGATGTCCTTGGAGCTTTAAAATTATGTTTTTTTTTTTTTCCCAGCACAAACTGCAGTTGTTGGCAGATGACGTGCTGGGAATGGCCAGCACTGGGGGATGAATGCCCAGCTGTAGAGGACTGGGAGAGGTGGAGATGGCTGTGTGGGTGTTTCACGTGCAGGACCCTAAACCGTAGCAGTGCACATACTCTGGGTACATGGAGTACCTGGTCACCGGTACCCTGGCCTGACTTTGCTGTACGTAGCTGCCAATAGGACTCAAGGAAAGGCATTTTTAAAAATTGCTGTGCAGAGTTTCAGTGAAGCCCAGTCTGGTCTGGACCTTACTGTGTAGCCCAACCAGGCCTTGAACTCATGACAGTCCTGCTCATAAAGTGCTGGGGTCATAGGCACCAGTCACCAGGCCCAGCAAAACCTGCTTTGTTTGTTTTTGGTTTTGGTACTGGGAGTTGGATGCAGGGCCTAACTCCAGCAAGGTGAGCACTCTGCGGCTGCACATCCTTGGGTTAGTAGCTGCTTGTTCTCAAAAGCAAGAGGACAGGCCCAGGTGACTTCTGTAAAATGCCAACAGTTAGGACTTGAACCCTTGACAGGTACCAAGTCGTTTTCAGCTCCTGTTGCTATCTTGTAAAGGCCACCCTCATTTAAGCGTCGCCCTCTGTTAGGTTTTTGAGACTTGGTCCTTCTGTGTTTACCAGTCTGGCCTCGAGCTTCTTGCCTGAAGCTCTTGCGAGTCCGGAACTGCAGGCCCCTTACCACCACCAAGCCCACCGTGCTTGCTGTGACCTTCGGACTTCTGCAGAGGTTAAGAAAGTGGGTTTCAAAAGTTGGGCATGATGGTACATGCCTGTAATCCTGCATTGGAAGGCTGAGGCAGGAGTACCTAGAATTCAAGGCCAGACTGACTTGGCAGTAAAACGTCTTGGGAGGGGGCAGTGGGCGAGGGGTGGGAGGAGGGGCAGATGGGAGATGGCTTTAACACTACATTTTCTAATTGAACTCTGCTGGCTTGTAGCTTGGCAAGTGACCTCACTTTGCCCATTTCCTTTTCTATAAAATGGGGATATTAATAGAAGCCAATTCTTAGAGTAATGAGGCTCTAATTAGATCATCTAAAGAAGTGAGCTCAAGTCTTGACACTTAGGACTTAATAGGTTTTAGTATTACCAGTTTTCTCCAGGCATCATGCATTTCAGATGGATGGGGACCACTGTTTTATCTGCTGCTCTATCTCCAGCTGCTCATTTAGTACCTGTCTAACACATGGTTGTGCTCTGAGGATGGCTGAATGAAGGAATCGTGCACACTCCCCTTTGTGAGCAGTCTGTTAACAGGAAGCTGGGCCTTTAGCTCTCAACTCTAGGCTCATTATCCGCTCCCCTCCCCCCCATCAAAACCAGTCGGCTCCGACTCTTACAGCTTCGTCCCTCTTCCCAGCTTTCTATGGTGAAGCCTGAGTTTTCTTCAAGTTCTTGCTCACCTTGCCGTAAGCATGCAGGCATTCACCGAGGTTGGCAAATTCGGTTCCTAAATCGCCCCCACTGTTTTCCAACTTCCTGGCTACCTTGGTTCAGCTTTTAGTCAAGGCTGTAGTCTCCAGATTGACCCACCTCTTCCTTTTGAGTGTTATGTATCCCAGGCTGGCCTCCTGGAACTGTCTAGGTAGCAGAGGTAGAAAAGGATGACTTTGAACTTCCAACCCTCCTACTGGCGCCTGGGTGCTGGGATTGTAGGGACACCACTGAGATCACTTTTGCTTATTTGGTGCTGATAATGGAACCCAGGGCTTCATGTATCCTAGGCAAGCATTCTACCAACTGAGCTACATCCCAAGCCCTCTCAATAGACATCTTTGCCTAGAGAAGCAAGCCCTAGCTGCTTACCCCTGGTTGGATCAAATGCTTCCTCCTCTGACCCTAGATAAACTTTCCAGAATCTTCCCCAGAGACTAGTTGAAGATTCTTAAGTCTCAACTCTCAAACCCATGAATCTGTGATGTTAGTTTTTATCAGCTGTTTTTCCTGTCTGGAATATCTTCTGTGCTGGATTCTAATTATAATCGAAACTCAAAATTGTTATTATTTCATCATTTTACATATTATTTATCCATCCTTATTTGTTTATTGATTGATTTTGTGTGATACACATATAGAAGTTAGAGGAAAACTTTCCAGGGTTGGTTCTTTCCTTCTCGCATCTAGTGTTCAGTCTCTGGGATCGAACTCAAGGTGCCTGACTTGGCAGCAAGCTCCTTGCACTCTGAGCCTCACTGGTCTCCAGTTCTCACCTTATTCATAGCGTTCTCTCAAGTCCAGCAGGGTGGGACTTAATTTTCATCCCTTTTATTCCTCCACCCCCTTCTTTTTCCTTTTGTAAAGTTCTGTGATTGAAAAAAAGGTTAAAATCCTTGACTTTGTTTTCCCAAAGTGAGCGAGCAGCCCGGGCCTAGCCACTGTACTAAAGCAAACTTGAAAACACAAACAAAAATAACCAAAACCCAAACCAAAACCAAATGGAGTCAACTCTCTTCTGCAGCCAAATTCATTGCCTTTCAAAACCCAGAACTTTGGGTATTGAAGTTTTTAGAGCAGAAAATGAATCACAGACATTTAAGAATCAATTCTCAGAAATTTAATTAAATTCTCTTTCATGAACTCTTAGGTTTGATCACTTAAGTTGCATGCACACACACACACAACACACAAGTGCACACACACAACACACACATGCGCACACACATGCACATACACACACCACACACATATAAACACACAACACTGCACACATGCACACACACCACACACATATACACACAACACACATGTGCACACACATGCACATACACACAACACACACATACAAATACACACAACACACACATGCACATACACACACCACACAAACACACACACGGTCCAAAACATCCTTTAGGTGATTTACAGAGGAAATTTAAAATTAATGAGATTATTAATTATTTTAAAGACTTCTTATGTTTTGTGTTGTTCTTGATACAAGTTCTCAGTCTGGAGCCCAGGCTGCCCTTAAACTCATGGCAGTCCTCCTGCCTCAACCTGGATGACAGTGCTGAGATCATAGGCTGAGGTACAATGTTCTGTTTTCCTTTCCTCCTCCCTCCCTCCATCCCTCCCTCCCTTTTTTCTTATTTTGGTCTTTGAGATAGGGTCTCACTATGTAGTCCTGGCTGGCCTGGATTTCCGTAGGTCACCAAACTGGCCCCAAACTTAACCATAGTTCTCCTGCCTCTCTTCCCAGTGCTGATAGAGAAAGTTTGCCCTAATGTGCCTGACTAGGTTTCTTATTCTTGATAACATAGAAGAAATTACCTTTTAAGAGTAATATATTACAATAATAACTTTTAAAAAAGAAATTAAGGGCTATTATAAGCCATCATCAACCATATGATTTCTTTTTAAGCATGCAAGAAGAATCCCACTGGATACAATATTCATTTGTAACATTTAAAAGTTGATGAGCTGAACAGGTGAGGTGGTACAAAGCCTGTAATCCCAACCCTTAGGTGGTAGAGGCAGGAGGGTCAGGAATACAAAGCTATCCTAAGTGACAGGAGACTGTTTCCAGGAAGCAAAACAACTAAAGGAAAAAAATGAGTTGGACATGACCACACACATGTGCATGCACACACACGCACAGACGCGCACACACATGTGTGTCCATGTGTGTGTGTTTCAGGGCCTAAGAAGATTAAAATGAAAGTTGGAATTTTTTCCTTGCCCCCTTCCACCAAGTTTTACTTCTTCTGGGCGTAGAGGAGACTCTGCTCCAAAGGAGAACTGACCTGTTGTCCAAGGATTCTGCTGTGTACAGCTAAGAGCCTTTGGTGCCTGGATTTTCTGCTGGGGACACTCACCTTTCAGAGGAAAGCACAGTTTCTGGGTGTCAATCATATTGGAGATATTTTTCTTTTTCACTAGGCAAAGTGTAGGATTTAGGAATGAGTTGAAAATGAATGCTTCACACCCTGAGAAATGCAAACAACTAAGCTATTCTGTGTTTAATTTTCTTCTCAATCTGTGGGCCAGAAGATAGGTTATTTTTGCCAATATGACTTTAGGTCCTTTGAGCCAGGGAAATGATTCTTTTCCTTTAAAAAATTAACAATGCATTTGATTGCTCTGGTGGTTCTTTTCTTTCACATTGTGTTTGTTAATCAGCTCTAACGTCCTGGCTTGTGGGAAGAGCGCTGTAAGGACGACTAGAGCCAGCGTTCAGAAAGGGAAACAAAAGGCCAGGAAAGCTCTGTAGCAGGGCTCTGCATGTCTCATATTGCATTTGATGCACGCGAGCCAGTCCAGACGCTTCCTTTTCATGTGTATCTATCAGGAAAGACCAGCATCGTCTGCAAAGAGAAAGCCCCCAGCAGTGTTACCTCATCTTGAGAAACTTCCAGCATCATGGTAGACCGTCAAGGAGGGACTCCATTCAGAGTGAACTCAGTCTGTAGAGCCAGTCACTGATGCATTTTCCTGGCTGCTACATTTAACCAACAGGGTTCTCAGCACCAAGTGTTGTGGGAAACGTTGAAATGTCGAATTCAACATTCAGATGTTTCACTCAGTAAGCTCAGGGTTCTGTTAGAACAGAAACTCATTTGTGTGCCTTTCAAGGCAAAACAGTATCGTTGATTTATCCAAGTATAGATTATCGTATCTTGAGTTTGATTCTTTGAACCATTTTGCTGTAACTCATTTAAGCGGGGTGGGGTGGGGGTGGGGACTTGCCACAATTCACTGGCCTGTGGAAGACGGGAGAATGGTAGGAAAGGAAAGGCTGCCGAGACTTCCGGGGAAAATTCATGAATGAACCCACTCAAGGATTCAGTCTGAGACCTTGGTGACCTTTAGCACATTGACCACTTAGTAGCAGTGCATTTAACTGTGAGATGGGTCGTGAGTCTATCTGCTTCACAGGCTGCTGTGAACACTAAGTGAAATGGTAGACACGAAAGGTGCCACTAATATTACTTTTGCCCTTCAATCCATGAGACTTGACATAATTACTTCTGCAGTACCCAACAGTGAGCCATGATGCACTGTTTTGGCTCAGAGATTGGAATGCATTGTCTCCCAGTTGTGGTCCTCCAGTCAGTGTTATTACAGGTGATGCAACAGTCTAGGACCAGGCTCACCTAAATTTCAGAGATGCTTTTTTTACCTGGGGCCAGTTGCAAATTGAGACTCATACTAAACGGGTTGGGGTCATAACTGGCGAAGGCTTGTGTTTTTGTTTCTTGGTTTTGTTAAATCCAGAAGATAGTGACATTGAGCGATATAAACCAAGAGCTAGCTAGGCATGTTGGTAGACTTCTGAAATCCCAGAATTCCAGAGGTGGAGGCAGGAAGATTAGGAGTTCGGGGTCTTCAGCTGTATAGCAAGTGGAGGCTATGCTAAGCTGCAGGAGAACAGGCCTGAGGGAGGGAGTGTTGGGGCTACGGCTCAGTTAGTAGAGTACTTGTTTAGCCAGTATCTAAGGATGACCTTGAGCTCCTGATCTTCCTGCTTCCACCTCCCAGGTGCTGAGAGCCCAGATGTACACCACTGCACCTAGTCCTCAATATATTTTGAGTGAGGATCTCACTGAATTGCCCAGGTTGGCACTGAACTCATTCTGTTGCTCTGGCAGGCTTTGAACATTTTATCTTCCAATCTGTAATTCTCAAGTAGCTGCCAGCCTGGACAATTTGACTTTACCCTTGCCCCTTTATATAGGTTTTTCAGTCGATAGTTTTGTTGTCATCCACCCCCCACTCCTCACTTTCCAAGTTGCTAATGACTGTACTTCATGAGCCTTCAGGGCTCCTTGACTCAGTTTCTTTATTTTCCAGCTTCCTCTGATTTAAGTCTCTGCCCATTCCTCCATCAGCGTAGCGCCCTCTTATTCTGGCAGGTCTTGTCCTTTGATTTCTTCCTAGTCATTTCAAAAGAGATCCAGAATGTCAAGAAACATTTATGGATTATACCATGCTTAGCATAAGTCCTTTGCTTCTTTTACTATTTAAGGGTAATATTTATTTGGTCTTATTTGAAAAAGTAATGCCTGCTTATTTTTGTTTCTTAAAGAAACAATCAATGTGTGTTTTAATTAAAAAATTCCAACCTACCACCTATCCAGATATGGCCTCAATGAATAGCTTTCTATGTAAAATTTCAGAGTTCCTATATTATGTATATGGAAATTGTTAAATTTTTTTGAAGCGATATTCTTAAATAGCCCAGGCTGGCCTGAAACTCAGCATGTAGCCCAGGCTGGTCTCAAAGTCAAGATCTTTTGTCTCACCCTCCTGAGTACGGGGACTACAGTGATGACATCACAGGCATGGGTGTCATCACATCTGGCTCTCATCTCTGATTTTCTTTTAGTTTTGAGACAGGGTCTTACTGTGTACTCCAAGATGGCTTTGAACTTGCAGGAGCTCTCCTGCCAGTGCCTACCAAATGCTGAGATTATTGGCACACACCATCACACCCGGCTCTGGCTTCTCTTCTCTCTTTCCCTCCCTTCTCCTTACTTCCCCCTCCTTCCTACCAGGGATCTACCACCCACCCACATGAGCTCCCTGCCCCCACCCCATCCATTAGCCTGCGTGCTGCCCAGGGCACATGTTACGATCTCACTCTATATTGTGGTTTAAATCTGAATGGTCAGGAATAGGTCAAAATTTTGAATCCTTAGTTCCCGACTTAGGACCTTGTTCTGGAGGCTCTGGATCCTCTGGACGGCAGAGCCTGGCTGGCAGAAATAGGTCATTAGGGGTGGGCCTGTGCACATTGCACTGTCCTCTGGTTTGAGCCCCTGCCAGACCGTGGCCGTGTGAATAGTTATCAGCACAAGCTCCTCAAACCCTGGACTGTGCTGCCGCCTCACCCTTCCCACTGTGGAGGACAGGAATCTCTGAAACTGTGATCCCCAGTAAACCTTTCCTTCCTTACATTATGTCTGCCTGGCAGTGTGGTCACAGCAACATGGATCTACCATCATCTACATGGGTAACCATTTGGGTTACTAAGACCTTTATGGCAGGAAGCTTGGACTTCTCCCTAACTCTGGAAAGATGGAAAGTGTACCAAGTTAGAATGGAAATGGAGTAGCCCTGCCCTAGCCCACACAAGCAGAATCAGGGGGCTGGTGACCAGAGGGTACTCGCTCTTTGCTGGCAGGGCATGAGAAAGCAGGTGTCTGGACGCTTGTCTAAGCTCAGGCATCAGACGGCAGTGACGAAGGAAGCCTGTGGCATAGGCTTCTGAGAGCCCTCTTCCCACCCGTCTCGGCACACACCCAGGCAAGCAAGCCCTCCCTGGGGGCTTCTCAGAGCCTGGGTCGGCCTAGGAAGTTGGCATACCTCATACCCACAACAACCCCGCACAGTGGATATCATCCAAGTTTGCTGAGGAAGTGGGGAAGTTGGAAATATATCAGTTGTTTCTAGCCTATCTCGAGACAAATCCATCACTGGGAGGCTTGCACCCCCACAACTGTGCAGGCAGGAGTCCAGGGGGGGCAGGACGGTTCTCATGGGGTCTGACTAGTCTCTACTCCACAGGTAAGGGAGAGATTTCCTGGGAATACCAGAGACATCCAGATGACCCCTTCTCCCACCAATACAGTCACAAGAATCAACCTAAGCCACATGTCACAGCTATGTCGCATTGGCTCAGGATCTTGGTTATTCAGGAGAGGGCTGCAACTGAACGCAGTCCTTTGCTGGCTGAGCCCCTGCTCTGGAATGTCTGAGCTGTCCAGCATGCCCAGTGTGTAAATGTCAAGTAAACATCAAATTCAAGTGCAATCTAACCATTGTCCTGGAACTGTTTGCTTTAGATATAATAGTTAGCAGGAAGAGGAGAAGGAGAGGCAGGGAGAGAATGTCACCCCGTAAAGCAAAACATGAACACGGTGGACCCTTCCTCTGCTGACGTGTTGAGAAGACTGTCACATAAATAAAAAGCTCACACTCTGTGCTGCAAAACTAAGTGCGTTTCTTAGCTTGTAAAAAAAAAAAAAAAGCTGAGATGAGGGAACATTTTCCAGTCAATCACACTGCAGCAAGTCATCCTGTTGAATCTGTGACTCACAGGCCGACAGTGTCAACAGACAGACGAGCAAGCCCAGCGTTATGACTTCACTGGGGGATGAAGCAGAAGTTGGGATGAGACCAGGCCAGCTCTACACAGGCTCCTAGCTCTGACAATAAATAGCCAAGGAAACACTGAACACTGGGTAATCGCATCCATTGTCCATGTTGATTTCTTGTCTCCTAGGAAAGAACTCATTTAAATTTGACTTCACCTTTTTTTGCCTTAAACAGAGAGGTGGTGGCGGGCCTTCCCCAGGCGACAGCTGGTGGAGTATCTGTGTCTCCTGTGCTCTCTACATGATGTCCAGTCCTTATCCTCACAGCAATGCTAGGAAGTAGAGTTGTTTGTATTATTTTATTTCACTTTATTATCGTTATCATTACGATTTTACTTTTTGAGGCAGGGTCTCATGTAGCCCAAACTGGCCTTGAACTCAATATGTAGCCCAGGGTGACCTTGAAATTCTGATCTTTTCTCTACCTCCTGAGTGCTGGGATTGTACAGATGTGTGCCGCCTACAGCTCATTTATGCAGTGCTGGGAATAGAACTCAGGGCCTTGTACATGCTGGGCAAGTACTCTACCAACTAAGCTACAACTCAAAGTCTTAATTTTATGTTCTTGTAGTGCTAGGAATTGAACCTAGGGCCTCATGTTTCCTAGGTTAGTGCGATATTACTGAATGAGGTCCCCAGCCTTTTGTGTTATTCTACAGGAAAGAATATTGAGCCACCTTATAGACGAGGTGACTTTGCAAGCCCCACCTAATGATTTTAACCTATCCATCTCTGACTTCAATGTCTACCGTGTGATCTCGTTTTGCCTTTTGTATTTTAATGTCGAGTCTCATAGAGCCCAGTTTGGTCTTGAACTCTTGATCCTCTACCTCCTGAGTGCTGGGATCATAAGTGTAGGCTACCAAGTCCAGTTTTCTGTGTGAGTTCAGTCTCTCACTTTGCTGACCTACTGTGAGCCAAATACTAGCTTAGATACTGGGGTTTCCCACATGAATGAGATACACTTCCTGCCGTCAAGGAGTTCAAGGACCAGCCAAAATGCCCTTGGAGTTTAAGATAGCTGTGCCATGCTTGCATTAGGTTGCTGGAAAACCAGCTCATATAAAAGAAAAAATAGCACCAGGAGACCAGCGGCTTATTTGCAGATGTCTCAGGAATGCCTGTGGGGATAGCAAAACCACAAAGAGATAATAGACCATGGACCAACGTACAGGGGGCAGAAACCACTGACCTGAAAACAAAGCTTCAGTCACTCATCTGCTGGATGTCCTGGGCATCAGGGAGAAGCTTAATGTTTGCCTTTGTCTCACCGCAGAGCTGATACATGCAGGGCTGGGGCTTGATCTGTGAGTGGGAAGGCCTGGGCTCTAGTCTAGACTTGGCTGTTACACATGAACTTGGGTCAGTCCTCCGATCAGTTGGTACCATGGAAGAGGGAGATGAAGCAAGTCTAAAGCTCAAGACTGGTGTGGACGAATAGATGAGTTCTTGGCCATTGATCTTGCTGGCCCCAGTCAAGGTATTCCCAAGGTAAGAAATGCAGAGTGGTCGACCTGCTGGCTCTTTGGACTGCAGCATGCTGTCACCTCCGCTTCCTCCTTTTCCTCCTCCTCTCTCCTCTCCAGGGTCTCCCTGTGTAGAGTAGCTTGAAGCCCTCCTTACTTAGCCTCCCAAGTCCTTGACTTAAAGCACGTGCCATGCTCTAGGTTTTTTGAGACAGGCAAATCTCAAACTATTTTAAGGATGACCTTGATCTTCGATCTCTTAGCTTCCACCCCTTGAGTGCCGTGATTACAGACATGTAGAACCATGCCTGGGCTGTGAGCTGCCCGGGGTTGAACCCAGGGTTATATACACGAGAGACGGATGCTGGACCAGCTGAGCGAGACCCTCAGCTTGCCTTAACTCCCTCTGCAGCTCTGCTGAAGACCAAGTCACAAAATATCTTCGAGATTGATGTGATGCCTTGACCTGCAATCCCAGCATGTGGGAGGTGGGGACAGGAAAAGCCACCGTAAGTTTGAGGCTTGCCTGGAATAGGGTGAGACCTCATTCTAGAAACAAGACAGCAAGTCAGGACCAAACAAAAATATATGTGTGATTGGTTGAAAAATACAGTTGTTTGCCTAGACAAGCATAGTGCAGAGTGGCTTTGCCTTCACTTTGATATAACATAACCCATTTCGTCTTCCTTTCCATGGTCTCTGCCTTCTCCAGATTCCGAGAAGTTGTCAGCATGTGCGACACCACAGTGACGCCAGTTCTCTCCTCTGGCTGGGCAGTTTCTTAAAAGGACATGGTCTACAGTCTCCTAGAATATAGTTTTAAGAATTTTATTTTGGCTGTGTGTTGCTTGCCAAACCTTTACCAGATCCAGAAAGTGAGGGTGCTCCACTTACCTTTCTGAAGTTTTCCCCTGCTTGTTGGCAAACCTTGCATTACCATTGTAATAAGCCTGAAAAAACAAACAGGAGATTTTACAGCAGTCTTTGTGCCAAGCATCCACCCCCTCAATGAACTACACAAGAGTCTTAAGAGCTAAGAGGCCAACGGCACATGGGTGTATAAAGCAAATGGACTCCTTCATTTATGAAGTCGGTTTAGGGAACACCATCCATGTGTGTGGCCCAGAGCTGGAGATTGAGAAGGAATATCAGCATGAATAAGGATGCAATCCTAACCCACAGGGAGCTGAGAGCAATCAAATAATCACAAACATGCAAACAAACTGTAATAAAAGAACTGTTAGTTTGGAAGGTGCAGTGTTAGACATCTTTCTGTTAGAGTAATTAAATGCAATAGCTAAGAAAACAAAAACTGGGTTTTGGCTATGGATTTAGAGGTCTGAGTTTATGCTATTTTGGCTCATTTGTTCTTGCGCCTGCTGAGGCAGCATGCCATGGAAGCAGCGGTAGAAGTTGCTCACCTCGTGAAAGCAAAGAGACAAAGGGAAAGAGGAAAGACTAGGCACAACCATCCCTGAAAAATCATGTTCTAATGGCTTTAGATGTCTTTTTTTTTTTTGAGATAAGCTTTGTTCTGTAGTCCAGGCTGGCCTCAAAATCACTATGTAGCTCAGGTTGTCCTCAAGTGTACTATGATACTCCTATCTCAACCTCCACATACTGAGATTATAGGCTTGAGCCGCCACATCTCAAATAGATCAAAGGAACTGGCCACAGCACTGAGTTCCCAGCTCTGAGTCTGTGGTTGTCCAGTTCGACTAGTCCCCAAGTCTTGGGTTTCCTTTTTGCTTCCCATTCATCTGTCACACGGCCGCTAAAAGCCTGTAGAAGGAACTCTGCAACATGCTGAGAAGTGCAGAGAAGAACACGAATGATATAAATTGTGTTGTCAAGAAGTGGAGTCGACACCAGGGATCTGCAAAAGAGACGTGATTTGAGCATCCGGCTCATTCCAGCACGGTGGCTGTCATCAGGAAGATGAAAGACCACTCATGCTGGCAAGGATATGGGGAAAGAGGAACTCTTACTCGTTGCTGGTAGGAACGTAAAGTCGAGCAACCACTGTGGCAGTCCATACTAAGGGGCCTCAAAAATGGAAAATAGAATGATCATGTGCCCCAACTCTTTGGGTTTTATACCTTAAAACTCTTAGGTTGATTTCTCACGGGTACTTGCATGTTCATGTTTGCAGCAGCTGTTCATTTGGCCAGGAGGTGGGAGCACCCTAGATGCCCGAAAACGGATGAGTGAGTATGGACAGTGTATGTACCTATAACGGAAAGTGAAAATTATAGCAGCAGGAAAATGGATGGAACTGGAAATTATGATAGGTGAAATAAGCCAGTCTCAGAGAGACAAGTGTGAATGTTTTCTCTCATATATTGAACATAAATCTAGAATTATATATAGCAATGTGTGTGTATTTACATGAGTGTTCGTAGATCATGGAATTCAAAAGAGGATCATGAATGAGGGAGAAAGGAGGGTGTAGAGGGGGTGATGGAGTGCATGTAACTGAAAACAGACAGGGAGGCCAACGGGAGACCTGAGGGAAGAGAGGAGTGTGTGTGAGTGTGGAGAGTAGGGGAGGGGTGATGGAGAGCAAAGTGGTAAGATAATCAGATGTTGAAGATGCCACGATGAAACCCAGTGCTTTGTATTCTAACTTAAAATACTAAAAACAAAACAAAACAGCATGTAAGGGACCTTGGCACCAAGCCTGATGACCTGACTTCAAACCACTGAACCCACTGGGCAGAAGGAGACAACTGACTGCCTGTGCTGTTCTCTTATCTCTACATGTGCAGTAGGCTTAGAGTTGGGCATAGTGATTCATGTCTGTAATCTTAGTACTTAGGAGGCTGAGGCAGAAGGATTGCCATGAGTTCAAGGCCAGGCTGGGCTAGAGTGTGAGGTTCAGATCAGTCTGGGCCACACATTGAGACCCCGTCTCAAAACAGAACACCAAAACCAAAGTAACCCACCACACCCACACCCACCCACACACACGTCACCAACAACACACCCACCCACCCACTCAGCCACTACCTCCACCACCACCAGTGCACACACACACTCACCCCCCCAACAGCACATGCACACACACACACACACACACACACACACACGCACACATACACACCCACCCAGCCAGCCACTACCTCCACCACCACCACTGTACACACACACTCACCCACCCACCCACCACCACTACCCACTCATCACCACCATGTCACCACGAACAGCACATGCACACACACATATGCACAAGCATACACACCCCTTAATCGCCACTACTGGACCTGTTCTACAGGAGTGGTCATGGACACCTTATTATTTTATCATGACATGCTGTTAGTGCTTCAAAATGACTCATGAAGATTATATTTTCTTTTCCTTTATAAAGGTAACAATGAAAAAAATAGAAAACCAAGCCTTTGAAAACAAAAATAAAGAGAAAGAAAGAAGGAAGGAAGAAACAGAGCAAGCATAAAACAGGGCTGCCGTGACTGTCAAATCCGTCTCCCAGCTTCCTGGCAGCCAAGACAGAAAAGGAACAAATCCTGCCCCAGCACTCTCATCAGAAGGGAAGAAGCCCACGGTTATTTTGGTCCTTGAAACCCCATGCTCAGTTCTCACCTGGAAGCCCACATAAGGACATTGATAGACACAATAATTAATGTTTTTGGCAAGCGCTTTACCGCAAATGCCAATTTTTGTCTGCCATTTCTTGTGCAGGCCTTTAATTAAGGTCAAGGGCTTAACACTGAGGCAGACATCGGTGAGGGCTTGGCTAACCTGGTTCAACAACCAACTGCAACACAATGCAGGCTTGGGATAAAGGGCTGCTGAGCACTACGAGTGAGGTCGAGCAGGAGCTCAGAGGACCATGCGGTTATCTTCGAATTGGAACGTGAAGCAAGCTCTGACAAAAGAGGCGGCCATTGGGACTTCAGGACTAGGAGTCAACATGTCGGAAGTGGGGTGATAGCAATCGAGGTTTGTGCACAAGTGCAGGGCCTTGTGAAATGGAAATGCCTGGCCTGTTTGGAGAATGTCAAGTTGTCTGGAGTCGAGAGAAAGATGCTAATAAGACTTCCATTAAATAAGTTGGGTTTGCCACTTGGACATTTTCTGGTTCTTCCAAGACAACTTTTTTGTTGAGTTAAGCGAAAATGAATGAGAATCAGATGGACCACATTTCTCTTGAATACACATGGGCTTAACAATGAAGGGGGAGAAAGAACTTGACAGAATGTGTCCTGGCTTCTGCCAAACCCAAAGTATTTGAAGAATCACAGGACGCAGCTCGAACCCAAACACATGCCCAGATTCTCCAGCTCCTAATTGCAGCTGCAGCCGGTTAATACATTGAATTGTGCCCATGAAAATGGGGTCTGAATGCAGGGGCCGTGTTAAAGGGAATGACTGCTGTGTGGTGGTGAGCTGACCTCACCCTCCAGGAACCAGATCATTGCCTCGCAGGGAAAGAAAGTAGACCAATGTGAAGTTTCTTAAACTATTGAATCCAGCTCTCTTGTAGAGAACAATTAAAGTCTGTTATTTAACTTCATTGTATCGTGTGTAAAAGGAATTCAGCTTCTCTTGTTTCCTACATCGGGTATACAAAGGGGAAGAAATACGCGTTGCCTCAGGGTCTATTCACCCAAATGGGTACCCAATGGGAGCTGGGGAGGGAAAGAGAGCGAGACTCTAGTGTACTTGTATTCGAATTCTGAACTCGTGGCTAGAAGATCATTTTGTTTGAAAACCAGAAGGAACCTGAGATCCAGAGAAGTTAACTGGTTTGTTACTTGACCACAGCTGGCCGTTTTAGAGTAGGAACTCAAGAGTAGAGCGTTGATTCTTCCTTTTTAAAGGAAGGGTCTCATGTAGCTCAGGCTGACCTCAAACTAGCTGTGCAGTTCTTCCAAGCCTTCGGCCTCTACTTCCCAAGTGCTGGGCACCCAGGCACACACCACCACCTTGCTTGGTTGATGTGGTCCGAGGATGAAACCCCGGGCTCCGTGTGTGCTAGGCAAGTCCTCTACCAACTGCACTGGATCCCCAGCCCCATGAGCCTTCTCCTTCATAGAAAGCACATTTGCCTTTCAGCTATATTTAGGAACTAAAAATAAAAGTGAAACATTTCCTTCTAAGTATTTTTAAAGACATGGACGTCTTTAAAAGACGATGCCCAGGCTCGTCTCTAACTTGTTATGACCTCTTGATCCTCCTGACATCCACCTGCCAAGAGCTGGGATTATAGGTGTACCCCCCCCTCAGTGTGTGTGTGTGTGTGTGTGTGTGTTTGTATGTGTGTTCTTTCTGCTCACTCTGCATCTTAGACTTGTTTGAAGCTTGCGTATCCTCATGTCTTTGCTTTCTCGGTGCTGAAGTGACAGTGGTGTGCCACCCCACCAGCCCTCTGTCTTTATAAACAGACACATGAGTGTTTTGGTGAGTGCTCGGTGACAGCAGGCTCGAACACCCTCGAACGTCTACTCAGACGTGTTCCGAAAGACTGCCATGCAGCCTGTGTGGCCACAGTGCTTACACACCCAAAGAGCAGCAATGGCTGGAATGGAATACGGGAGAGGTGAGGAGCAGTAGGATAGAGGAGAACTTTGCTTAAGAGGATGCATTGGGAGGGCTTTGAACCACAGAAGGTGGTTGGCTGCCTAGCTCTGTGCTTGGAGAAGGCAAGAGGAAGACTGGGATGGGCAGTTGGAACAGGACAGTGAGCCTTGAGGCTGGCTTGGGATAGAGTATGTATCGGTGGACATAGCTGATGGAAAAGTGAGCAGGTGGCATATACCTCAGGGTCTCAGTTTCCACATGAAGGCTGTTTGTGCTTGATGGTCTTGGCATATCAATGGCTGTGAAAGCCCATTGTCGTCGTAGTCGTCATTTTCTTCTTCTTCTCCTCCTCCTCCTCCTCGTCCTCCTCCTCCTCTTCTTCCTCTTCTTCTTCTTCTTCTTCTTCTTCTTCTTCTTCTTCTTCTTCTTCTTCTTCTTCTTCTTCTTCTTCTTCTTCTTCTTCTCCTTCTCCTCATCCTTCTTCTTCTCCTCCTCCTCCCCCTCCTCCTTTTCTCCTCCTCCTCCTCCTCCTCCTCCTCCTCCTCTTCCTCTTCCTCTTCCTTTTCCTCTTCTTCTTCTTCTTCTTCTTCTTCTTCTTCTTCTTCTTCTTCTTCTTCTTCTTCTTCTTCTTCTTCTTCTTCTTCTTCTTCTTCTTCTTTCTTCTTCTTTTTCCTTCTCCTCCTTCCCCTTCCTCCTCCTCCTCATCCACCTCCTCCTCATTCTTTTATGTTCAGCTATGTAACCCCGGCTGGCCTGGAACTCACTTTGCAGACTAGTCTGACCTCTAACTTGCAACTGTCCTCCTTCCTTTGTTTCTCACATGCTCATGCCCACAGCACTACACCCACGTTGAAGTTCTAATGTGCAGGGGAAGCCTTGTGTCTGTTTGCATGACAGTCTTTCTTTCATACGTGGCATGTGTGTGTGTGTTCTATTATTTAATTCAGCCAAGGTGACATGTCCATTGAACCATGAACTTCAGAATCGTATACATTTCTATATGTCCTCTCTCCCTCAATAGCTAGGAGACTCTGTCTGATGAGAGAGAGTCTTTAGCAGCTCTGGAGCTAGGAGGGCTCAATTAAGAAGATCATGCTGATATAATAGGGATACACAGACTTGTCACCCAGAGCAAATACTGAGAAAACAGGAGACTGTGGTCAGACAGCATGCCTGCCAGGCACCTCTGCCTGAGGTACCCAGACCCTGTCAGCATGCTCAGCGGCTCTCTCTCACATCTGTGCCTCAGTTTCTGCTTCCACCCCCTCCCCCTGCCTTTATCTTTGTCTTTTTTGTTTGTACGCCTCACTCTGTAACCCAGGCTGATCTCTTGAACCCAAGGCAGTCTTCTTCCTCCACGGTTGGGCTCTGAGGTGTGATTTACTCCAGCTGACCTTGACAACACTGGCAACCTTTCTTTCAATCTGCTGAACCTTACTTTCCAAGTCAGGCTCTCCTGTAGCTTGGGCTGGCTTGAATACTCTATACAGCCAAGGGTGACCTTGAACTCTTGGTCCTCCTGATTCTCTGTCTCAGGTTTTGGTATAGTAGGCAAGCAGAGGGGGTAGCTTAAGTAAGCTGGTAGTTTTTATTTTATTATTTTTTTATTTTATTGATTTTTTTCATAAACTACGTACTGTTTATAGTTTCCGCTCCCTCTACTTCTCCCACTGCCTCCCCACCTCCCCTCCCATCTGGATCCATCCCCTTTCTGTCTTCTAAGGGATAATAAGTAAAATTAAAAAGATAAAATGAAAACAGATACATTGGAATAGGACAAAACAAACAGAAGGAAAAGAACCTAAGAAAAGGCAAAAAGCCAGAAGACAGACACAGAGACCCACTCATTCACACACTCAAGAATCCCACAAAAACAAAACTGGAAGACATAATATTCATACAAAGGACCCATAGGGTAAAAAAAAAAGGAGAAAAATACAAATAAAAAATAAAAAAGATAAAATTAAAAAAAGAAAAAAGAAAGAAAGCTCTGACAAAACATTGTGAGACACGGAAACGCCAAAGATGCCCGAGTTCGTTTTCTGTCGGCTATCTATGGCTGGGCATGTAGTCTACCCTTAAGAGTAGTTTCCCCGGTGAGACTCCCTTGGAGACAGCTAAATTTTTATTGCAGGAGGTTATCAAGTGGAGAAGGCTTCTGGGTTAGGGATGGGGACAGGTGTCTGCTTCTCCTTTCAGCTCTAGGTTTCCCCTCTGTGCAGACCCAGGTAGGCCCTGTGCACTCTGCCTCAGTTTCCGTGAGTTCTGCATGTCAGTCCTGTGCCAGTGTTTAGAGATCTTTGTTTCCCTGGTACCCTCCATCCTTTCTGGGTCTTACAGTCTTCCTGCCTTCTCTTCTGAGATGTTCCCTGAGCACTGAGGGAGGTATTTAATAGAGATAGCCTGTTTAGGGCTAAATGTTCCAAGCTCTCTCCTTCTCTGTATATTGTCTGGCTGTGGGTCTCTGTTCCCATCTTCTGTAGGAGGAAGCGTCTCTGATGATGGCTGAGCAAGGCACTGATCTTTGAGCATAGCAGAATAGCATTAGGAACATTTTATTGCTGCTCTCCTTTAGTGGAATGGCATTTGGTTTGCCTCTAGGTCCCTGGGTTTTCTGATTTTGGGTCCTTGGTCACTCAAGCAGTCAGGTACAGCTTCCATCTCATAAGCTGGCCTCAAGTCAGATCAGATATTGATTGGTGGTGCGGGAGAATTGTCTGTATTCTGTCAATCATGTTTTAAATAAACACTGATTGGCCAGGCAGGAAGTATAGGTGGGAAAACAAGACAGGAAGTAGAGGTGGGGCAATAAGAGCAGGAGAATTCTGGGAAGAAGGAAGCTCTTTCCCCACTCCTGCCCAGACCACCAAAGAAGCAGGATGTGACCTGCCCAGCTGAAAAAGGTACTGAGCCATGTGGCTAACATAGATAAGACTAATGGGTTAATATAAGCTACAAGAGCTAATAAGAAGCCTGAGCTAATGGGTCAATCAGTTTATAATCTTCTGGAGACCTCTGTGTGATTTTCTTTGGGGCTAAGTGGCTGCAGGAACTGGGCAGGACAGAAACCCTGACAAGCAGCCATCATGTTACAGATTGGTTGCTCCCGGAAGCTTTGTGCTACCATTGCACTAGCATGTCTTGCAGGCAGGACACCATTGCAGATAGAAGGGCTTGTAAATGGTCTTCTCCTTGGGTAGTGTGCAGAGTTGCCTTCCAGCACCAAGAATATGCGCCCATAGTGGTGAAGGCTTCTACTTTTCCATGGTCTGTGAGTTGTGTGGGGGTTGTCTTCAGCAATAGGCCCTTGGTGCCAGTTTGTAGAGAGCAACCTATAGTGTTAGTAACAGCCTGGATTGGGGGTTCCCATGGAACATCTTTGGACGACGGCTCATATAGATGTAACTCATTCCTGGTACTGGAAGCTTCATTTGGTGATAAGAGATGTCCAGTTGGAATTTTCTGTGGGCCACCAATCAGCTCCCAAATAAAGACACAGAGACTTATTATTAATTATGAATGGTTAGCCTTAGCTTAGGCTTGTCCCTCTAGCTCTTTTAACTTAGTTTAACCTGTTTCTATTCATCTACATTTTGCCTTGGGGGCTTTTTATCTTTCCTTCATTTTGTATGTCCTACTTTTCTGCTTCCTTTGCTGTCTGGTCCCTTGCATCTCCCTGGTGTCACTTTTTCTTTCTTCTCCTAAGCCTAAATTCCTCCTCCTACTTATTCTCCCTGACCAGAAATCTCATCTACACCTCTTCCCTTGGCCTTTCAGCATTTTATTAGACCAATCAGGTGCCTTAGACAGGCTAGGTAAAACAGCGCCACATCTTTTCATAGTTAAATAAATGCAACACGTCTTTGCATAGTTAAACAAATATTCTGCAGCAGTTGTAGCTCTGTCTCCCTGTTATTTGGTGATTTCATTTAGATTGCATTCATATATGTGTCTATTTTAGGAAGCGTCTGATGTGTTTGGTTTTCATACCACCCCTCAAAAGGTTCTTAATTTTAGCTGCCTCTCCCCATGTTCTCTCCCTCATCCCCATCTTCCCTTCCTCTACCATCTTGATTTTCTCATTTCAAGCATACTCTACCCCCTTCCATCCGTAGCTATCTATTTCCTCTCCCTAGGCAGCTCTATCTGTCCCTCCCTGCTCCCTTATTCTGTATCTAACCTCTGTGGCTCTACACATTGTAGCTTGCTTACCATTGACTTAACAGCTAATACCTACATATAAGAGTACATATCATATCTATTTTTCTGGGTCTGGATTACCTCATTCAGAATGATTTTTTTTTCTAGTCCTATTCATTTACCTGGAAATATTTCATTTTTTTAAATAACTGAGTAACATTCCACTTACACTCCTCTTTTGAGCACAGACTATGAACACGTCCCTCCTTTAACGATGGAGGATCCCAATTATACTCCTCTCCAAACAAGGAAGCAAGTCTCTCTGTCCCTGACAACCATCAAAAGCTCCCTTTTCATGGACATTTTCTAGTCAGAAGTATTGTCATTAAAATCATTTAAAAAGAGCAAAGGGAACAACCTGGCCCAGACTGGTTTTGAATGCATGCAAAATAAGGCCTATTATGTCCTCTGAGTGGACATTTAGGGAGAATTCCATTTTCTGTCTTTTGCTTATGCATAATTGGGCATACCTGTGGTTAAAATCAAATGCACTGTGGGAAGGGACCTGCTCAGTAGAAGAAAGGTTACGTCCCTCAAGCCTGTTAGTCAAAACAGAGAAGCAGCAGTGTTAGGACTCTTAGCAACCAATTTTCTGTTTCTCTTGAACCCTGTGAAAGGAAGCCCCAACCAATAACGGGATCCCTGGGACACTCTCAGGCCTGTGGCCCGCTGTCATTCTTTTCCTTTACTTGAGAAAAAGTCTTGCGCAGCTCACTTGGTTTTGAGTCTGTTGTGTGACCCAGGATGACCTTGGACATCCGATTGCCATCCTCCCCCTCCCAGGTGCCACCACACCCAACCCTTTGCTCCTGCTGGCCCTCTCGACAGCACGGTTCTGAATTGCGTTAGCTCTCCGGTTTTGAACAAAGTTCCCTTGCTCCTTTGCAGTCTCTGTGGTCCTTCCTTGTAAGTTTTGATGAGAGACCAGGAACCTGGAAACACCAGGTCCAGACACTAACGACCAGGAACAATAGAATTTCAAGTGGGTGCCTGTATGTCCAGTTCATAGAGTGTTGGGGATCATAACCATGGTTCTTCTGGAGTGCTAGGCAAATGCTCTATCCTCTGAGCTACACCCCCAGACCAACCTAGCTCTTGCCTCTCCTGCCTCCACATCCCGAATGCTGGCAGGACTGGCGTGCACCGCCACACCCGGCTCTATTTCTTCAACGTTATTTTCCCTTCGGCTTCATGTTTACCACACCGTTTTGTTCCCACACATCTTTCTCTCATGCTTCTAATTTATGTTTCCTTAGGATAGACCTAGATTATTACCACAGTCTCAATAATAGCCTCTTGTATCCAGCTTGGCCCTGAAAATCGCCCTTGATCTTGCTTTAGGGTAGTTCTTTAAGTATGCAAATAGGCTGTTCTGCTTGGCCCCCTGGGTAGGCCAGAGGGGCATTTGATTTTTAACAAGATTCCCCCTTCTTTAAAAACAAAAACAACCACAAAAAACTATTTATTTTTATTTATTTATTTTTTCTTGGGGGGGGGCAAGGTATTATGCATCCTGGCCCAGTCTCAAACTTGCACTATAACTGAGTATAAAACTTCTGATCTTCCCGTCTCCTCTGCTGAGAAACTGTGCAGTGCTGGGGATTGAACCCAGGGCCTCACCCACTCTAAGAATACAGTTGGTATGGTTCTCTACTGACAGAGCTATTGTAGTCTACTTCCTGTGCCTGTCTCCAAGGCCAAGCTTGATTCTGCACCCCATGGCTTTTAGCTTTCTGAGCAAGATGTGTGTGTGTGTGTGTGTGTGTGTGTGTGAGTGTGTGTGTGTGTGTGGTTGGTTTCTCCACGTTCTTTTATTTGGTCTCTGTGCCTTTGCTGTAGCTGTTTCCAGCTCTGATTTGCTCATTCGACCTCCTGGCCTGAGACCACTTCATGATACGCGCTCTTCTAGATGTTTCCATCCTAAGCATCTGGCCCGCAAACAAGCACACTGCAGGTGCTCCGTATGATACCGAGAACATGGGAGCGGGAGTTGTGGTTCAGCGGTAGAGCACTGGCCTGGCTTGTAGCAGGGCTGCAGCGCACGGTTAGCGCAGCACAAAGAACAAGTGTTGAAGGGACAATAACCAAACAAACCCGAGGAAATGGGAGGAGGAGAGGTACAGGGAGCAGGGACAGGTGATGGTGGCAGCAGCCGCAGTGCCACCAACACAGTCGCCAAGTGAGAGCATTGCTTTGGTTGTTTGTAGGCTGTTGGCTGTAAGCTGCAGGTCCTCCTGGGGCTGCCTCCCATGTGCTGGAATAATAGGTGTGCACCTCCTTGCCACGGTGAGAGCATTATGGACAGGTGAGCACAGTACAGGAGGCCATTCTCTCACTCCTTGCTCTTTGAGCTGCGTAATTTCATTCACTGTCAGGAGGCCCATGGGCATGCTGCCTGGCACATGGTGCATGTGGGTACAGGTGTGCATGTGCTATCAACATGGCTGTAGTTGGTAAATAATAGCCACTGCCCCTGGACCACTGTGACTCTTTCCCGAGAACAGTTCCTTACCCCAAAGGCCTTGGTCCTCCTTTATTTTGTATTTGGGGTTTTACACTTTTTTAAAAGTTTATTTGTAGGGTGCATGTTCAACACACACATAGATGCCAGAGGACAACCTGATGGAGTCCGTTCTCTCCTTTCACACACACGTGGGTTCTAAGGCATTGAACCCAGACCATCAGGCATTTAAGTAGCTCAGGCTGGACTTAGACGTGCTATGTAGCCCAGGATGACCTTGAACTTATGATTCCCCTGCTTCTACCTCCCAAGTCTGGAGTTATGTGTGTATGCCAGCACACCAGGCTTTATTTATTTATTTATTTTGAGATAGTATCTTGCTGTCTATCTCAGGCAGACCTTGAACTCTTGGATATTGTCCTGCCTCAGTCCTCACAGATTGTGCACCTGTGGTCTTCCTTTATGGCCCAACAATGAAAGGGTTGCCTTTGGACATGGAGGAAGCCCTGCCACATGTATTACTAAGTGTGTTCACTGTCATTACCGCCCATATGTGTGTGTTTGTGGGTCACAGGCTCCATTCTATACGGGCATCTTAGATTAAACAAGTTTCCAAGGTCACTCTGCAGGCTCCTGGTTTCCCTGCCCGAGAAACCAGGGCTCCTCCTAGAACTTGGTCAGGGCCTCCGCCTGCCTCATCTGTTTCCTGTGCTGCCAAGCATCTTGGTTGACTGTTTTGATGGATTCCTCTGTGCTCAAGGTGAGACTTAGTGTAGCCAAATATCAGGGCTTGAGGATGGTGTTCTATTTACCCAAGTTTAAAATACAATACCAAGCAATGGGGTCTTTCTTCTTCCCCTGATAAAAGTAGGTGTGTGTGTGTGTGTGTGTGTGTGTGTGTGTGTGTGTGTGTGTGTGTGTGTGTGAAAGATCTATCTATGCCTAAGCATGGTGGGGTGTTGCTATTGTCCTAAACACATAATTACTTTCCTGCAGTTATAATTGCTCCCCTCCCTCACTAATGGAATCCTTTTTCTGCTTGCATCTCACCGAAGGGGAATGGGGTGGTTTAGGCAGAGTGTAGAGCACGATATTTAGTGCCTTTTCTGGACAGGAGCTCCAAAAATATACTTACAAATAAAACCACACTTCCAAGGGCCAACATCTCATACTCAAAAGCTCATTGTCTTCTCCTGACTCTGCATCTGCCAAACTGCTGCATGGGGACATTACCAGTCTTCTCTTCCATCAGAAAACCAGGGTGTTCTCTGTGCTGGGAGCTGTCCCCCCACCTCCAGCTTCTTCAAAAAAAGCTTTCAATTGCTCAGCCTTGTTCCTAAACTGCCATTCTGGAAGCTTTGAATACTTATGTCTAGGGCCATATGGAAATAGTAGCTCTCATTTTTGTTTTGTGAACACAGGGTTTCTATAGCCCAGGCTGGCCTCAAACTTGCTGTGTGGAAGAGGCTAGTCTTGAACTCCCGATTCTCTTTCCTCTACCTCCCAGGTGCTGAGATCAATACCAGCACACCTAGCTTACTCTTTTTGATTGGCCTGTGACATGTCACAGACAAATAGCAGGCCTACAAATATTATTGAGTACCCACTGTGTGCCAGATGCTAATTCAGGAGGAAGGGATTATCTGTATTTCAAGTTTAGTATCTATTTACTCTGATACCAATTGATTGACTGATTGATTATTCTGGGAGTCAACAGGGTCTTACTTATGCTTGATGAGTTCTATGCCGTCAAGCTACAGTCTCAGACCCCTTTAACATCCTCATAGTTAGAGCAGTAGGGTATAATGACCCACACATGTAATCCCAGCACTTTGGAGGGCAGAGACAGGGTGACCAGGAGACCAAGATCATCCTCAGATACATTGTGAATTCAGGATAGCCTGGCCTACATAAGACACTGTCTCAACTTCCTCCACCTCTCAAAAAAGAAAAAGAAAAAATAGGAAAAAACTCATACAAAATTTAAAATGAATAAAAAACAGAAGAAAAACAACAAAATCGAAATAGGTATTATAAGTAATGGCTCTTCCAGTTGGAGACAGACAAGGTTTCTCGAGTGCTAGTGCCTTGGTCATTTGATTTCATGTGTAAATAGACACATGTAAAGCACACAGGAAGGATGAGTGATAGCAGACATGGGACAGAACAGGACTTCTAACTGGGGAGACATACACATAGGAAAGAATACACCTGCCTTTGGGGGAGACTACTTCGCTCCCAGGTCAGTGAGAGAGAGCCACATGTTCTTGGATACACAACAGAACAGACAAGAGTCTGGTTCTGTTTTGGGGAGGGACATGCTCAGGGCTGTGCAGTAGAAGGGTGTCAGCCTGTGTGCTAAAGGGCATGGGCATGAGAATCGAGAGGGTCCATAGTCCAATGAAGCAGAACTTCTGGGGTTGGGGACAGAGTGCTTGCACAGCATTCATGAAGCCCTGGATTTGAACCCCAGCCCAGCATAAACCAGACACGGCAGTGCACAGCCATAATCCCAGCATTCAGGAAGAGGAGGCAAGAGGATCAGAAGCTCAAGGCTACACCTCAAGTTCAAAGCCTGCCTGGCGTGTGTGACACCCTGTTCAGAGACGGGAGGGCTGGGGAGAGGAAAGAAAAGACAGGAAAGAAAAAGTTGAAGTCAAAATCTAAAGGCAGAAACCTGAGCGGGCTCCCCAAGGCTAACAGGGTGAAGGCCAGGCTGGTGGCGGGCAGGTGCCTGCAGGGAAGCAGAGGGCAGGGCTGGGCTCTCTGTCATCTCTCCTCTCCTTTCTCTATTTGTACACCTATCATTCATACTGGGCCTCCCTGAAGCCTGTATCTCCAGTCTGGGTACCAGAGGGACAGCCCTTTATGCCCACTGTGAGGCAGAACTTCTGATAGCAAACTCTCCTCATGCCATTAAGTGCAGAAACAAGGAGTATAACAGTGGTTCTCAACCTGTGGGTCACGACCCCTTTGGTGGTCATGGGACCCTTTCACAGGGGTCACATGCCAGATATCCTGTGTTTCAGAGATTTATCTTACAATCCATAATAGAAGCAAAGTTGCAGTTATAAAGTAGCAATGAAATAATTTTATTCCTCATATTACATGAGGAACTGTGTTAAAGGGTCTCAGCATTAGGAAGGTTGAGGACCACTCAGTAGAAGATGTTGCCATCATTCAGTAAATGGTACCTGCCCCCCCAACTGACGGTCACACAGGACTGCTTCCTCACTCTAGGCTCTCTTTCCTGGATTTAAGTATTTGATTCTTTATATAACTTGGCTATTTTTCTTTGACTTTCCTACTCTTTCCTCTCCTTTCTTTTTTCTATCTCTTTTCTTTTCCTTTATTTTCTTTCCTTTCCTTTCTGTGTTTTTAAGACCAGGTCTTTCTATGAATTCCAAACTAGCCTGTAACCTAAACAGAAGGATGATATCAGCCAGAAATATATAGTGAGTCTCTCTCTCTCTTTCTCTCTCTCTCTCTCTCTCTCTCTCTCTCTCTCTCTCTCTCTCACACACACACACACACACACAAGCACAGAGGTATTTAAATGCAGCAAATGAAAGCATATTAGGAATGACTATAAACCACTTTATAGTTTGGAAATACAAAGTTCTCCTTTGAATATTTTGTAAAATAAAATTTTAATAAACAGATTTTCTATGAAATGGTTAAAGTTGGTATATGTAGGGAAAAATCTATTACAAATGGGAGGGAAGAAACCAAACACAGGGACAGTATTTGCAGTATAATAGATGAAAACTTTGTTGCTTCAGAGTGCCCAGAAAATTTTGATGTCAGAATTCTAAGAATATTTGAATTACAGAATGCGAATTATAGAAACCACAGAATATATGAATTGCAGAAATAAAAAAGAAGGAAGGAAGTGATGGATGGATGGATGGATGGAGGGAGGGAGGAAGGAAGGAAAGAAGGAAGGAAGTGATGGATGGATGGATGGATGGAGGGAGGGAGGGAGGAAGAAAGGAAGGAAGGAAGGAAGGAAGGAAGGAAGGAAGGAAGGAAGGAAGGAAGGAAGGAAGGAAGGAAGGAGAATGGTTACAACATTTGTAAAGTGTGGTCTTTATGCCAGACACCGTGGCTGTCCTGGTCAGCTTTAATTGCCAACTTGACAGCCTAGAGTTCTTTGAGAGGAGAACGCTAACTGAGAGTACCACAGGGTCAGCCTGTGGGCATGTCTGGGGGTGACTGTCTTGATGGCCAATTGCCGTAGGCAGATTCAGCCCACTATGGGCAGCACCATCCCTAGGCAACGCTAGCTGAGTGTAAGCAGGTGAAAAAGCCAGCTAGCAAGCAACATCCTCCATGGTTTCTGCTGTACTTATTGTCTGTGAAGTGAATTCCTTCTTTGGTCAGAGGTGATGCCGTGTAGAACAGCAAGCTTGGCGGTCCCTAATGATGAACTGTGTCCTGGGACTGTAAGCTCTAAGGAAGCTTTTTTAACCTCCAAATGCTTTTGTCTGCAATGTGTTTATCACAGCAATAGAAAGAGTAGAAGAGAAGGCTCCTATCTACAGTCCCAGCGGCAGAACTGAGATGGGACTCATATGAGCTTGAGGCCTCAACTATCCAGCGAGGGCTAGGCCAGAGCTGGGTTGCAGAAAAAGACTCTATCTCAGGAAATTAAAAACGCAAAACAAAATAAAAAACAAAAATCCAAAACAGCTGGGAGTGTGGCACATCCTTGTACTTCTGGCACTTGGTAGACAGAGGCCTGGGGACCACTGCTAGTTGAAGGCCAGTCCAGACTGCATAGTGAGCCCCTGATTAGTGTGAAGGGATATAGAAAGCCGCAGTCTGTTCCTCCAGTGACACTGACAAGAGGAGAAGGAGGAGAAAAGAAGGCAAACACATGCCTCCTGCGTATTCTGGCCCAGTCCTACAGGAGGGTGATTTTGCAATGTGAACCTGTAGAGAAATTAAAACGACCTTAACCTTGACTGCTAGGAAGGCACTCTGGGGACACATTTTAGAGCAGGCAGAAAGCGTTGGGTCTTCAGATGCGATTGGAAACACATGTTGTTTGCTGTGTGCGGCTGTTTGTTTCTCCAGCCTGGTCGGAGCTAAGCTTTATTCCCAGGGGTGTATTCAGACTTTAGCAAAATGCCAAGCAGAGAAATGGGAGTGTTTCATGTCTGGGTAAAGGAACAGACAGAAGACAAAGAAATAGAGATTTCTGTTGCTGATGGAGAAAGCCGATACTGCCTTCAGCTCCAAACACACAAGCAGGGTGGTGACAGCCATGGAGGCTTCCGGGCCACCACCCCACACTTCCTTGGACCTGGGCAAAGGGAAAAATGTGAGCAGATTACTTTCTGAGCTTCAATAAACCCAACGTTACAAGGAAAACCATGGGCTGTGGATGTAGCTCATGGGTAGCAGGCATGAAGAAGCCCTGGGTTCAGTTCCCAGCGCCACATAAACAGGGTGTTATGCCACATGCTTGCCACCCCAGCACTCACTTGGGAGGTGGAGGCTGGAAGATCAGAAGTTCAAGGTCATTCCAGCCCGGACTACAGAAGACCCTGTCTCCAAAACAAAAAAACAAAAACAAAAACTCAAAACAAACAAACAAACCCCCCCCCCCAGAAACCAAGAAAACCAAAAACAAAACTAGATAAATTGGGCATGGTGGCACACACCTATAAGGCTGAGGCAGGTAGATCTCTGTGAGTTTGAGGCTACAAAGAGAGTTCCAGGACAGCCAGGACTGTGTAGAGAGACCTTGTTTCAAACAACAACAATAACAAAACCCCGAAACAAACAAACAGCCACAAACATTCCAGCAGATGAACAAACACTCACTCTCCCAGCAGGAATGAGGGCTGGGCTCACTGGACGATCTTGTCACCATCGAGGCTTCCAGATGCCTCAATTTCAGCCCTTCAGTGCGCAAGGTCTGAGGGTGGGCTTAATTCGAATTTCCCTTGTCCCCTTTTCTGATGTTTAATGGTCATTCGGGTACACTGCTGTGCCTAGGTATCTATAGGGGATTGGACTCAAAATCACTCGATACAAAAAAATCCGTGGATGCTCCAGTCCCTTGCAGAAAAGGTGCCGAGTTTGCATATTTCTAGCACAGCTTCCTCTGTGCTTTCTGTCCCCACCCCCGAGTTTACCTACAAAAAAATCTGTGCAGGGTAAATGTTAGATAAATAGTTATTACACTGGATAACTTAGGAAGTAGCAGTGAGAAAAAGTCTGTATTTAATTAGAGACATCCTTAAAAAAAAAATCACTTGGCCCATGAGGTGGCCTGTGCGGTGCAAAGCTGGAGACGCGAGTTCAGTCCCTGTAACCCATGAAAAGGTGAGACCTCCACACACATGCTGTGGCTCAGACGTGCCCCAACACAGCCTCCCCCCTCTCTCTGCCCCTCTCTTTCTCTTATACACACCAACATAATATTTCTTTTAAATTCTAGAGGAGGAATAGGAGTTCGAGGCCACCCGGAGCTACGTGAGAGGTTGTCTTAAGAAACAAATTGCTGGCCCTTTTTCGATCCGTGATCCACATATGAGGACTCTGCTAATACGGTGGGCCAACTGGTGTGTGTGTGTGTGTGTGTGAGAGAGAGAGAGAGAGAGACTCAGACTAGGCCCTTTACTGGTAGTTTTCCTACTGGCTCGCCTAACGCTGTACAGATGAGTGTCCTTAAGCTCTTTGCTCATTATATTTTATTATCTGATTTTTCAGATATACTTCTGCAAATATATTTTCTCAGTATGAGCCCTGTGCTGGTTCCCCAACAGGGTCTTTTGATGAACACTGTTTTGTTGTATTTTGATTTGAGACAGGCAGCTAAGGCTGACCTTGAACTAATTCATCTGCCGCCACCTCCCAAATGCTGGGATTACAGACGTGCCACCATGCTTGGCTGATAAGCAGGGTTTTAAATTACATTTATTTAATGTGTGCGTGTGTGTGCATGTGTGCGCATGCCGTGGTGTGCAAAAGGAGGCCAGAGAATAGCTCTTGGAGTCATTTCTCTGCTTGCATCACGTGAGTCCTGATGGCAAGTGACTTTAGGAACTGAGCTGGCTGGCCTGCCTGTTCTTGGGTTTGAAGGTGTCCAATTTATCAGTTTGTTGCATTTAGTGAGTAGTCATTCTTATCCTTATTAAGAAACTTTGCTTATACTAAGTCATATTCTACTATGCATATATCATGGATATGCATACGCACTATATGTGCATATGTATATATAATGCATATATATGCACATGTATATTGTAAAAAAGTCTTATTGTTTTGCTTCAAATCTTTTAACATAAATTCACCTGGAATTAGTTTGAAGGTGTTCTCTTAATTTTTTAAAATGTATTTGTCCATTTGGTCTGAAAGCAGCCACCTTTCCTTCTGGCTGACATGTCACCTACGTCACAAATCAGTGGGCTGTGCTTGTGAATCTGCGGATTCCCTTCTAGTCCGCAGTGCTGAATCCACACTGCTATCGTTCTGCCCCTCTGGGATGTGGGGTCTTGCAGGAGCTTCAGCTTGGTTCTTTTGCTCCTCATGTTTTCAGATGAAATATAAAATCAGCTTGTCACTGCCTACAAACACCTCCAGAACTGCCTGGTTGGAGCTAGAGGGATGGCTCTGATTAAGAACGCAAGTTCCTCTTGCAGAGGAGCAGAGTTTGGTTCCCAGGTAGGACCCACACCAGGCCACTCACGCAGGCACTGCACTCCAGTGCATGTACTCAACCCCCATATACAGATAATTAAAAGTAAATTAAAAAAACAAAACCCTGCAAAAACAGCTAGTACAGTTTTTGCAAGGATGTAAGCCAGGCATTAATATACTGAGGTAAGAAGATTATTCTGAGTTTGAGACCAAACCAGGACCTAGTCTTTGATGTGGATACTCAGACATACGTGTACAGATGTGTGCATGAGTGCTATACTTCAGTAAAGAGCATCACTAAATGTAGCTCAGTGCTAGGACACTCGTCTAGCATGTGGTAGCCCTGAGTCATAGTTCCAGAATTGGAAAAAAAAAAACCTGTTAAGTCATTCAGGGCCAGCGCTGTAGGTCAGTCGGTATCATCCTTGCCACATAGGCGAGAAGCCCAGGGTTTAGTACCCAGGACCTTGTAAGCTGTGCTTGGTGGCATAGCCTTGTGGTCCCAGGACATGAGACAGAAGAATCAGAATTTCAAAGCCCTTAGCTACACAATGAGTTCGAGGCCAGACTGAACTACATGACATGTGTGTCAGATAAACAAACACATACATTTAAAATCAGAAGGTTAGGTGGGATGGTCCAGGCAGGTAACACTATCACTAAGGAGGTAAATGCAGGAGGGCCTCTGTGTGGGCAAGGGAGTGGAGGTGGAAAAGACTGTACTTCTATTCTCTTATTAGAGAATGGAAGAAGGATCAGCAGGATTTGAAGCTCCCGGGTCAAGGAGTTGTTAGAGGCTTTTTTTTTTTTTTAGGCTAGGAAGGAAGAACATATGAAACTAATGTGCTAAATTGTATTTTTAATTTGAAACAAGGTTAAAGTTTAATTTAAGCCCTGACTAATTTCCTCGGAACTGTGGGGAAGTGGGAATGTTGTAATCTGGATGGTGACTTTAAAAACACAGAATCCTCTAAGTGGAGGAGGGCTGGTTTATGGACCTCTTTCTCTTCTATTCCTGGGAACAGGTTCCTGACCAACGCAATTGCCCAGATGTGGCTTCCCCAGTGAACCAATGACAGTCAATCACATATGCAAATGAGGAAGTACTCAACTTGTCTAAAGAAATAAAGTCGGAGGGAACGTATGGAGGAGTGAGTGGTGGGCACTGTGAGGCAACCAGGGAGATGGAATTTTCTGTCTAATCGTTGGCAATTTGGGGGAAATCTCCAAGGACTAAATGTTCTGGAAGAAATTTTGTGTATTAAGAATGTCCCCAAATTAGACGTCTCAGCTTAATTTGGGCCTTCTGGAACATCCCCTCCCCCACTGGCTTTGAGAAGGGTAGTTTGATCGCTTTCTTAGAAATATAAACCAACTGGGTTTTACCCAGTGTGGGTCAGAGTTAGAGAGAGCTGGCTGGCTGGCTAACACAGCTCCCACTGGGTTCCCAGCAGATGGGATGAACTGCTAGTTCAAAGCCACTTTGTTATAAAGTGTCTCTGCTTGATGGAAAAAGCATGTCACAGAAAGGACTCCAAAGATGGACTGAGAAGGACTCCATTGTCACCTTGACCCCTTCCCCTACTCTGGGTCTCCTTTTCCTGTTAAAATCAAAATGATAGCATGCACCTTGGATAACACATACTTTGTTCTGAGAATGGGTCCTAGTGCACCTAAGACACTGAGCACAGAATCTGGCATGTAACAGGCCTCCCCTCAATGATCATAATATTATTATTTTTGCAATGCTTTCTGACTGATGTCATGTTGGACAATAAATGCAGCATTGAGTGGCTCAGTTTTCTAGGTCACTGTGTCCACAGTTAGTGAGCTGAGCCAAATTGCAGTTCACTTGGAACCGGGATTGGGCCTCAGGCAAACAATGGGAGCAAGGTAATTGGGCCAGGAGCACCAGTGACCTATTGATTGGTCTGTGTGGCTTAGGGACCTGGGAAAACCTATGCAATCAGTAAGTTTTGGGATTGTCCTGCAGACAAAGTAAGTTTCACAATACAGTGGCAAATGCCCTGAAATTTTATATTCTGCACTACCCTATTTCATTTTCAGGAACATTGGCTGGAACCCACTATTTTATTATTATTATTATTAATTTTGAGACAGAGTTTTCCTTTGTAGACCTGGTTGGCCTTGCACTCACTGTGAAGACCAAGCTGACTTTGAAATTGTGGAACTCTTCCAGCCTCAGCTTCTCGAGGGCCGAGATAACAGGAGTGGGTGCCACACCTAGCTTTTGACCGTTCAATGGATCAGAAGTTGCACAGTGAAAGGCTGCAAATGAAGAAACTGAGCTGAATGGAAGCCAGATGTGTGTGTGTGTGTGTGTGTGTGTGTGTGTGTGTGTGTGTGTGTGTGTGTATGTGTGTGTGTGTGTGTGGTCCTGAAAGCAAAGAGATGGTGGCAAAGGATGAACCCAGTTGTGTGTGTCTCACAGCTATTGCTGTTTCTAGAAACCTCTGTTCTATGCTCTCCTGGGTAAAGTGTCACCCCTAAGACAGGCTCTCAAGTGGCAGTTATTTTAAGAGCAGGTCCATTTCTAAGCAGAGGGGCTGTTACCCTTTCCCCCAGGGTTTGAGCTTGCCAGCTGCACACAGAAGTCTCCTGTCTGGCCAGGCTGTCTCTGAACTGCCCATGCGGTGCTTAGGTAAGTTCGCTTTTTCTCTAGACTTCACACTCCATCCTGCTTTGTGTTTGTAGTTCCCATTCTAGTCCAGTTTGCCCCATGGGGCTTGGGAGTATGCCTGTTTCCATCAGCTGGGAGCTGGGGTAAGTGTGGCCCGTATGCATATACTTATGTTCCCATGTTACTCAGGTCCTTTTGAATGCTCTATCACTGTTTCTCCCGCGATGGGTGGAGGCAGAGTGGCTGCTGGGAAAAGACTGGATCCCTTGTTGGATGCGCTTGTCTTCAGACAGTAAGTGTGGAAATAAACTAGACTGTTGGAGGCAGCATGTAGATGCTGTGAAGAAATGGAAAGGAAAAAGTGATAGGTTGATAAGGGCTCTGGAGCCAATGCTGAGAAGAGACTCAGGAAGTAATTGACAGAGAGCTGGAAGCCAGGGTGCCAAGACCTGAAGGCCACCAGCCAGCAAAAGGCCGGTCCCGGTGCCAGTAGAGGTGGCTTCTGGAGAGGTAGAAAGTCCTGCTACCTGGAACATCTATACTCGTGGAGGCATTTTCAGGTGTAGAAAGGAGCAAAGGTTTGGTTATTTTTATTTCTTCTTAGATGCAATAGGAACCTGTCTCTTGAACATCTTTTTGGTCATTCTTCTGCAAATTATGGATGTCTGTTTCCATTTACCTGCCTAAGATTGCTGGGCCTTTAAGATCAATTGATGCTTCATTTTAGACCAAGGCTTTTTTTTTTGTTTTGTTGTTTTTCTGTCTTTTTTTTAAAATAAATATTTATTTTATTTATTATGTATACAATATTCTGTCTGTGTGTCTGCCTGCAGGCCAGAAGAGGGCATCAGATCTCATTTCAGATGGTTGTGAGCCACCATGTGGTTGCTGGGAATTGAACTCAGGACCTTTGGAAGAGCAGGCAATGCTCTTAACCGCTGAGCCATCTCTCCATTTTTGTGTACATTGGTGTTTTACCTGCATGTATGCCTGTGTGAGGGTGTCAGGTCCCCTGGAACTGGAGTTACAGACAGTTGTGAGCTGCCATATGGGTTCTGGGAATTGAACTTAGGTCCTCCGGAAGAGCACCCAGTGCTCTTAACTGCTGAACTATCTCTCCAGGACCCAGTTTCTTGCTTTTTTATTTATTTTTGATACAGGGTGTCACTGTGTATCTCAGGCTACCCTGGAATTTACTGTGTTGTCTGTAGTCTAGGCTGACCTAAAATCTGCTGTATTCTTGCCTCTGACTCAAAAACACTAGAACAATAGGATTACAGGTATGAGCCACCACATCTTGCTCGCTTCTCCTCCTCCTCCTCAACTTCAATCTTCTGATGGAGACATGGTCTTTCTATGTAGCTCAGGCTGACCTTGACCTCACAAGAGAGATTCTCTTGCCTCAGTCTCCCAGGTGCTGAGACTAGAAACCTGCACCCCCGTGACGCACTTTTATTATTTTTAAATTGCAATTTATTTATTTATTTGTGTGCCCTGATTCTTGGGTGGCATTCAGAGGAGAGCTTGCAGGAGTCTTTCTCTCCCTCTACCATGTAGATGTGGAGGATTACATGCAGGTTGTCAGGCTTGGCAGCGAGTGCCTTTACCTGATGAGCCATTGTGCCTGCCAGGCCTTTACTTCTTCTAATAAGAAAATAAAACTGAGAACAAGATCTGCTCGGAGGTGAGAGAGAAACAGCCTTTCCGGATCCCCCCACCAAAACTAGCGTACACATCTTTCTTTCAGCACTCCATTTCTTGTCCAGATGGATTCGTTTTCTGTAGTTCCTATGGTGAGAAAGAGCCATGGCAAAGTAGAAGTCATTTACTGGTTCTTACATTCACTCGTTTCTGTCTTCCAGTTGACTCCCTACTGAAAGTACAGCTACTATAACAATATTATATAACAAGCCATGCACTGAGCCAGGCTTTGGATAAATCGTTTCAAGTACATTAACATCACTTTAGTGAGGTAGGTATGGTTGTTGTTATTATTACTATTATTGAGAGCATCTCATGTGGCCCAGGCTGGCCTGGACCAGCTGTGAGTCTTGCTATGCGCTTGAGCTCCTGGTGTCCTCACCACGTCTATTTACCACGTTTATTTTAATGCAGCACTGGACATCAGACCTAGGGCTTCATGTATGCCAGACAGCAACTCAATCAACTGGGAAACTCAGAAAGACTGAATAAATTGTCTAAGATTAGACAAGCTGTCACCATTAAGTGAGGCAAGCGTGCTTCAAGTCTAAAATCGCAAAGCGGTTATGCAAAGCCCAAAGCTAGACTGAGATCTAGAACCCCTCCTCTGGCTCCATCCATTTTTAGAAGGCGCTGAGACTCTGGGTGGTTTTAAACCGCAACTTCTGCTCCTGGTGAGGCAGAGAGACGGGCTAGCCTTGAGTTTCCCTTATTTATCTTACAGACATACCATAAGTAATTTGGATTGTTTATATGCAGACAGCCTTGCAAATAGTGACTGTTTACCAAAAGCTTTCAAATATGTGACCTCAACCTGATGCTTACTCAATAACCAGGTAGGGAGGCTTGTGTAGTGTTCCCAGTGTCAGGGAAAGAGGGGAGAAGGGGAACTTCAGTCATCAGCCAAAGCCATCCCTGTTTAAGGATTCTGTGGCTCTTAGAGCAGTTAGGTAGAGTGGGGTTTGCTGGCCAGAAGGACAGCATTGTCAGTAGGTTCTGAACATCTTCCGATTTGTGGATCCAGCTGCGGCTGATAGTAGCAGAGGAGGAACTGTTTCCGATGTGCTCCTACATAAAGAGCATGTACTGTTCCTGGGTGTGTTGGCACCTACCTGTAATCCCAAGGCAGAAGGATTGCCTGAGGCAGGAGGTTTGTCACAGGCTTGAGGTTAGCCTGTGCTATGCAGTGACTTCAAGGCAGCCTCTGCTACAGAGTAGGACCCTGTGCCAGTAAAACCAATCAATTCTGGGGAATGCAGCTAAGGTGGTGGAGGGCCTACCTAGCATAAACAACCCTCCAGGTTTCCTTCCCTGTATTGCATGAAGCAGGCTTGGTAGCTCTGAAAACCCAGTGGGAGGATCAGAAGTTCAGCATTATATTGACTACATAGAGAGTTAGAGGGCAGCCTAGGATGAGATCTTGTCTCAGGAAAAACAAAACAAAATAAACCAAATGCGCACACCTGCACAAGTGTGTGTGTGTGTGTGTGTGTGTGTGTGTGCGTGCACACAGTCTCACCCAGACACACACACGCAAGACATCCTAGACATTTTTGCTGTTGAGTACTCTAAGACTTGGACCTCATTCTTGTCCTTTGGAAGTTATTTCCCGATCTCAGTATCACTGTCTTCTGAAGAATCTTGTAAAATAACAGAAGTGCTGTCCATTTGGAGTGAGCCTCTGGGCCAATGGAAGCTAGGTTGCTGGATTGGACTTCTGGAGTTGGTTTGCTTGTTTTCCAACCACACAACATCAGCAATACTGGCCTCACAGAATTCTATTGCCCAACTCAACACCAGCAGCAGAACTCACAAGGGGCTTTCAAGGTCTGAAGCACAGAAAAGGTGTTCGCATTTACTATCCCACCAGCCCCAGCAGCCTGCTGGACTCCTAGGCATGATCGTGATGCATGTCAGGAAACCAAATTCTAGAGCCTAAGTACAGCTGGTAAATTGACCCAGGATCAGAACCAGAGTCAATTTTGTTTGAGATGAAGCCAGATTTAGTCTATGCTTTTATCTTGACACCGTGCCCCCTCCGATAGGTATGAAACATTGAATAAATGTCAGGATAAAATTGTCAGTGTATCACTCTATCTCAGTATAATTCCCCTTTTGATTGCTCTTTGGGCATCATAGGAACATCTGGCAAATGGTCCGCTGTCTCCCTGTGGCAGCTGGGAGACCAGGGAGTAAAACATTTACCGGGTTATTGACATAATGGGTCTGGGTGTTTGTTTAGGTATCAGGTAGTTGTAGATTGCCCTCAAACACTCTTTTGCAATGAGAATAAATGTGACAGTAAGCCCCAAATGACCCTAATAGAATGTCAAGAATGATCAATACCTGGCCATGATAGGTTTATAGCTATGGGAGGTAATCCAGAGGGGACCCATGGGTTCTATCTGATTGTTATGGAAACGGCGGGGGGGGGGCACTTCAGAAGGTCTTGGGAGGAGGAGACTAGAGGATGAGTGAGGGTAACAGCTAGAGACTTAGTGGGTAGAAGGATTGTGAACTCTCAAGTCAGTCAGAGGACGCCTTATTGAGGGAACCCAGAGGCTAGGGCATAGTATAGCCTCTTGCCAATGAAGTTGTCTTCTGTAGACCTGCGCACTGAGGATGAGGCCAGTCATATGCAAGACTGAAAAGAGGTAGAAAGCTGAGCAGGGCCTTCAAGAGTGTGAGCTTTTCTGAAGGAAGAACAAGCTTTCCTGGAACCTTGGAAAATGGCACCATACTTGGAGTTCTTCTCTGTGAAGGGTGCGGGGAGTGCTTCAGCATGTGGTTCCCATGGGCTGGTATGTCCGTATGGAAGGCATCAGCTGGTCATCCTCAAGGGCCGGGTGTACTGTTGAGGCTGGGAATCCTGAGAGTAGTAAGTGTTCAATGTCCTCCAGCTGTAACACAGGTGGCAATTCAAACCAACAACTGGGTTTAGCCAACGGCAGATCGTAGTGGCTTTGGTAGAACTGTTTCGGTTAGACTGATGCAGGAGGGGCAAGAGAGAGCTAAGGCAACGGCAATAACAGACAAGGCCATAGCGTGAGGGAATTGAGGTAAAAGGATTATTTATGTATGTATGTATTTATTATATATGTGTGTGTGTGTGTCTGTGTGTGTGTGTGTTTGTGTGTGTGTGTGTTTGTGTGTGTGTGTGTGTGTGTGTGTGTGTGTGTGTGTGTGTGTGTGTGTGTGTGTGTGTGTGTGTGTGTGTGTGTGTGTGTGTGTGTGTGTGTGTGTGTGTGTGTGTGTGTGTGTGTGTGTGTTTGTGTGTGTGTGTTTGTGTGTGTGTGTATGTGTGTGTGTGTGTGTGTGTGTGTGTGTGACTGGAGGACTACACGTGAGAAATAGAGCTGAAGAAAATCAGGAGAGAATTGACTGACAGGGAGGTAACCTCTGAGCAGAGGGAGGGTGAGGATGAAGTAGATGGATGCTGGTGGCATAAGACAAGGCAGGACAGGAAGTGTTGGGCATGGGGGGGGGACTTGATGCCTTTATTGAGATTTGATGAAACAGTTTGGGGTGGGTACCCCCTGTTGGTTTTAGGAAGAGGTGCGCTGCTCCCACAGCTGGGGTAGATCAGAAGGCTCCTGGGATAACCTTCATGTCCAGGACAACTCAAAATCCCCAATGCATCTGTGAAGGCCAGCCTCTGAGGAACATACTCCCTGTCCTCAGTGATGGGACCACAAGAGTCAATGGAACCCTGGCAGAAATGTCAATGAAAGTGATGTTAGAGAAAATCATTATGTGGTCCAGACGTCTCTTCCTTTTTTGTTTACTTCTAGTGCATGGCTTTGCTGGCCTCTTGCCTTAATTTTACCCTGAGGCACCTTAGGATCAGGGTCCCTCTTCTACTCACAAGCTGGAACTCATATCTGCAGTGCAGGGAGAAAAGGGGGAAAGGATACAGAAATGAGAGCAATGGTAGACACTGGCGAGTTCAGAAATGCACGTCTAACCATTCTAGGCCTGGAAGTAGGAGCTAGTAGGTATGGCTTGCCACCCCCCACCCCAACCACCACTGCATCTTATATACTACATACTTCAGGCTGGCCTCCAACTCCCGATGTAGCCAATGGACATTGAACTTCTTATCCTTCTGCCTCTACCTTTCAAGTTTGGGGATTACAGGCATCCACCACACCCAATTTATCGAATCCCAGCATGTCAGGCAAGCACAATACCAACTGAGATCGTTTCACCACATAGTTCAGGCCCGCCCAGAGTTTAAGTTGTAGTATTGGCTGGCCTCAAATTGTCACCTCTGCCTCCCAAGTGCTGGATTCCCAGAACATTTAAATTAGGATTTTAACATCCACAAAGACAATTCCAGGAACCTTCTAGGCATGGAGAATGGGAGTCATTTAGATAAGTCACTTCTTTTGGCATGCTACTTGAGATTAAAATGAAGTTCTTAGGTCTGGTGTGGTGGCGTGTGACTCTAATCTCAGTGCTCGGGAGGCTGAAGCAGGAGGATTTCTGCAAATTTGGAAACAGTCAAGGCTACACAGTGAGTTCCAGGCCTAGGCTACATAGAAAGACACATGTATAAAAATGTAAAATATAAAAATCATAGAATATAATAAAAAACAAAACTAACATCCCCAATGGTCCCTTTTCTTAAATCTAAACATGACTGACATTAGATTACCTTTCTTTTCCTACATCTCCTTAAGCTCAGCATTCAACTCCCTGTAGCTAAAGTACAAGGACCCTAGTATAGAGAAGAAACTCTTTTCTCTTTCTTCCTTCCTTCCCTCCCTTCCTCCCTCCCCCCTCTCTCTCTTTCTCTCTTTCTTTCTTTTTCTTTTCTCTTTTGAGACAAGGGCTCATTAAGTAGCACAGGCTGGCCCTTGAACTCACTTTATAGCCCAGGCTAGCCTTTCATTTTCAATCATCCATCCTGCTTTAGCTTACTAAGTGCTGGGAGCATAGACATGCAGGACCACACCTGGCTCAGAAAGAGATCCTTGCTTGATGCTTCATTTGCATCTTCAAAGAAATCCAGCCCAGCCTCATTGGTGCCTTCCCAGGGCTAAGTCATACTCTTCTGGCTGTTTGGAGCACCAGGCCTCTAGAAAGCTCCGGGAGACAGGGATTTGACAAGCTCTTGAGAACCCTCTGTTAGGAGAGGAAAGGTGGGCTTTGGGGTAGGGTGGACTAATGGTAGGGAAGTGTACTTGTAGCCCCAATGAGCAGAGTGGTGTGTGTGGGAACCACATTCTTAATCTCTGGCGTTCCAAGTTCCTCTTTGTTTTAACAGCACTACTTGATCTCTCCCTTGTCCCATCAACTTTTTCGCTGTTGATAAAGGAATCACATGTAAAACCTGTTTGCTTTGGTCCCCACAGGCCTAGTGGGTCTGGCTTAACTCCAGTGAACTTCATTAGGACAGGTTGAGCTGCTCAGTCAGAATCATCCATGGCTGGCCTCATCCTCAGAGACTCATCTGGAACAGCAGAGTGGAGATTGCTGAGGGCTTTGTGTGCATTAATGGTTACTTGTTACTGTGGCTGAAGGTGTTCTCCAAAGTTCAAGCGCTGGAGCAGAGTCCCAATACAGCAGTGCTAGGAGATGGGGCTGTGTGTGAGGTTTAATTCAAGGCTGAGTTAGTGTTAGGGAGGGAGTGGGTTCTGTGGTTCTGGAGCGGGCTCCGTATGACAGGGTGGATTGGCTCCTTCTTGCCCTCTTTCTTACTCTCTGTTTGCTCTTCTGCTTTCAAACAATTTAGAAAGGCCTTCACTAGATGCTGGCCTCTCAGTCCTGAATTTCTCAGCTTCTAGAAATATGTATCTATTAATTTCTTTTCTTTAGGGGTGTGGGAGACAGCAACACAAATTAGGCAGAAACCCTTATCCATAAGTATTTGCCCATCATTTACCTGTCTATCTATCTATCCATCTATCTATCTATCTATCTATCTATCTATCTATCTATCTATCTATCTATCTATCCATCCATCCATCTAACTACCTACCCATCCATCTATCTAACTAACTACCTATCCATCTATCTAACTACCTACCCATCCATCTATCTAACTACCTACCCATCCATCTATCTAACTACCTACCCATCCATCTATCTAACTACCTACCCATCCATCTATCTAACTACATATCCATCCATCCATCCATCCATCCATCCATCCATCCATCCATCCATCCACCCACCTACCTACCTATCTATCTATCTATCTATCCATCCATCCATCTAACTACCTACCCATCCATCTACCTAACTACATATCCATCCATCCATCCATCCATCCATCCATCCATCCATCCATCCATCCATCCATCCATCCATCCATCAATCCATCCACCTACCTACCTATCTATCTAACTACCTACCTATCCATCCATCTCATCTTTCTAAATCTTCAATGTTGGGGTGGAACTAGAGCCGTGTGCATGCATGGTAGGGCAACTGCTCCACTACTAAACGGTGATCTCAGCCTATAGGCATTTACTAGTGAGATTCCCAGTGTCCCTTCACAGCCTTGTCCGAGTCACTGCCACGAGATTGGGTTACTAACTCCTTTCCACTGAGCCCACCCCTACCTTCTGTGATAAGGTTTTGTTGGATAGCCCAAGTCGATAAAAAAAAAAAAAATCAGGATACTTGTGCATCTTCCGTTTGAGTACTAGGATTACAGACATGTGTCAACATGTCCCCTCATAATGGTTTGACTGAGGCAAATTATCCCATCTATCCAGGAAATCACCCATTTATTTAGTTCTCCATCCATCTACTGACTATCACTCCCCCGCTCTTGATTAACCTATCTCTCCATCCACCATGCACTGTTGGGAGTCATGAGGCCTAGTCTGAACCAGTACCCATTTGTCCAATGGGTCTGTGGATGAGAAAAGAACCCAAGGGGACAGTCAATAAGGACCAGTGGACTTCATGATAGTCCAGAACACTGCTGGGACCACATGGCCTGTGAGCTCTGTTCTCTCCTGTAATATTCTCTTAGTGATTTTAGTGCCGTTTTTGTCAGTGATGCATGGTATAGATATGACCATTCCTGGAAACCCCATTTATTTTCTTCAATATTTTCCCTTAAAATTCTTTGGGAGCTGAGGCTTCTCAGGTTTTTTAGTCTGGGGATGCCAGCTGTCGCTCCAGACCCCGGGAACTCCTCTGACTCAGTGCTGACAGGATTAGTGGCTGATCGCCCCTGTTTCTGTAAATATGTTTTGATCAGGACTGTTGCTCTTGGAAACGTGTGCCTATGCCAATCGCCTTTTAGTTTGTAAAGGCAGGATGTGCTTGGCTTGATATTTGGCCAAGTTAGCAAAATGGTAAGTGTCGTTTTTAGCTTAAGGATATTAGATGTAAAAGTTGGGGAAAAATGTATTTGACATATTTGTTTTTGCTGGAAGTTATTGTTGGAGGATGGGAAAAACTTGTTTTTTAGTATGGGAAAAACATGCTTGTTTTTGATGTATAAATAAAAATAGCTGGAGCTATTTGTGGCTGGCCATGCGTGAAACTTGCGTGATGGTCAGACAATTTATTTCTTTGCACCGACATCCCGTCCCCATCTCACTCAGGACCTAAACCCAGGCTGTGGCAGAACCGCAGCAACCCATCCATTCATCCACCTACCTATCTCTTTGACCACATTTCAGTCCTTACTTTGGGGTTGGTAAAATGGATCTGTGGATGAAGATGCTCACTTTCAAGAACGATGACATAGGTTCTATCCCTGGGGCCCTCGGTGGAAGAAGAGAACCAACTCCTGCAAGCTGTTCTCTGACCTCCTCATGTCCACCATGGTGCATAGACGCACACCCACCCACCCACACACCCACCCACCCACACATCAAACGGACGCAGGAAATCCCTGCTTTCCTGGATGTTGGATGTTTTTATTATGCCATGATTTATTAGTGACAGTTCTTTCTTCAATAGAAAAAAAGATATTTGGTGTTGGGGATCAGACTCAGGACGTCATGCCATTAGGCAGGCCCTCTGCCACTCAGTCTCACCTGAAGCTCCAGACTCTGCCACTCAGCCACACCTCCACTCCTAGTTATTACTATTTAAGTGTCCATAAAGCTTGGACCTACCTCTGTGCATGGTGTTCTTCTGTTAGTTAATACCGAGGGTATAGTAACTAATGTGCGCTGAATATTTTGTTTTTTTTAAGGCAGGTGGTAGCCAAGGCTGACCTTGAACTTGCTGTGCTGCCAAATATGACCTTGAACTTCTAATTCTCCAGCTTCTACCTCTCAGAGTACTGGGAATTGTAGGTGTGTACCACCACAACCAGCCTTTTTTGTGATACTGAAGATCAAACCCAGGGCTTTGAGCTTGCTAAGCAAATGCTCTACCAACTGAGCCACATCTCCAGCCCTTAAGTTCAATCTTAAGGGTTCAGAAAGCATTTTGTAGGTGAGAAGAGAAGAGAAAGGAGTGGATTTGGGTATGAGAAGTGTTGTGCAATGTTAGTGGTAACAAGTGTGACTATGGGGATCTTCAGGTCAAAGTAGCTGGTGGAAGGCACAGGGTCTCCAGCACTGAAGACTAGACATGAACAGTCTGGGTCATGTATGTCTTGGGTTCATGTAGAGAAGCCCAGAGTAGTTGAAAGGCCACCGATTGAAATCAGTTTGACACTTTTGTGTAAACCATGAAGCTATGGACTTCTCTAGATTTTCTGAGTTGAGTTGATGGCAGATGAGAGTCATCTCCAATGACCATGAGGCCAGAGGCGGCCTGCCCACTACCCTGCACTTCTTCTGCCCACTACCCTAGCCTTGCTTCTGACTCATTCATTCTCCTTCTCCCTCTATCTAATCTTTCCCATCATTAAGTTTCTAATGTATACATCTGTAAACCCAGTCAGAGCTCAATAAGTGTTTGTCGAGTGAATCACACGCCTATCAAAGGTGTGAGTGTACCTGAAAGCCCTCTAGGTTTTTTTTTTTTTCACCGTTCCAGGCCTGTGTTCATTGTTTTGGTGAAACTGGACTGTGTTAGCAAGCCCTTTTCCCAGACATGGAATTATTCATAGCTTACAGCTACCTTGTAGGCATCAGGTACAATAGAAGCCATCCACTGCACGTCCAAATCCATATCAGTGACTCCAAAAGCAAATGGAGGCTTGGCTATGAGGGCTTGAGAGGACATGCCCTGCAGCATGATGTTGAGACAATAATTCCTTTTCTGGGGAAAGGATTTGCTCACTGTGGAATATTGTGCATTCATGGGGTAATAGTCCTATTCCTCTCCCAACTTAGATAATTTTTATGTTATACTTGGTTGATGGAATACTCCCATGCCTAGTAAGTATATTGGGACATGGGGTATACATTTGGGATATTTATTTAAAAATTTTAACTATTAATATTATATTATTTTGAGACAGAGGCTTATATATTTTGGGCTGACCTTGAACTCACCGTGTAGCCAGAGATGGTCCTGAATTCTTAATTCTCCTGCCTTCACCTCTCAAGTACCAGGATTTCAGGCATGTGGCATCATGCCTGACTTAAATTTAGTTATTATGTGTGGTGAGAGCTTGCTCATGCTCATGTGCAGGTGTTGGGGACCAGGTTTGACAAGTATACCACTTGTATACAGTGTAGGGGCATGAGGATTAGGAAAACATTAAGTAGGAGGAACAGAGATAAGAAAGAATCACTAAGTCGCAGGATTCAACTTCGTTTATTTTCCATACATTTTTATAACCCAATACAAAAAGGGAAGAAGACAAAAGACTGCTTTAACATGATACAAAGGACAACTAGAACAGTTATTTGGTTTAATACTTCGAGATGTCAAGTCGTTAGCATTCTGTTGTTTAGGCAGTCAACCCACCCTAGACCAAGTATCCTGAAGGCAGCCACTCCCTAGGTCAAACCTCCTATTTCAAAAGAAGGAGAAGTGTGCTTGAATATCCTGACCATTGGTCAGTGGGGAGTGGATCTACCTATATGGGCCATCTTAATGTCAAAATGACCAAGTAACCACATCCTGGGTAAGGATGTGTCGCCCTGGTTGCTGTCAACAATTCTGAGCAACCTCAAACTCTGACCTTCAGACAAAGTGGAAATAGGCTTACATTTTTGGCCCTCCACATGCAGGTACAAAGAAGACCAGAGGACAGGTGTTTTTTTTCCATATTCTTTTATTTTTCATTCAAAAATTTACACTTCCTCCCCTTCAACCAGTCCCCTCCCACCCCCCCACCCCTCCTCCCTCCCCCTGCTTCCTTAAGAGGGGGCAGGGTACCCTGCCCTGTGGGAAGCCCAAGGCCCAAGGGGAAGCCCCCTCCATCCGGCCTAGGAAGGTGTGCATCCATATAGACTAGGTTCCCAAAAAGCCAATACATGAAGAAGAGATAGGTCCCAGTGCCGTTGTCATTGGCTTCTCAGTCAGCCCCCATTGGCAGCCACATTCAGAGATTCCAGTTTGACCATATGTTCATTCAGTCCTGGTCCAGCTGGATTTGGTGAGCTCGCATTAGATCAGGCACACTGTCTCAGTTGGTGGACCAGCCCCTCGTGGTCCTGACTTCCTTGTTCATCTTCTCCCACCTTCTGCTCTTCAACTGGACCTTGGGAGCTCAGTCCATTCCTCTGATGTGAATGTGGGTCTCTGTCTCTGTCTCCATCCATCAGACAAAATTTCTATGGTGATGATCAAAATATTCATCAATGTGACTATGGGACAAGGCTAGTTCAGGCACCCTCTCCTCTGCAGCCCAAGTATCTAGCTGGGGACATCCCCATGGACACCTTGGATCCCCTCTAGAGCCAAGTATCTTGCCAATCCTAAAATTACTCCCTTAATGTAGATATCTTATTCCCTTCTCCAATATCTACCCTCCCACTCCCCCAAGCTCTCCCCAGTCCTTCCCTTCTCCTTTCTCCCTCCTCCTCTCCCCTTCATCCACCCTCATCCCCACCCCTATCTCCACCCCTATCCCCACTCCCGTGCTTCCAACTTTTGCCTGTGCTTCCAACTTTTGCCTAGCAATCTTGTTTGCTTCCAGTTTCCAGGAGGATCTATATATGTTTTTCTTTGGGTTCACCTTGCTCTTTGGCTTCTCTAGGCTTGTGAGCTATGAGCTTAATGTCCTTTGTTTATGGCTAGGGTCCACTAATGAGTGAGTACATACCATAATCATCTTTTGGGGTTTGGGTTATCTCACTAAGAAAAGTGTTTTCTATTTCCATCCATTTGCATGCAAAATTCAAGATGTCATTGTTTTTTTACCGCTGAGTAGTACTCTAATGTGTATATATTCCACACTTTCTTTATCCATTCTTCCATTGAGGGGCATCTAGGTTGTTTCCAGGTTCTGGCTATTACAAATAATGGTGCTATGAACATAGTTGCACAAATGCTTTTGTAGAATGATTGGGCATCTCTTGGGTATATTCCCAAGAGTGGTATTGCTGGATCCTGAGGTAGGTTGATTCCCAATTTCCTGAGAAACCGCCACACTGATTTCCAAAGTGGTTGCACAAGTTTGCATTCCCACCAGCAATGGATGAGTGTTCCCCTTACTCTGCATCCTCTCCAACATAGGCTATCATTGGTGTTTTTGATTTTAGCCATTCTGACAGGTGTAAGATGGTATCTCAAAGCTGTTTTGATTTGCATTTCCCTGATGGCTAAGGAAGTTGAACATGGCCTTAAATATCTTTTGGCCATTCAAACTTCTTCTGTTGAGAGTTCTCTGTTCAAATCATTACCCCATTTTTAAATTGGGTAATTTAGAATTTTAATGTCTAGTTTCTTGAGTTCTTTGTATATTTTGGAGATAAGACCTTTGCAGAGGACAGTTTTGAGAGTTGGTTTTCTCCTTTCACCATGGGTTACAGAGATTGAACTAAGGTTACCAGTTCTGTGTGGCAAACAATTCTATCCACTGATCCATCTTGTTGTTTTTGGAGTGTTTATATTTGCATTATCTATCTATCTATCTATCTATCTATCTATCTATCTATCTATCTATCTATCTATCTATCTATCTATCTAATCTATCTCTATATCTATCTATCTATTCATCTATTTTATGAGATGGGGGTCTTATGTAACCCAAGCTGTTCTCAGGCTCTGTGTACCTGAGGCTGATCTTGAATTTCTGATTCCTTTGCTGCCACCTCCAGAGTATCGAGATTATATGTATGCACCCTTACATCTGACTTATGTGGTGTTGGGGACCAAACCTAGGGCTGTGTTGTATGCTAGGCATGTCCTGTACCAACTTTTCCCTCTGTCCATTTGGAAGGTATTAGTAAAGTGACTTTTACAAAGGCTCAATGGGACCTGAAGAAACCAGAAAGCAGCAGAGAAATGCTTCCCAGATTGGAAGGATCTGGAGGAGGGTGGGGTGAGAGGACAGTTCAGTATACAACTTCTCTTCCTAGGTCCCTCCTGCTAGTGTCTCCTACAAGCTGACCCTGATCAGAAGCCATGGTCAATGTTACCTCTGAGACAGTCTAGTGTATCAGGTGCAGTGACAGAAAGGGACTCAAGCAAGGCTGCAGGAGGAGGAATCCCTGAAAGAAGGGATGAATGACATTCAGAGATGAGCTCAAGAAAGGGCTAGAGACGGCAAGGCTATTTAGAGCAATGAGAATAACTACACAGAGAGGGACAACCGATGGAAGGTAGATTGGGGACACCAGATACTATCCACAATTGCGCGCATGTGTGTGTGTGTGTGTGTGTGTGTGTGTGTGTGTGTATGTGTGTGCATCACTTTATACCTTTTATGAAACATGAGTAAGCACATTATTTTGAAATTTGGTTCATAGTGTGTGCGTGTATTTTGCACACACACACATGTCCACAGACTTCTCCAAACCCCTTTAACATTCAGCCTCAGGGGATACTGCTGGAACCCACGCTGCTAAATTGTTATCTGTGAATGCTTCATGAAAATAGGAAAAGTTTTAAGAACCCAAAGCAGGGGCGATAGAGCTGAGAATGTGGATCCATGGGAGAGTGCTTACCCAGCAAGAGCCAGGCCTACTGTTCAATCCTTAACATTAGGAGAATAAAACCCCAAACCAAAGACAACTGTACTGGTTGGTTTTTTGCCCACTTGACCCAAACTAGAGTCACCTGGCAAGAGGGAACTCAACTGAGGAATCCCCTCCATTAGATTGGCCTGTGGGATGTTTGTCAGAGAATTTTCTTGATTGCTAATTGCCAGTGGTCAGGATATTCAAGCACACTTCTTCTTTTGAAACAGGAGGTTTGACCTAGGGAGTGGCTGCCTTCAGGACGTTTGGCTTAGGGTGGGTTCACTGCCTAAACAACAGAATGCTAAGGACTTGATGTCTCAAAGTATTAAACCAAATAACTGTTCTAGTTGTCCTTAGTATCATGTTAAAGCAGTCTTTTGTCTTCTTCCCCTTTTTGTGTTGGGGTATAAAAGGGTATGAAAAATAAACACGAGTGAGTTCAGCATTCCTGCGTAGAGGAGAGCCCACCATTGTGGGAGGTGTCATCCCTAGGCAGGTGGCCCTGGGTTCTATCACAAAGATAGCTGAGCAAGTCAGAAAGGGGGATTCTTCCATGGTTTCAGCTCACGTTCTTGCCTTGGAGTTCCTTGAAGATGGACTATGACTTGTAAGCTAAAATAAAACTCTTTTCTCCTGTATTAGTTACTTTTCTGTTACTGAGAAATTAAGCATACCCTCAATAGAATCGTGACCATTCCACAACACAACATGCATTCAGGACAACTTCAAAAGTCTCCATAGTCTTTCACAGTGTTTGAAGTCCAAAGTCTCCTGTAAGACTCAAGGCAATCTCTTAATTGTTACCCCGTGTAAAATCCATAAAACACTGTGACCAAGGTAACTTATAAAAGAGGCATGTAATTGGGATTATGGCTCCACAGAGTCCGTGGTGGCAGAGTGAAGGCCTGGTGGCAGGAATAAGCGAGATCTTGCATACTGAACTGTAAGCAGGAGGCAGAGAACTAGGGATGGCGGGAGTCTTTGGAAAACCTCAGAGCCCACCTCCAGTGACATACTTCCTCCATCAAAGCCACACCTCCTCATCCTCTCCAAACCCCCAGCAACTGGGGATCAAGTATGCACATGCCTGAGACTTCGGGGCAAATCTCATGCATACCACCTCCATTTCAACCCTTAGCCCCAGGAGTACGGCCATATCATAACATGACATGTATGTAATCCCACTTCAAAAGTCTCCATAAGTCCTTCACAGTCTCCACACTGTTTTAAAGTTCAAAGTCTCTTCTGAGACCCACAGCCATCTCTTAATTGTAACCCCATCTAAAACCCAACAGCAAATTATATCCTTCCAACATACAATGTAGAATATACATTACCATTCCCAAAGGGAGGAATTGGGGTACAGGGAGAAGATACTGGACCAAAGAAAGACCAAAATCCCGCCGGGCGGTGGTGGTGCATGCCTTTAATCCCAGCACTTGGGAGACAGGCAGGCAGATCTCTGTGAGTTCGAGACCAGCCTGGTCTACAAGAGCTAGTTCCAAGACAGGCTCCAAAGCCACAGAGAAACCCTGTCTCGAAAAACCAAACAAACAAACAAACAAAAAAGAAAGACCAAAATCCAGCAGGACAGATTCCAAATCCTTGAGCTCCATGTCGGAGACAGTTTAAATGGCTCCACTCTTCCATCATTTCCGGCTGTAACACATTCCTCTCCCCTGGGCTTGTTCCGCTCCTTGACTGCAGGTCGCCTCGGCAGGTGTCTCATGGCTCTGGCCATCAGCATCCCCAGGTCTCCAGCACAATTTAGGTTTCACTTGCACAGCTTCATGCGATGGCCTCTCAGGGTCTCAATGCAGGGACTCTCCTGCCACAGATTTGGCCTGGGTGGCTCTCCTTAACTTCAGAGGGAGAGTCCACAACCCATTTATCCTCCATGCCTCTGAAGCCAGCACACACAGATAGCAGTGACGAAGGTGGCCGTGAACCCTTCAATAACATTTACAGCTGGGTTGGTTTCCCCTGCAGGTTAGGTCTCTTTTTAATCTCTCTGTTTTTTTTCAGCACAAACCTTTGTTCCAACATCACATTTCCTGGAGCTATTTTTCCTTTCAAACTGTACTTTTTGTACTTGTTTGCCCCACTTATTCTTTTTCATTGCCGACCTGCGTGAGACTGATTACTAATAACCATGTGATATAATCAATATCAAGCTGCCTTAAAATCTCCACCAAAGAAGTTAGCCCTTTACCTTTAAATTTAGCCCTGGGCAATTTCTTCGCCTAAGGGCAGAAAATAGCCACATTCTTTATCAAAATATTACAAGAGTGTTCTCTAGCCTCATGCTACTTTTGTTTCCCTAAGAAACCTCTTGAACCATGTTCCCATAGTCCTTTGCCATCGCGGGGATAAACTACCATGGCCAAGGCAACTTATGAAAGAAAGCATTGAGTTGGATGTATGGTTCTGCAGGGTCAGAGTCCATGATGGTAGAGTGAAGGTTTTGGGGGCAGAAACAGCTGGTGACTCACATCCTGAAGTACAAGCAGGAGGTAGAGAGTACACGGAGCATGGCATGAGTCCTTTGAAACCTCAAAGCCAGTCCCTAGCGACATTCTTCCTCGAGCAAGGTGACACTTTCTAATCTTCCCCAACTGGGGACCAGTAACTCAAACATTCAGACTTATAGGGGACATACCATTTAAACCATCAGACTTCTCCACGTTGCTTTTGGTCAATGATATAGACCAACAGACTTCCGCAGGAATAGAAATCAAGCTAGACTCCTGACCAAATGACCAAGCAAGCAAACTCATCACCACCACCAGAGCAGAGGAGGTAATCATAGACTTAGAAACAACGTCAGGTAGGGTGGCTTGCACCTGTAATTCCAGCGCTGGGGAAACTGAGGCAGGAGGACCGAAGGGAGTTTGAGGCCAGCCTGGGCTACATAATAAATTTCAGGGCAGGCAGGGCTAGAGTGCTGGCCATATCTCTATCAGAAAAAAGAAACCCAAAGGCAAGATATTCCATATTGGCAAGACTGCTCAGCAGGTAAAGGTACTTGCTATATAAGCCTGGTAATGTGAGGTCAGTCCTGGGACCTCAGTAAACCATGGAAGGAGAGAAACACTCCTTGTTCTCTGCCACCAATGTGAACACTGGGGCATGCAGCACGTTGTGGCACGCAGCACTCCATGGCACGCAGCACGCTGTGCTGGTTGTTTTGTGTTAACTCAATACAAACTTAGAGATATAAGGGAAGGGAGTATCTTAACAGAGGAAATGCCACCATCAGATTGTCCCATAGGCAAGTCCGTGGGCCACTTTCTTGATCAGTGGTTGATGTCAGAGGGCCTGGCCCTCTGGGACAGATGCCTCCCCTCGGCAGGTGGTTCTGCAGTGTGTAAGAAAGTAAACTGAGCAAGCTATGGGAAGAAAGCCAGGAAGCAGCATTCCTCCAGGACTTCTGCTTCAGCTCCTGCCTCTGCCATCCTGCTGTGGCTTTTCTCAACCGACTGTGACCTGGGATATGTAAGCCAAATAAATTCTTTCTTCCCCAAGTTGCTTTTGGTCATGGTGTTTCATCATAGCAATAGAAACCCTAAGGCACACATAGTATGTGTGTATGTATGTGTGTATATAGTATATATATATATGCACTAATAATGATGATAATGATATAATTAAAAATATTCAATATTTAAAAAGTAATCCAAGGGCCAGGAAGAAGCATTGGGGCAGAATTTCCAACTCTTTCCTTACCCTGTGGTAATAGGACCCCAGGGGCCTCATGGAGATGAGAAAGAACTGGGTAAGCCTGTGGCTGCTGAACTGGCCTTACAGGATGCTACCACAGCCAGGGTGAGCCTGTGACCAAAGTGGGCAGCAGGGTCCTCTGGGGGGCAGCTGTGGAATGCTGCCTCCCTACACTCCCGCCAGGCATCTGGCGCAGCTACTGTGAGCCACGGAGATGGCTATGGCTCCAGGGCTGGAGAGCAAAGATTTGGCAACCAGGCTCTAAGGAACTTAGTCTCGCTCATTTCGATGCCAAGTCCTGGGCTCTTCGGAGACTCCTGGGGCCCTGAGGTGGTCAGACTTCCAGGGCCATGAGGTTAGCATTAGTCTGCCTCTTCCCCACTGAGAGAAAAGAGGCGCTTACTAGGCCATTTCTGGTCTGGCTTGAAATTCCAAGGTCCTGTGGGTACCTTGTCCTCGGCTTACCTGGGCCAGCCCTGGAACTCCTTACATAGTAATGGTTCATGCTGGGTTCGTTTGGGGGTGAGCGTGGTGGGCCTCCTAGGACATTGGTCACATTGGCTGAGCGGTGCGCACAGTGGCCTGCTATGTGTTACAGGGTTATAAGGGGAACTCAGCTGTATGTTTCTTAAGGAAGGCCTTTCCTCTCAGAAAGCCTGTTCTGCTCTGCATAAGCTGGAGAGGGAGGGGTCCTTTAAATCCTGGACCAGCTGCTTCTCCTACCTCACACCAGCTCCTGCTATGGGCTCAGGAGGAGACGGGCCCAAGGAAGCAGCTACCAGATTTAGTCTCATTTTTACAGCATCCGAGAAGTTCATAAATCTACTGACTCCCTCCAGAATCTTCGTGTCTGTGGGCAGAGTCTTGCAATCTTTATGAGCCAGTTTCTCTTCCAGTCATGATCAAAAGGCCCAGCCCAAGTAGATTCAGGGACATAGGTTTGTCTAAATCCAGGAGAGTGCTAGGCCTACTGTTCTGGGTCTCTAATTCCACTATATGGGAAGATCACAAGTTCAAGTCCCAGCTGGGCTGCAGAGTAAGTTCAAAGCCAGCCTGAGCAGTTTCTCATGACCCTTTCTCAAAATAAAAAGTGAGTCTGGGGGTGAGGGCTGAACACCGTAATCCTAGCACTTTTTACGAGTGCATGGGTATGTCTACATAGCAAGTTCTAGGGTAGCCAGGACTACACAATAAGACCTGTCTCCAGACAAATAAACAAACAGTCCCTGGACATCAAAATAAATCAAAATGAAAAGTGAAAAAAAAAGTATGAACCCTAGGTTCAATTTTCAGAACTCCCAACTCAAGCTGATACACATCAAAAACATTTGAATTCTACAAAAGTCTATAGAAGGTAAGGGTACAGGAAATTTCATCACCAATCTCTAGCAGGGAATTCACACATACACACACACACACACACACACACACACACACACACACACACACCCTGCACAATAGAGCACAGACACAGCTGGGCTCTGGACTAGTCTCCTCAGGGAATGGCATACTGTGAGGATTCATCCAGAGGAGGCTAGGCAGGTAGGCTGGGACCAGATGACGTGTCTGGATGGCTCTCTGCAAACAGGAACGGCTGCAGAAGATGACATCAGCCAGGCGGCTCAGTCTATGGCTTCACAATGCAGGAGTACTGCCTGCGTAGCGTGTAAAAGAGCAAGTTCTAATTCCCTGGGGGTGGGATGGGGTTGGCACTCTGCATTCCCAACGTGTTGGGGTGGGGAGAATTTGCTGAGACTATGGATCCCTGAATCATACTTGAAGTAGAAAATTATTTTTTAATGAAAAACTTTTAAAAATTCATATATGCATACAAGTAGATGCACGTGTGTAGAGGCAGGAGGATAACCTTGAGTCTCATCCTCAGGTACTTTTTGACCGTCTTTCTTTTTGATACAGTGCCTCCCCTTGGCTGAGAACTCATCACTGAGGTTGGACTGACTAGCCACCTAGCTCCAGGTGTCTACCTGTGTCTACCACCCCATTCCCTGGACTACAAATACCAGCATGCCTAGCAGCTTTTGGTGGGCTGTGAAAATCGAACCTAGGTCCCTACACCTGCAAAGGTGAGAACTGAGTCATCTCCCCAGCCCGTGAGGGTTTTAAGTAGCTCTTCTTAAAGCCAGTGTGGAAGCTGGCCTGATTGGGATTGGGGGTTGCTGGGAGCAGAAAACCATCAGACAAGACCCAGGTTTAGGTGTTGGCTGTTTAAGACTGTACCTTCTGCTAGCTTTGGGAGCAGACTGTGTCAGCCCAGGGTTTATCATCCTTTGGGTTTCTCCCACCCTCAAAAAAACCCAAGACAGGTGGGAGCAGACTCAGCTTAGGCCACGTTTCTACAGAGGGGCAGATTTCACCGTCTGCCATCATGATGCCATGGGAAATGATCGGAACCTATTGCTATTTGGTCCGGCACGGGGCTTGGGATGGCTCCGAGACCAGAAAATGTGACTGCCTTCCATGCTGTGGTAAACGGCGAAAACCACAGTCTCCCTATACTGTGACCAGCTGCTCCCGCGGTTTTCTGTTACTGTTGGTGAGTCTTCATTCTCGCCATCTGCGGGCAGAAGCATGGTGGCAGTTGCCAGAGGTTGGGGGTGGGGTGAGGGGGATCCTGGGAGAATTTACATTTGAGAAAATTCCATTCATTGACTTAATTATTTCTGGGAATCCAGAAAAGACCACCGTGATCCTCCAGCCACGAAAATACGTTAGGGCTGGCCTTGAAAATGCCGGGATTTTGCAGCAGCAGCTTTTGAGAAACCCTGAACTGTCCAAGCTTTTAGCCTGAGCAGCTTTCTTTTGTATGTGAAGTTTCGGAGACTTTAAATAGCCTCTTGGTTCTGGATAGTTCGGGGCCTTCGAAGGGAGCTCTTCCGGCAAAGTGCTCCCCTCCCCCAGCAGGCACTTGGTTCGGGGCTCCATCCACTAGGTGTGGTCATACACACGTTTAACCCCAGAGCTCAGGAGGTAGGGGTGGGAGGATCAAAAGTTCAAGGTCATCCTCAGATACTTGTCGTGAGGCCATCCTGGTCTAGACCCCGTCTCATAAAGGAAAACAGCAACAAAAACAAAAAACAAAAATAACGAGCTAGTTTTGCTTTAGCGGTGTAGGGTGAAGTCAGCTCAGATGAACATAATTGAAACTAGAGGGGGCTTGGCACCATTTCTTGTTCTCAATTTAAAAATCTGAGCCAACGTCTTATAATGCAGGCTGGCCTCAAATATGCTACATTGCCAAGGATGACCTTGTACTTCCGATGTTTTTTTTTCTCCTTCTCCCAAGGACTGGGGCCTCAGGCCTGCACCACTGTGTAGTGCTGGAATTGAACTCACGGCTTTGTGCAATTTAGGCAAGCACTCAACCAGTTGAGCTATACATCTGGTGCACCACACTTACCTTTCATGTCATTGTTTTCTGTCCGCCATGGCCCCACCAGACTTCATCCCTATATAGTCCTGTCTATTTATACATTTTCCACGCAGTGGCTGCATTCTCTGCTATCCGTCTGCCTTTTCTGCTTCATCCGTCCTCACTGTTTTTCTGTGCTGTTCCACAGGCCAGTGACCAAGTCCGTGGGCTGTATAATTCACTGACTGGATGTATTATAGCTCATGCAGAGCTTCCTATTGGCTGGTTCAGCCAGTGATGCCATTAAAAATGGAATGAGAAGCAGAGTTAGTGGGAGTGTGAAATGGCACAGCCCTTTGGGGAAAGGAATTTGGCAATATGTATTCCAGGCCTGAAAAATGTTCATTGCCTTTGAGCTAGTCATTCCACTTCTGGGAACCTCTCGTCAGGAAATAATTCAAAGTGAAGAGCTGGATTCCTGCTCCGAGATCAAAAATCCGTGTTTAGTACGAACACTCAGAACACCCTGAACCGTGTGAACATGGAGAAACATGGTGTAAATGGTTACACCGAGAAACAGAATATTATGTAACTATTAAAAATGCGCATTTGAAGTTTATGAATGGAAAATGATTATGATTGAGATAAACTGCCTGGCTGGTGGTGGCGCATGCCTTTAAACCCAGCACTCGGGAGGCAGAGGCAGGCGGATCTCTGTGAGTTTGAGGCCAGCCTGGTCTACAAGAGCTAGTTCTAGGACTGGCTCCAAAGCTGCAGAGAAGCCCTGTCTTGAAAAGCCAAAAAAAAAAAAAAAAAGAAATAAAGTGATGTAGGACTGTATGTAATGTATGCTATAATCCCAGCTATTTAAAACTAAAACCTGGGCTACTGGGCTGGCTGTGTGATTTACCAGGTTGCCTGCGGCCAAACCTGACAATTTGAGTTCAATCCCCAGGGCCCATATAGTTCTTTGATAGTTGCATACCTACAGTGGCACCCACAACCCACCCTCCCATGCATGCATACATGCACACATTCACCTATGTACACATATGGATCAATTTTTAAAAAACTTGGCATCTAACTGTGCATAGAGAAACATAACAAAATATCAACAGGAGGTGTAAAGAGTGAATGATTGTATTTTTCTTTCAATATTTTATTACTTAAAAAAAACGTAAAAGCCTTTAATGAATTAATTTTGAGATGGGATCTAATGACATGTATCCCAGGTGGGGCTGCTAGTTGTTATGTAGCCCAGGCTGGACCTGGAGACAAGCGTCTTTAAACCTTAGCCTTACTAATCCACTGTACCTGGTGAAGTTTCTATTTTGTTCTGATTAAGAACTTAACATTTGTTGAACAAAATTGCAAGCATTTAAGGCACCCTATAATATATAAAATTAACCCCTATTTGTTGTTCTTTTTTTATCGTTTATCTAAAATGTATTTCTAGAATTGATTTAGGGAAAGAATGTCATGTCACGATAGCTGGGAGACCCTGAGGCAACTTAAGTTTCATAAAATGCAGTTTTGCCATTATCATATCTGTATTATTTTTTACACAGAAGAAGGGGAGGAGGAGGTCAGCTTCAGGAAACCGGGCCTGGCCAGGCTCAGCAGCAGACATTCCTGTCAGGCTTGGAGCTTCCCGTATGTGGAGTCACATCAGCTGTTAGCGAGGGAGGGCCCTGTGAGCCTAGCCAATTCTTATTCAAAACCTATCTCCAAAGGGAAGTTAAAATAGAAAATTCTTTGTTTTTCCCAAATGCTCTATGTAACCAATTATTTACTTCTTAGTAATGAGAACTTTATTTATTCATTTACTTGTCTTTTGAGACAAGTTTCTTGTAGTTCTTACGCCTCCACCTCCCTAGTACTGGGATTACAGGCGTGTGCCACCTCCATGTTCTCTGGGAACTAGCTCTAGAATGCAGGGACAAGTCAAGGATGTGGGTCAGCTGATAGAGTGCTTGCCCAGCATGAACAAAGCCCGGAGTTCCAAATCCTCTATCAACTAAACCATGCCTGGTGGTACAAGCTAGTGACTCCAAAGCTCATCAGGGCAGTAGAACCAAAAGTTTAACATCATCCTTGGCTTCATGGTGAGTTTGAGGCCTGGGCTATATAAGACCCTGTCTCAACCAAACAACAAAATATGGAAAAGGCTAAAATCCAGAGACATATCACAGGTTTTTCAAGGGAGAGGTTTAATAAATTCTAGTGTCCTGTCCAATGGCATAGGACACAGCCTCATATTTGTGGATATAGACAACATGCTAATATACCAGTTAAGTGATAAGCAAACTAGAAAAGAGAAATCCTAGCACTTAGGAAGCTGAGGCAGGAGGATTGCCACAAGTTCAAAGCAGCCTGGTTTATATGGTAAGGTTCCAGGCCAGTCAGGGTTACACAGCACGAACCTGTTTCATGAAAACTGGATGAACAAATAAAACCCTCACATAATGCTTGCATAATCTAGAAAAGTATTTGCCACAATAGAGTAGAAATTATCATTAAGGAAGAAAGGTTATTTTATTTATTTGTGTATATACATGATCACGCGCATGCATGTGTGCATTGTAGGCTTACTCTGCAGATCAAACTTACACCTCTGGAATGGCTTGCACAGCCCTTTACTCGCTGAACCATCTTGCTTGCCCCTGTAATTTTATTTTGAGTGAAGTTTTAAAATTTTCTGATTGAAAGTTCATTATCTTTAAAAAAATAAATTAAAAAACTTCGCATCTTCATTTAATAAAAGAGAAGGGAAGACGTGAGCTTGGCCTCTGCACAAGAGATGAGAAGCTTCTGAAAGTTACTCAAGTCGTTTTTTCTGATTCAGAGACAGGATCTCAGGTAGCCAGAACTTGCCTGGACCTCACTATGTAGCTCAGTCTGGCCTTAAACTTGGTGGTTATCCTCCTGCCTCTGCCTCTGGAGTACTGAGATTAAATTAAGACCCCCAGAGTTTTAATTTGTGTTTTAATGGATTCATCTAAATCCATATAAACCAGACTTTAAATTTTTTTTTTTTTTTGAGACAGAGTCTCACTGTTAGTCTAGGCTGGTCTGAAACACACTATGGAGTTATCGCAGCCTGGCTATAAACTTGCTTTGGCTTTTCTCTTTTCTTCTCTTTCTTTTTCTCCTCCTTGCTCTCGCCTCCCTCACCTCTCCCTGCACAAACATCCTGGGGAGTGAGCAAGCATGGGTGTATGCAGGTGCTCTCCCCCATGCATGTGTGTATGAAAGCCATAGGTCAACTTTCACTATCTTCTTTTATCCTTCTCCACCACATTTTGTTGAGACAGAATCTCCCTTCTGTGCTTCAGGAATCCCCGGGTCTGACTGTACCTATCCTTCACCCTGCAGCAATGGGGTTACAGGTATGCTGACTTGCTGGTTCTGGGGTCCAGCTGAGATCTTCATATTTGCATGTCGCTTTTCATGGCAAACCGATCCCTAGCCCCTGACTTTGAATTTACAGTGACTCTTAAGGTACTGAGTTCATAGGCTTGTGTCAGTGCACCCCTCTGCCCCAAGGCTCAAGTTTTCCCCATCCCCGTCCTCCCTGCCCCACCTGTCCTACCAGAAATATATTAAGAAGGAGAAGCACTTCCTTCAGGAAGCCTCCTGCTCCCACCTCAGTGTAAATAGCATCCAGCCCTAGCCCTGATCCCCAAACTCTCCTATCGCTGTTTGGAGCCTTAGGGCTATGTAGGGTAAGGTTATACAAGGTACAAAGACATCATTATTAGAGCGGGGGCTGGACCCCAAAGTAGCAGTAGGTGTTTAACCAAATTGGCTGGAGCCTTTCTTCTCCAGGGTGAAGGGTTAATGGAGAGACAATACTCACACATAAATGTGCTGTGGAGAGAAAGGCAAGTAACACGGTAGAACCTTCTTGAATCATCCAGATGGATCAGGGATTTCAGTAGATACTGGATTTCCCCCCCAGTCTTTTCCTGATGTTTAAAAACTGTTATCAGCCTTCCCCTTGCAAATAGAGAAGCTGAGGCTTACGTTTGCACAGCCAGAGAGAAAGGCAGGTAGGCTTTTAATCCATGCCCATTTGACCCCACAATCCCTGACCTTTCAATGGACATGAGAGGCGCCAGACTGGTGACTCAGGATAGAAGGCTAGAGGTCTCCTTGGGCAAGTGTTCTTTCATGCCAATTGCTGAGACAGATGTATACTGCATTTATTTTTTATTTGGGGATTTTCTGTTCTAGGTTCCATGTGCCAGTAAAGTGGTTAAGGGACAGGCTCACTTTTCTTCCCTTCCTTCCTTCCTTCCTTCCTTCCTTCCTTCCTTCCTTCCTTCCTTCCTTCCTTCCTTCCCTCCCTCCCTCCCTCCCTCCCTCCCTCCCTCCCTCCTCCTGGTCATTGTCCTCCTCCCTGCCCCTCTCTTTCAAATAACAGGCCATCAGCAATTTTCTCTCCAGTTAGAATTTAACTTCTCTCCTTTAGTGCTAGCCTCGGCCAGTGTTGCCCCTCCCCTGAACACTATAAAACAATCAAGGTGTTTTCCCCTTGAAGACAGCTTGACCACGAGGGCTTTTCTTTCTCAGGGATTTCTGATCACTTCTGCTGAGGGTTACTAGGCACCAGGTGCCTATGCAAAATGAAGATGTGCAAGCCAGAGAGGTTCATGGAAAGTGGGGGCATGAAGTTGGGAGTTAGTTCAGCTAACCTAGTATGTGGGAATACTAACCTAGTATGCTGCCTAGTATGTGTGAATCCCTGGGTTCAATCCCCAGCGATGAGTCAACCGGATGTGGTAGCAGGTGCCTGCAATCTTAGCACTTCCAAGGTAGTCACAAGAGGATCAAACTTTCCAGGTCATATGGGATATGTAGCCCAGACTTCCCTTAATTTTAAGGCAAACCTCCTGCCCCTGCCTCTAAGTGATAGGATTTCAGGTGTGAGTCACCACACACTTTATGGTCATTGACAGATACACAAAAATTTCAAGTCACCTTGGAGTGTTCCCACCTGAGGGTTTACAAGGCAGGAAAACAAAAGAAATGGGGGTGTTTCAGAAGAGAACATAATTTACAGCTTACCCCAAATCACTTTTAGCCCTCTGGAGTGATTGTCCTGCATAGTTGACATGAGTTACCGAAAACCCACACATAGCTGCAGAGGATCTTCAGTCAGAGCCCTCTGAATCTTCCCCACAAACCCCTATCAATCTATACCCTGTGTTCTGTGAGGGTTGCTGTTTTTCTTTCATTTGCTTTTGCTTTTTGTTGAGCTAGAGGCTTGTCAGGTGTCCCTGTCTGGCCTTGAACTTGTGGCAATCCCCCTGCTTTACTCTCCCAGTGCTGAGATGGTAGGAGCAGAGAGAAGTGTCTCAGCTGGGAACGTGCCTCGGCGATGTGACCTCTCACATATCCGTGAACACCCGTGAAAGCGCCATGGGCAACCGGCTGTGGTGGCTCACAGCTGTAATGCTTGCGCCAAGTGGCTGGGAGCAGGATTGCCTTGAGCTGAGGGCAGCCTAAACTGTGTAGTGAGTTCAGGGTCAGCCTGGGCTAGAGTGAGACTCTGTCTCGAGAAAACAAAGGCAGGGTTTATGAGGCGGCTAAGTGAGTCAGAACATTTGGTGCTAAGCGCAATGCTAGGGACCCATGTGTTGGAAGAGAACTAATTTTTGAAAGTTGCCCTCTGACCTCCACATATATGCCGAGACACTAAAATATAAAATATAAACAAATAGAAAATGAGAGACTAAGACAGACATCAGAAGTGTTGACGTGGGAGTTGGAAATGAACTTTGGTGAGGAACAGAGTTTGTGAGCACAGAACATTTGAATTCTGGGGGTCGATAGTGTGATGGATTAATAGAATCAACTTGAAAGGATCTAGAACACCAAAGAAACAAACCTGCAGGTGTGCCTGTGAGGGTTTTTTTTTTCCCTTTAAAGTAGCTTAATTGCAGTAGAAAGAGCCATCCTAGCTGGGTGACACCATTCCCTGGGCTGGGATCCTGGACTGCATCTAAGGAGAAAGCTAGCCGTCCGTGGCCTCGTGAGCGGCCGTCTCAGGCTCCTGCTGTCCTGGCTTCTTGGCCATATAGACTGTGCCGTCCAACCGTGAGATCGAACAAACTCCTTTTCCCTTGTGTTGCTTTCGTCCATCAACGTATCTTAGCATGGCAACAGGAATAGCAACTGAGATAGGTAACCATGGTGGTGAGAACTGCTCAACTGGCCATTTGGTGGCCATTTGGGGACATGTAGAGCTAGTTACAAGATAAACTTTCAACTCTAAGAGGATAGCTAGCCCTTCCTTCCAATTCCTTAGACCCGGGCAAGATGCCAGATTTAGAGGAAGGGATCTAGAGCTTTCCGATGGTTTTCTGGAGCCTGCCTGTCTCCTGTGTCCTCCAGGTCTCTGCAAGAAGTCTCATTTAGCTTAAAGACAAGCAAGGGAAACATCAGGGCATGTCACGCTTCGGGCCTCACCCAAAACATTATAAAAGGAGTTGTAAATCCAGGGAACACAGTGTCTGCACACCCTGTAGCTGTCCAGAAAAATCTAGGCCAGACAACTGTGGTGGGGGAGTAGAGGACGCAGGGTAATTCTTCGCGCTCCTCCTGCGCTCACTCTGCTGCAGTTCCTCAAAACTCAGTTCCCAGCAGAGTCCATGGCTCAGCCACGGTAGCTGCTGCTGCAGTCCAGCCCAAGATGGAGCTGGGCGGAATTGTCTGGCTCCCAGGGCTCTAGCATCAGAACTGGGCAGTCTGCATTCCCCCAGTTCGCCTTTTGAGTTGGAACAACACAAATCTCTCTGAGAGATTGATATCTATTTGTTGAGGGTTGAAGAATGTATTATTTGCAGCCTCCAAGGGATTGGTGCATTTTTTGACTTTTCTACATCCATTTCTTGAATACTTATTACATGCAAGAAAGGGGGTGAGCAATGGAGTTGAGTTTTGAGGTGAGTCCTCTTCCAGCCTGGGTCTAATATGGCAGAGCTCTGACTGACTAGAGTCCATTGCCCAGCAGAAATATAAGTGTCATTGGCATACTTAAATACCTAAATTATTTGGGGAGGCAACAGAAAACTTAGGTAAAATTAATACATATCCCTATTTATTATGTTTGTATAAGCCAATGAATTAAAACATTGCCATTTCAGTATACAACCCTCTGGTTGACTCCCCGACCAGCGGGAAAAACAACCACACTCAGGATTCTTCTTGTATCACGCTTTTATTAGAGAGCCTCTCGGTTGAAGATTTGCGGAAGCAAGGAGGGTGCAGAAAGGGAAGGGAGTGCAGAAGTGAGAGGGGAAAGCGAAGGGAGAAAGCGGGAATGCGAAGGGGACAAAGGGACGAAGGGACGAAGGGGATGCGGAGGGATGAAGGGGAGAGGAAGCGAAGGGGACAAAGGGACGAAGGGGATGCGAAGGAGTAAAGGGAAGGGAGCGAAGGGGACGAAGGGAATGAGCTCCGAATGGAGGCTGCTTATATAGGGAAAGGAGACACGATTCATACCTCAATTGGCTGCAGATAAGCCTGCTGGCACCAGGACCCTCAGGATTGGTTAGGGACCCCAAGGTTGAAGCACATTCGGGAAGCGCCTGGACACTCAGTCCCGGAGCATTGCCAAATATGGAATTGTTTACCTCTGAACTGCGAGGGTGAAATCGCCATCTTGTAATGGCGTTTGCCTGCGGCTCCCTGCACAACCCAAAATGAAGTTGTTCATTTGTTTGAGACAAGGTCTCTCTCTGTAACTAAAGCCAGCCTAGAACTCACTCTCTTGCTGATGCTGGCTAGCCTTGAACTCCTCTTCCTGCCTCTACTTCCCATGGACTGGATTACAGGAAGATGCCACCCTGTAGCGTAGACAGTAAAGCAGTTCTGAGTGGAGTTCTGCTGGACCTGGCTTTTGGGTTGGTGGCTTGTTGGGTGGGACATCACAGAGGGGCTGAAGGCCTGGTATAGCACAGACAGGGACAGTGAAAGCAATGACAACCTGTGACATTCAGTCCTATGTGTCCATCCTGTCTCTGACAAAGCACAGATAGGTCACCTTGTGGCTTCTCAGTTTCTGTATCTGCATCCTGGGGCTAGGAGCACAGCTGACCATCCCTGCTGCTGTTAGCATTACTGTTTAAGATGCTAATCTCCTGCCAAAGAATTGTGTAACTGGTGAGGCCAACCAAAGGGCTAGGACCAAATCAGAGATGTGCAGACAATGAGCAGACAACTGAGGGGAAGTTCCTGCCTGTGTGAGGCTGGATTATACAACACACACACACACACACACACACACACACACACACACACACACACACACACACACACACACACACCCCACTACCAATAACAATAACAAAGGCAACATTACAACACCCGACGAGGAAGAACAAATTACCAAGTTCACTTGGCTGCTAAGCCCTTTAGGAGACCGAATTACAGTAAATCTAAAAATAAGGCCTGGTGTGCTTCCTCCTTAAATGCACAAAAGCTTTCTGGTATCTACCTGCCTAGGGAACAATATAATCCAACAGGCACATTTGGCCCAATTTTATTACGCAGGACTCAGAAAAGCTCAGGGGAGAAAGAGTTCCTGAGATTGTAGCTCGTCGCTTGAAGATCAAACCCAGGGAAAGTTATTTTTATACCTAGTGGGTTTTTTTTTCCCTCTTCTTCTTTCAACTGCCTGGTGTTTACCTTTGAAATTAGGGGTTTGTGTTGTTAAACAAAGTACTTTTTTCCCATCTTGATTATAAAAGATAGACATGTTCATTGTAGAAAATTAGAAACTGCAGGAAAAAAGGGGAAAAAAAGATGATATCTTGTCATTTGAAGAGAGCCATGGCTAACACTTCAGTGCATCTCCAGCAGCCTTGTTTCTACATATTTATTTTCTTTATTTTTTTCTCATGGTACTAACGATTGAGTGTAGGGCCTTGTACATGACAGGCAAGAACTACCACTGAGGTAGACATCATTCTCTCAGCTATACTTCAATTTTTAAAAATATTTTTGTAATAATTTATTTTGTGTGCATTAGTGTTTTACCTGCATAAATGTCTGTCTGAGGTAGTCCCATCCCCTGGAACTGGAGTTACAGACAGTTGTGAGCTGCCAGTTGGTGGCTGGGAATTGAACCTGGGTCCTCTAGAAGAGCAGCCAGTGCTCTTAACCCCTGAGCCACCTCTCCAGGCCCTTCAAATTTGATGAATATTTAAATGTCTGTTTTCTTTATCTTATAGTACTGGGGGCATTGTCCATGTGCAGAAAGGACTCTAGCATTGAGCTTCTCAAGCCAGAATCATGTACCGCACCATTGCGTGAAACAGGACAATGGTCTCTATGTTTCTTTTGAATAGTTAAGCCCAGAAGACACACATGGACTATGTCTCCAGTGCTTGGCAGAGTGTGCCAGTCTGCCCCAAACCTGTTAAGCATTTCTTTCTGGTGTTCTATTTCTTGTTTTTCACACATTGAGATGTTGCTTATCAAAACATTGCTCAGCTTTGCATGATTTGAAGTTTTTATCATTATCAACACCATGTATGTTGAAACTCATGGTGTCAGGAAATCGTAAAGGACTGCTGGTCACCTGGAAACTCTGGTGAATCCCCAGGAGGCTGTGTCGCTGGTCCTGGTGAGCGGCAGACACTGAGCAAATAGCACCATTTTCTTTTTCACTTGGGGCTTTCTTCTTGAGACAGGGTCCCACGTGACCCAGGTTGGCTTTGAATTTGTTATGTGGCTGAGAACGGCCTAGAATGATCGTTCTGCTTCCCCTTGTGAGTGTTGCGATCACACCAAGTCCAGCTCTGGACTTTTGCTCTTTCTCAAATGTTTCAAAGTAGGTGTTCAAGTTGCTGTGGAAAAGCTGCTGGTGTTTAGTTTTCCTCTCCCTTGCCCCCACTTCCTTCCCTTTTTCCCCTCCCACAACATAAAACCTATAAACGCCAATGGAACCCACATTTTATGAATTTCCCCATCAAGGTCCTGACCATTGCTTATTAGCTATTTTTCTAAAGCTGGACAAGATGTCACACACCTGTAATCCCAGAACATGGGAGGTAGAGGATCACTTCTAATTTCAGGCCAACTGTAGCCACTTATAGAGACCTATCTTTTAAAAAAATTTTATTATTCAGTAAGTTATACTTTACTTTTAGATTTATTTCTTCTCATTTTATGTGTGTGGGTTTTTTGCCTGCACCATGCACAAGCAGTACCTAAGGAAACCAGAGGGCATGGTATCCCTTAGAACTGATGTTTTACTTGGCCGTGAGCTTTTGTTTGGCCTAGGAATCGAACCCAGATATTCTGGAAGAACTGGTGGCACTCTTAACTACTGACTCATCTCACCAGCTCTTGTGTTTTTTAAAACAAAAATGATTAAGAATCAAGACAGCAGGCATGGTGGTATAGTTATGCATGAGACAATGGGCCAAGTCTCAGTACCACGGAAGAAAATCATACAATACCCCAAGCAAAATCAAACAGATCTTGGGGAAATGATAGGTGTATGTCCCCTGCACGCTCAGTTTGTGCTTTTCAGTTCACATTAACTTATGACTGTTGCATTCTAAAGAGGAATGCTTAGTGATAAAGATCTTGCTCATTTTTTTCTTCTCAGTGACTCCTAGTTTCTATTAGTGTTTTTATAGATGTCATTACTTGTGAATTAAGAAATTATATATATATATAAACTTTTTCTCTCTATATATAGTTTATATATATGAACTAAACTCTCTCTATTATATATATTATGCTTTCCCAGAAATGTCAGACTAAAGTCAAGATGGTTGCTGCTTTGTTGACAGTGGGGAAATTCTTCTAGCACTTTATCATTAAGAATGATTGTTTGCTTTGGATTTTTGTAATTTTTCAAATTAAGAAATTTCTATTTCTAGTTTTCTAAGTTTCTCGCCTCCCAATCATGTGTTCCTGTTACATTCTAAAGGACATTTTTGTGTGACAGCTCACACAGTCTTGTGGTTTATCTCCCTCAATATGTTACTGTGGTGGTGTGGGAGGGCTGGCTCAGCTGTTAAGAGCCTGTCCTGCTCCTCCAGGGGACCCAAGTTTGGATTCCAGGACCCTTGTCAGGTGGTTCACAACTCCCTGTAACTCCAGCTCCAGGGAAGTCACACATACACATAAATAAAAATAAATATTATAAAAATATATTACAATGATGATATAAAATATATATGGTTTAAGTCAATAGGACACTGCTTAGATGAACACTGGCAATGTGTGTAATTGTTCTCTACATCTGTTTGTGTGTGCACACAGCTTTGCCTCTGTGCTCACATCATATAAATGGGAGCAATAGATTTATGTTTTTATGTTTTCTTTCCTTGAGTTCATTTTGTGTTTACTTTTCAAGCCCCTACCTAGCCCTACAATTGATAACCCCACTCTGATGCTCCTTTGGCTGTCCATACCTTCTGGTGTTGGCATTGGCAGTTCTAAGTATGTTCAAAGTCACAGTTTAATTTCTTCTTTGATCTCGGCCTTCTTTGGACTTATGCTCATACATTGTCAAACCCATACTCTTTTGGTCATCTTTTTGTTTTTTATTTCTAGATGAATTGTTCTGTGGTCGGAGAATACAGTCTAGAGATTCTGCTTCTAAATGGTTTTGGTCTTTATAGCCTGGTAGACAGGTTCCTCGTAAGAAGTGAAAACCATATGGATTTTCTTTGGGCAGGGCATGTCTCATTTAGCTCAGGTTGGTCTAGAAATTCCTATGTAGCTGAGAATAACTTTGAACTTCTGATCCTCCTGTTTCTATCTCCACTGTGTTGGGATCTCAGGCATGTGCCACCAGCCCAAGATTATATGGTGTTGGAGATTCAAGCCAAGGCTTTGTGGGTAACTAGGCTAACAATCAATCAACTGAGATATACTCCAGATGTTATTTTATGTATACGCTTTTGACTCCTCCCAGTAAAGATACTAAACAGAAACTAGTATTTAAGAAGCATGAGGGTCTAAGAGGTCAAGTTCCCTCAAACACTATTTTTAACTTACACAATTGCTTAGGCAGTCATTTGGAAAATGAGATAATAATCAGGTGACAATAATAATATTTGAATTTATTCGTAAATATGAGTTTAAGGACATCCCGGGGATTCCCCTAACATCCATGTAAGACTGTCATTTCTTTCGTTCTCCACTCCTGCTATCTATTGAGGGCACCAGGCCAGGCCCTGGGCTGGGCTCTAGATCTGGCCTTGCCCTTGTGAAGTTTGTGTTCACTGGCCTGCCTGCCAGCATTGTGAGATCATCTACTCTTTTAACGAAATATAAAAACGAGTCTCAAAGAATGTACTTGGAGGAAGAGGTTGACTAAATGCGCAGTGCTATTTTGGGGATGATTGCTGGGGTGATAGTTTTGGTGTTGGTGGTGGTCATTGTGTGTTTTCAGTCCCTGCCCTTCCACATCTCTTTCCTTAGCGCCTGCTCTGAATCCCCTCTACGTTCCCATCTCTAGGTCATTTCCTGGGAGGATTTTTTTAATCTTATCCCATTATAATAGCTTCTCTGGCGCTGTTTCCAGGCCTCACTTGGTCTCTACATTTGCCTTAACTGGTTTTGTTCTTTTATCTCTTCCCTTCTCCTTTACTCCTCTTCGAACCCTTCCTTCTTCCCTCCCTCCTCCCCCCTTTTGGTGTTGGACCTCACACACGCAGGACAAGTGCTCTGCCACTGAGCTTTCTCTACTCTCTTCTGTTTTTGTACTTTAGACAGGGTCTCACGAGGGTGCCTAAGCTGGTCTCGAACTCATCCTGAAACTCAGGCTGGCCTTGAGCTTGACATATTCTTTCTGACGCAGTCTCCAGATTTACTGCAATTATGGGGTTGCACTGCTAGGGCCAGCTGAGCTGACCTGGATTCTCGAGTCCCATCTGCCTCACTGTGGGGCCCAGATTGATCTTGGATTCCCTGCCTCTATCTCCCAGGCTCTGGGATTACAGGCATGAGCTACCTTGCCTTTTCTTATGTTGTGCCGAGGACTGAGCCCAGGACCTCCGTGCCTGTTAGGCAAGTACTCTACCAGCTGCACTGTATCCCAGCTTGGGAAATTTCAGATCATGTCCCACTGTTACATAGAGGTGACCACGGACAAGTCATAGCTTCTTCATCTTAAAACAGGTCTGGCTCAGTCACCTTCCCGGGTCACAGCGCTCTTGAGTGACTCAAAGAAGTTGAGAAGAAAGCTTCTAAACAGCATGTGTGCTCCAAAGAGGTCAGCCGAGGAGGCCAGCCTCCAACCTCACCTGCACTCTGCAGACTGGGTTCCTGTGACGTCACTCCACTGCTGCCTCTCACTGGACTGCCAGGATCGGCGGTGTAGCCTATGCTAGAACTGAGGTCGCAGAAGGCATTTGAGAAACCAGAAGGGCTTTGTGACTAGAGTGAAGAGGGCTGGGAAGAGCTGAGGAGCGTCTGAGAGACAAATGGGGCCCAGTGTTCACAAGACACGCCGAGAGGCTGCTTTGGCTTTCCTTTGAGGGCACCAGGAAGAGTGACAGGGTGAGGAGAGCAGTGTTGCTGAAGTGAACAGTGCGTGCCTATTAAATGGCAGCCATTTCTCCAGTAACGAAAAATGCACCCAACTGTAAGGAGCACGTAGATGTCAATCAACTTCTCCAAGGTCACACAGGTGATCTGCAGTTAACCTAGCCCTCAAAGCCAGGTTGTCTGACTCTCGGGGAAGCTGTCTAAATGACAACATTCTCCTCTCTAATTGGTTGCTGGAAGATGATTACCTCGTTTGATTTGTTGGTTTCATGGGTGGGGTGGGGGGGTGGGGCTGACTATGTATGAGCTTTGGCAAATTTGAGAGACTTTATGGCACTAGAACGAACAGCTGTGTAGATTCATTCATTCAGTAACTACTTAATGAGTGTCCATGTGCCAGGCCCAGAAACAGCCAGGTTGACTTGGGAATGTGCTGGAAAGGTCTGGGTGTTGGGAGAGGGAAGACTCAAGAATGACCTCACTGCCGAAGAAGAGGTCTTTCTGTAGTTAGTGCAGCCCACGCCACTGCTTTAGGGCAAAGGGGGAGATTGCTGGAAGGTTCCATCCTGCAGGTGGGAAGCCGGCACATCTGCAGCCAAGGCTTCTTGCAGGCCCCCTCCTGGCTGCCATGGCCTCCCCTTTGGCGGAGTATGAGGTCTGCCTTGGCTTTGATTCCCCATTAATTACCCTTGGAGGTAATCTTCTAAATGCCAGTAATGACCACAGGTTAATTTCCTTCTCTCCTGCCTGTCTCCCTTCTTCCACCTTTTTTCCCCCTTCCTTTAATGGGCTATGCAAGCTTGTGGAGATGTTTACCAAAGCAGCCGGGGTTAGAGATGTAAACAAATGAACTTCTCTTGTCTGAAAGATCTCGAGAAGGAATTAATGCAAGAGGAGTAATTTACAGGTGAATAATTACTTGGATCCCCCAGCATGGAGACCGCTCAGCTTCTCTAATTACTTGCCTTCCCCCAATTTTCTCTTCTTTGAACTGTGTAACATGGGGGTGTATGAGGGTGGCACGGGGAGCCAGAGATCTTATTTTGGATTTCCCCTCTCGATTGTGAAATATCTCTAGAGGAGGGGCCTTGTGAGGATGCAGGGATGGCCATCCGAACTCTGCGCGTCCTGTGTGGCACTTCATGTCACGGCTTTATCTGGATACCTCCACGTGTAGACGGAGGGAGATGCTATTGCCAGCCCCGTTTATGGATGGAGAAACTGAGGCTCCATTGGGTGATGTCATTCTCCACCGGTTCCTCAAGGAAGAAGTGCAGACTGTAGCTCTCGCTAGTTTCCTGACTCTCCTTCGCCCTACACTGCCTACAGGGCATCCTCACCTGCCCGCTTGTTTTCTGGCCTTTACAGCTGGTGAATTCTTTTAAACATACCACACAGCACAGCTCCCTTCACTGGATGAAGCCTGGGTCCTCTTTGCCAACAACCTGCTGTCTTTCCCTGTAGCCTGATGGCCGCGCCCCTTCCTTACGCAGCTCATTTTCCATTTTAAGATTTCCTGTTTGAACTAAAGGGCAAAGATCTCGATGTATCAGCCTGGAGCCAAGCTTCTGTGTGTATAAAGGGGAGCTCTGGCCCCTGCCCTCTGTTTGTCCACTGGCCTTATCGATGGAGCCCAAGTTCCAAGTTCAGAGGCTCCAGTTCCTTCCCGATTTGCAGGGTAAAGTCCGGCCCTTCCGTGCGGGCGGCCAGGGCAGGCGGCCAGCCTGGAGCCAGTGGTCATTTATGGCTGGACAGTGCTTCCGTCCTGCCTGGAGATCCACTGGCTGTAGCTAACAAACAGATGGACAACTGGACAACTAGAGGACGGGGTACTAAGGGTGTCCCCCTTTTTTTCTCTCTGCTCAGCACTGACTCAGGCAGGGCGCCGGGGTTCTGGATAGCCGCGTGTCTCTGGGAGTGAGGCCAGCCAGGCAGGTGCTGTTGAAGACTGCTTGAAGCTATGGGGATTCTTTCAGGGTCCAGATGGCTTTCCTGGCCTAAAATGTACTCCCACTTACACACATGCACACCCTAGCTAAAACTAGGACCTCCCCAGCCAAGTCCTTTCCCAGAGAGACACTTAACTGGTGCCATTTTTATAGGGGATAATAAGACCGATATCATTGCTGGCATGCTGGTTCCAAGGTCCTTTCATCTCCCACGTCTCATCTGATGCAGAGGGCAGTCAGGAGTCGTCTAGATGGTTATCGCCTAGGTGTTCCAGAGGAACCGTCGGCGTCACAATCGATGCTTTCGTTGAGCATTTCCTCTGTGATTTCAAGAGTCGTCACAGGTTGGGGAGCAAGTGATGACGACATAGGTGTCGTCCCTTTTTGGGTGGATCAGAAAGTCAGTGATTGGAAGGAAATCCACTGGCACTCAGAAAGGGCTCACAAAGTGGGGGTCTGTGTGTGCTGTAGGGGCATAGAGTGTGGGACAGAGCATACCGAGGAAAGGCTTTCACAAGGTTTGCTCCAAAGCCCTTGAGGGTCAGGAGAGGGCTGTAGGTCTCAGTGCTGTCTCAGGGAGATAACTGTTTACCTGAGTCCACAGGCAGACTTACCTAGGATGCTCTTGCAATATCACCATAAAACAGCAGAGCCTCCTAGAAGAACGGTATACACGCCCCTAAAGACTTTTATCTGTTTGACGAGTACCTTTATCTCCTGGTCCCGAGGGACAGCATGGCTCAAGACACCAGATGTATGTTTTCTGTGAAATGAACACACACATTCACACACACACACACACACACACGCACGCACGCACGCACGCACGCACACGCACGCACGCACACACACACGCACGCACGCACTCACACACACACTGTGCCATTCTGTATCTCAGAACTATTAATCAAGAGGCAAAAGACACTGAAAATTGCTAGCTGGGAATGACCCAAAGCAGAACTCTGGGTCTTGTATGCCTGAGCCCTAGAGACCATGGTTTAGCTGTTGGGACACTCAAATTATGATTTTTTTTCGAGACAGGGTTTCTCTGTGGCTTTTGGAGCCTGTCCTGGAACTAGCTCTTGTAGACCAGGCTGGCCTTGAACTCACAGAGATCCGCCTGCCTCTGCCTCCTGAGTGCTGGGATTAAAGGTGTGCGCCACCACCGCCCGGCTCAAATTATGATCTTGCCAATAATGTTTTCCAGTTTCAAATGACCTTGCCATCCTCTGTAGCCAACCGTATAGGCCCCTGTGGCAGGCCTCAGGTAGCCCCTTTCCTGCTTAATATTTGTTGAGTCTGGGAATGGGCAATAAATCCGAGGAGATAACTTTTCCATGTGGAAGGGACTCCTCTTCCCATTGTGCTGTATTGCTTCTGCCTGGGCTGTATTGCTGATCCCTGTGATGAGGAAGATGTCCAGCCCACGTGCTAGCCATGCTCTGGTGACTGTCAGGATGGATGGTGTCCCCTCTGGGCCAGCTTTCCCATTTGCTCCATCATGATGAGATATCTGGAACCCCAGGAGTCTGGGAATGACAGGGTGTTCTAGGTAGTCAACCCTGGAGCTGGGAATGACAGGGTGTTCTAGGTAGTCAACCCTGGAGCTGGGAATGACAGGGTGTTCTAGGTAGTCAACCCTGGAGCTGGGAATGACAGGGTGTTCTAGGTAGTCAACCCTGGAGCTGGGAATGACA
>PVIU01001899.1:22789-67724 GCA_004026605.1 Ondatra zibethicus | reverse complement strand
GACTTGCAGGTCTTTGTGGATGCCCCGCCTACAGCTACTGTCCCTCTTAGGCGGAGGCCTTGTAAAGTTCAAGATGAAAACACCCTCCCTCAGCATATCCCACTTCCAGCTCTCCTGCTCCAAGTTCTTCCCAGTGGCATCCTTTTCTCTGCCCCCACCTCTTCTCAACCTTAGCCTTTTCTATCCTGACTCTCTGGGAGGAAACCTGATGCAGCACAGTGTGACGTCATTAAGAACAGGGAGCCTGCAATCCCCAGACATGCTGCAACCCTGCAGCATGGGACTAGGGCCTCAGGTTTTTCATCGATGGAATAATTATTTCTTCCCAGGCTTGTGAAGACTCTATGAGATAACAACGTACTAAAAGCTCTGGGTAGTTGTGGACAAAACTGTAGAATTAGGTAGGTGATGGGCACTGTCCCAGACATTCTTGGGCCTTGTGTGTCAAGCACTATTCCAATTTTACAGGCAAGGAAGTCACGACCCAGGGTCACATCTTGTGGGTGGCAGAACCAGGATGGTAAACTCATATCCACCCTGCAGAGATACCCTGTTGGTTGACTGTGTTCCTTGGGATCACTTCTTCTCAAGGGAGTCCCTCGCTGGCTAGCTACCTGACTCCGTGAAACTCAGCCTGAAGTCCTTGTAGGCAGCTCACCTCCCACCTTCCTCCGACATCCCACAGGCATCTTAGCCTGGGGATCTGGTCCCATTTTACAGTTCTGCATCCAAGGATAGAGACAGAGCAACGTCTTGTTAAGAAACATAAACAAAAATTGTGACTGTCTGTCTGAAGGCTCTTGCAAAGGAGCCTGTGGCTTCTGAGACATAGAAGGGTTTTAAGGTCGAGTTGCTGTAATATCTGAAGGGGAGGCTGGAAGAGAGAGGGGTAACTGTCGGAGATGGACAGGAGTTACGTTCATAGCACACACAGAGGAAGGGTGAGGGGCAAGGCCTGAACTGAGTACTTCTCATTCTAGACTGATTGGCCTGGGACTGGGGAATTCTTTGACTCCTTTCTTTCTTACTTTTTTTTTTTTAAGGCAAGGTATTATGTATTCCATCCAATAAGGCTGGTCTCAGACTCAAGGCATAGCTGAGGATGCCTCAACTTTCTGATCTTCACACCTCCACTTCCTAAGTGCTGGGGTTACAGGTGGGCACCACTGCACCCAGTTTATGGGGTCCTGGGGAGGAACTGAGGGCCTCATGCTGCTGAACCGGGGTAAGCATGCAGCCAACTGAGCTACGCCCTTAGTCCTGCTTTTTAGTTTAATTTATTTTTAATTGGTTCTCACTCTACAGCCCAGCTTGCTTTTCAACCAGGGATGTTTCCCCTGTCTCAGCCTCTCAAGCGTTGATGCCAACCCCTGTGGCCCTCCCTTCACCTTTTACCCCTATTTTCCCAGCTGTAGGACGGACGGAGGAGTCTTGAGTACATGACGGCCATAAGGCCCACATCTAGAATAGGAGCCTGCAAAGAGGTTGGTGTTTGTCCTGAGAATTGTGGGTCGCATGTCGTGAAGCAGAGGAGCTTTGGGCGCAGGAGAAAGGGGATGTGACCCATATAGTACATACAGCCTTGTTGCCTCCAAAAAGGCAGCACTTGATGGCAGTTGACAAGACAAGGACCTCTGGGCAGAGATCTGGGAGCATGGACGAGAGCTGCCCTCATGCCTGGAGTCTAGAGCTGGGCTTCAGTGGAACTGCAGCATGTCCCAGTTCCCTGGATCCAGGCTTAGTTAACCATGGCACTCTTCACATTAGGGACCGGGGTTTGGGATGGTCTTGGGCTAGGGAAGAGGCGTTCTTTTTCTGGTGGTCCTAAATACTTCATTCTTGCTTGAGTCTTCCCCTGCAGGATCCAGGACAAGGAGAAATCGAGCCAGGCATATCCCAAGCTTCACAGGGGGACGTGGCTTTCTTCCTGGCACTTGAACTAAAGAGAGGAAGGTGGGGGAGGGGAGGGCTGCTTTGCCTAGGACAGAGGTAGAGAGGAAGGGAGACATCAAGTCTCAAGCAGCATTGGTTGAAAGTCATATTCTCGGTTCAACACTCTGGCCTTATGGAGAAGAAAGATGCACAGTTAATATACTTATCTATGGTAAGTTGTACCCAGACTTCAGAAACACCCAAATGTGGAAAGAAAACAAAAATAACACCCTCTCCCCAAAAACCTCATAGGTGTGTTAGGATCAAGGAAATATGATATTTGCTTAGAAATGAAAATTGATTGCCTTTAACTCATGATAAGATAATTGTGTTCCTCTGAGTCATTGTCATGCATTGCTGTTCATAAAGCTCCCTCATTAAGTAGTAAGGGTATGTGCTTTATCTTAATTCATTTTTTATAGGGCTGTGAATTCCTGCATTTATCTACCTTGGTTTTCCTGTGTGGACACAGGGCTGCCTGGCCTCCCAGAAGCAAGATAGCTTATTATCTGGCCACTATTTCTCTGGAACTCAGCCTAGGACTGAAGTGGGCCTAAGTTCTGACTCGCTGGTGGTATAACCTGGTAGGACTCACCTTATTGCTTGTCTTTATTTCTAGCACACAGGGAAGCTGTGTGTTACATGTCTACTGGAAGCGGGAGATTGCTGGGTCACCTCTGTGAACACCATGCTGGATTTGTCTAGAGGCACGGAATGCCCTTAGTCATCCTCCCCACTGTCCCTGTCATCAGGCATGGCCATCTAGATGTGAACTTGTGCTGAACTGGTGTCTGATCTCCTGGGAAGGGCTGAGGAAAGTTCTGGAGAATGGAGATAGTCTCACGAGGCTCTGAGACCTCGCTGCAGGCTCAGGTCCTGATGGGTAAACCAATAGCTGCCTCCCCTTGAATGTGAGACCTCACGGCTCTTTTAGTCTCTCTTTATTCAACTGGAAAATGAGACAAATGATGGTACTGACCTGAGAAGGTACTCAGGGAGATTCCATGAGAATAACACAAGGCATATACGACCCACAGTGCTGGACATGGTGGTGTAGGCCAGTCATTCCTGCTACTTAGAGCCTTCAAGGACTGACCTCAGGTCTTCAAGGACTGACCTCAGGTCTTCAAGGACTGACCTCAGGTCTTCAAGGACTGACCTCAGGTCTTCAAGGACTGACCTCAGGTCTTCAAGGCCCATCTGGGTGACATAGTGAGACCATGTCTCAAACACAAAGGTCCCCCAAACCACAACACAATAACAGAATTGTACAGTAAATGAGAACTCTGATTACTATTGTTTTAAATAAAAACATGCACCAGGCCTTGTACTAGACACTAGAAGTGCGTTAGCGCTGATGACCCCTGGTGAGATAGAGGTTGTCACGCGGTAGATAGAGAAGCAGGGGAGGTGGAGGAGGTGAGTGGGAGGCCAGCATGTCTCCAAGCCAGCACCTCTAGCATTTCCCTGACCCCTAGGGGCAGCCTAACGCTCCTGTGACAGAGATACAGAGTGAGCCCTCACGCATTGCTAAGCTGGGATGCATGGTGCTCTTGAAAATCTGTGAGAACGAATTGCCTTCTGCCTCAGACACAGGGCATTAGATGGTCTCTGGCCTCTTTAGATACTAAGCAAGCATGTGCTGCACATACATACACACAGGCAAACACTCATACATTAAAAAAAAAGATAAGTAAATCTTTAAGAAAGACTAGGAATCTGAAGGCAGACTTCTACAATTCCTGTCCCAGGCTCTTCTATCAACGAACTGCATAAACATGGCCACAACCAATAGTGTGAGGGCTCTATTATCCACATACGGTGCTTTGTAAACAGTAGCAGAAGCCTGATGCTGTCAGAGAAAAAAGACCAGAGGGTACAGTCCCATACTTCTGGCAGTCAGGCAGAAAGGAGCAAATCTGCATCCAGATGGACTTTAGTCCCACGCGTCTGCCCTTATAAACACATCTGGAGCCAGGCATCTGGGAGGTGGCACCAGGAGGAACAGGATTTCAAGGTCATCTTCAGCTACACAGTTTAAGGCTAGCCTGGGCTTTATAAGATTCTTTCTCAAACACACACACACACACACACACGCACACGCACACACACATACGTACCACACATTCACGTATACACACTCATGTACATAGTAGACACACGCACACACTCACACATACACTCACACATACACTCACACATACATACACATACACACACACACTCACACACTCTCTCTCTTTCACACACACACACACACCAAATACAAACAAAACCTCAAATTACAACAAAATACACAGTAGTATCACCTTTTCTTTAACAGAGCTGTCTGACTCAGACCAGTTGGCAGATAAGCTTGGTGCCTGCTGAGAGGCAGTCTTTGGAGACTGGCCACCACAGTGGACACACTGGTCAACAAAGATCTGACGAGGACTGGGCAAGTCCCATTTGTTCAAGGGAGACAGGTCCCGAGCCATCACAGATTAATTCTGTGGCCAGTGCCATGCAGCTTCCTGGCTCACACTATTGATAGGAGGACGTCGGGCACAAGTCTGGTTCCTTTGTAGAGCACATATCCCATGCTAGAGGTGTAGAGGTGTAGACTGCATGGCAGAAAGAGACATAGATGGGGGAAAGTAAAGTCATATCTGGGTGTCCATATCCAGCACAGGATGGGGTACTGCAAATTATTGAATGGTTGGTGCTGTCTCCTTGGTGGGAGGATTCAGAGAGCCTGAACTTGTCCAGGGTAATCCACAAAGAAGTGTTCCAGTCCCCCTGATCTTATTTCTGTGTCTTGAACAAACCAAGATCTTCCTACCCCATGCCCTTTACACAATGCTAGTCTCCACTAGCTTTTAATTCTCAATTGATCAGGCTGGATCTGAACTCACTTCGTAGCCCAGTTCGGCTTTGAACTTGTAATTCTTTTGCCTCATCCCTGAATGTAGCTGGGATTAGAATTATTTCAGCCTTGAAAAACTGTGTTTATTTATTTTTAAGGCTTCCATTCTGAACAAGCTTCCACATTCTCAAGGAGTCTCTTTAAACTCTGTATTTGCTTCAGAATCTCATCATGCTTGTATTTGCTTATTTATTTTAATTTTGCAGAATTCCTTAGGAACCAAGGGCAAAGTGTTTGTCTGCCTTGTTCAAAACTGTAGACCCGCTACCTAGAACCATGATTGGTGCTTAGTTTTTTAGCCAAAGGTGATGTGGACCCTGACTCTAGGTGTGAACTGTTCAGCTTTGTTGAAGATACCATTTCCACACCATACAGTTGACTTTAAACTGTTATGCTAGCTTTTAATATATTCACAGACTTGCACATTTTTGTCACTCCAACAACTATTAGCAATCAGGTCCTAGGCCCTCTCCCCACACTCCTGAGTAAGCCATGAAGAGCAAACCAGAAAGCAGCACCCACCCATGGCCTCCACATAAGTTCCTGTTTCCAGGTTCTTGCTCTGTTTGAGTTCCAGCCCTGACTTTCTTCAGGGATGGACTCTGATGTGAAAGTGGAAGCTGAGCAAACCCTTCCTCCCCAAGTGGCATTTTGGCCATGGTGTTTCATCACAGCAATAATAACCCTGACTAAGACAACTGGCTTCCCCAGAGGAGCAAATCTGCCTTCCCAATCTTCCACTTGCAAAGACTCGGGCTTCACCCCACTCCCCAAGGACACTTAGGAAAATGTGGGGAGCTGGGAGTTGAAGTCTTTTCAGGCAGGTGGCAGGGCGGGCCTGCCATCCTCCCTGCCAGGACTCATCGCTTCCAGTGGCACCTCACCTGTCATCTTTATAGAGGGGAACAAAGATCACCATGCCTTGTTCCCAGACAGAAACAGACACAGCGCTGTAATGATTAACATCATAACTTTGTTATTGGCCTGCACAGGCCTCCTGCTGCCAGTCAGCAGCACGCAGATAGTTCTGCTGCCTCAGGCTCTAGGCTCTAAGTTGGAGGACACTTGAATAAAGCCAGTGTGTACCAGCCAAAGTCCCCTGATCACTTCCTTTTGCCACCAGGGTTCACCTGGAGTCCCTTTAACTCAGAGGGCATGGACACTTTGGGCCTGTTCCCTTTGATTTCTCCCAGGTGCTCTGTCTGCCAGGCACGCTTCCTATACCAACCTTGGTTTTCAGCCAGGCAGCAAAAGCTGCTGCCACCAGCTTCATTTTACAGGCATGGATGGTGACTTCAGGCTGGAATCTGTTATCCCACCTGCTATATTGTAGAATCCAAAAACCAAAAAACCCAAACATGCATCTAGAAGTAGAAGGCAGTGGCATGGAGCTATCCCAGGCTCATCTTGAAATTGCTCTGCAGGTGATGACCTTATTTATTGTTTATTTAGTCTCTCTCTCTCTGTCTCTCTCTGTCTCTCTTTCTCTCTCTCTCTCTCTCTGTGTGTGTGTAAGAGTTTTTGAGAGTCAGTTCTCTACTTCCACTGTGTACAGTTGAGGGGGTGAAAGTTAGGTCATAAGGCTTGGTAGTAAGCAACTTTACAGACTGAGTCATCTCACTGGTCTATGACTTCGACCTTCTGATCCTTCTGCCTCTGCTTCGAGAGTGCTGGGGATACAGGTGTGTACCACCATGTTCCGTTTTACACAGTGATGGTGACTGAACCCAGCACCTCACGCATGCTAGGCAGGCACTCTGCCAACCGAGCAACGTCCCAGCACATTGAACACTTCCTCATCTCTTCTTTTGGAGTGCTTTTTTCCTTTTAACTTTTCTTTGTAGAATCTTCCACCTTTTTTACTTTTCAAAGCAGGGTCCTATGTAGCTGAGGCTGGTCTCAAATTTTCTAGCTAGCCAAGGCTAAACTTGAACTCCCGATCCTCCTGTTTACACCTCAGAAGTGCTATGGTTATATGGGCATTGCCACTATGCCCTGCCAAGACCCCCACCTCTTAACTGAATCTCAGCTCCCTTCCCTCATCTTGGCATTTGTTTTAATTAATCTAGAGCAGACACAACACAACTCATCATTTTATTTAGGAGATGATTCACTTGGTTGTTTATTGGGCCCAGTTGGTTTTTGATCTCCTCTGTACCTGGCACCAGGATCCCTGCTACAAGGGTGACTATGGTGTCCAGGTCCAGGTCCTGTCTAGTGAGGACAGCAGGCTAACATGGTGAGGATTCCCATTGTGTGACAAGAGTACCAGATAAGGTGTCACTAGGATGGAGGACTGAGGCATGAATAGGAGTTTATTTCTCATTAGTTCCTGGGCAACAGTGTTAGCAGTGTTGGCATTAGGAGTCTTAGTCTTCTGCATCTAAGCAGACATGGCTTATACTTGTACCTGACTTTTCTTGGCAACGGCTCTGTAGATTCGAGATTGACCTTGGACCCCAGAAGAGCTGATTCCTAGGGAAGCTAGAGACCACTGATTGCAACTATGGCTTGTAAAGATGAGCTCAGCCAATTGGATTCTGTTTCCTGGAAGTTAGACTTGGGACCAGAGAAATGGACCTAGTGGGTACTTTGTTCCATGTGCTCAGGTGCCAGATGGAATTGAGGTTGGGAGGCCACAGCACCTGGGTGTGGGTGAAACAAATAAACAGTGAATACTCAGATTCTGTGTGTGTGTTTGTAAGATTGGAAGAGATTCCCAAAGACAAAGAGAAAGTGGGGGTGGGGGAAGACAATGGAGACGGAGAATGTCTCCAGCCAATTTTGGAAGCGCAGGACTTAGGTTTTCCAGTCTCCATGTGGCCTCTATTTACCTTCTTTTTATTTATTTATTTATTTATTTATTTATTCATTTATTCATTTATTTATTCATTTATTTATTCATTTATTTATTATGTATACAATAGTCTTTCTGCGTGTATGCCTGAAGGCCAGAAGAGGGCACCAGACCTCATTACAGGTGGTTGTGAGCCACCATGTGGTTGCTGGGAATTGAACTCAGGACCTTTGGAAGAGCAGGCAATGCTCTTAACCGCTGAGCCATCTCTCCAGCCCCTCTACTTACATTCTTGGTGTGTCTGAGTGAGCTGAGAACAGCTGCATCCCTCCCTGGAAAAACGAGCCTGGTTGGGTTGGAGATACAGGGCAGCCTAGCACATACAAAGCCCTGAAAGTTTGATTCCAGGGCCACACAAAATTGGAGTGGCCATGTGTGTCTGTAACCCCAGCACTGGGGAGATGGAAGAAGGAGGACCAGGTGTTCAAGATTATCCTCGGAGACAGACAGTTCGCGCCCCAATGCGGTTACAAAACAACATATCCAACAAAATAAACACAATTGTTAGTCCTTGAAACAGCCAGACGGTGTGGCGCACGCCTTTAACCCCAGCACTCAGGAGGCAGAGGCAGGCGGATCTCTGAGTCTGAGGCCAGACTAGTCTACAGAGCTAGTTTCAGGACAGCCATGGCTTCTCAGAGAAACCCTGTCTTGAAAAACCAAATAAAATAAAGTATTAGTCCTTGAAACTCAGTCTCTGTTTCAAAATACACCAATACTCTGTTCCAAAACTTTCCAGGCAGACAGAGCCTTTTCAGTTGCATAAGATGAAGAGGTTATTCAAGAACATTCTGGAAAGGGCCAGCATCAGCTCTGAGAAGAGACTTGGTCCTAGTGGATGTAATAGAGGCTGCACTTTAGTTTCTTGGCCACCCAGACCCAAAATAATCACACAGAAAGTATATTAATTACAACACTGTTTGAGCGATGGCTCAGGCATCGTTTCTAGCTAGCTTTTATGTCTTAAAATAGCCCATTTATGTTAATCTGTGTATTGCCACAAGTCTGTGGCCTATCTATTGGTAAGGTTAAAATATCTTTCTCCTTTGGCAGCTACATGGCGTCTCTCTGACTCTGCCTTTTTTTCTCCCTGCATTCAGTTTAGTTTTTCCACCTAGCTCTATTCTGCACTGTTATAGGCCAAAGCGGCTTCTTTATTAACCAACGGTAATGAAACATATTCACAGCATGCAGAGGGGAATCCCACCTCAGGATGTAGTTCCAGGGATGGGACTGTTGCGGAAAGTATGTGAGAAGTAAGTCTTCCCAGAGGGCCTGGGTGTGCGGAACCCACCTTTGTCAGGAGGAGCCCATCCTCTTCTTCAGTGTGTGTGTGTGTGTGTGTGTGTGTGTGTGTGTGTGTCTTTACAGATAGTTCTTGGCAGAGCCATAGACACTCTTTCCCTGCCCCATTCTCTTTGGCCATTGAGCTGATGTTGGGAAATGTTTTTTCTTACTTTTTTGTTTGTTTTTCGAGACAGTGTTTCTCTATATAACCATCCTGGTTGTCCTGGAACTCACTCTGTAGACCAAGCTGGCCTTGAACTCAGAGATCCACCTGCCTCTGCCTCCTGAGTGCTGGGATTAAAGGCTAGCACCACCACCGTCCAGCGGGAAATGTTTTTGCCCTCCCTTTTGAATGTGCACCCACTCTTTTGCATCTGTCTTCAGCCAGGGCTCTTTTGGTGTCAGTGGCTGAGAGAATCATCTTGATTCTCTGCATCTGTGATTGAACTAGAGGATTTCCTGATTAGCCTCTTGTTAGTGGTATCGAGCTTGGGCAAATGACTCACTCTTTCTTTGGGTCTTCTTTTCTTCACCTGGAAAACGGGGGGGGGGTGGTGACTGTCTCCTCTCAGCTGACCTTTAGGGTAGGGCTTTCCAACTTCATGTGTGTGCATGCATGTATGTAGGCCAGAGGACAACCTCCAGTGTCATCCTTAGGAACGCTATCCACTTTCTTTGAAGCAGGGTCTCTTGTCCTGAGGCTCACCCAATATGCTATACCAGCTAGCTGTTGAGCTCCAAGGGTCCTCCTCTTTCTACTCCCAGTGCTGGTATTACAATGCATTTGCCACCACTTCTGGCATTTTTATGTGGGTTCTGGGTCTCACTCTTGCAAGGCACTCCCCCCAACATCCCCAGCAGCCTTCTATAAAGAAAATTTATTTGCTGAAACTCTTTTTTCTTGAGACAGGGTTTCAAGTAGCGTAGACTGGCCTTGAACTCACTATGTAGCCAAAGATGATCACAAACTGCGGATTCTCCTGCCTCTACTTCCCAAATGCTGGGATTACAGGCACAGTTCACCACACTCAGCTTTAAAGGTTTTGTGTTTGGGCTTGGTTTTATTTTTGCGGTGCTGGGGATCAAAACCAGGGCTTTGCTGATGCCAGACAAGCTCTGAGCTGTATACCTAACCCTCTTTTGCCTTTCTTAATTTTGAGATAGAGTCTCCCCAAGTTACCCAGGCTGCTTTAGATCTTACTCCAGGCTTCAGACAGCCATTAAACTTGTGATTCTCCTGCCTCAGTCTTTGAAGTACCACGGTTGCAGGCTGCACCACCAGGCTCAGCTTGCTGCTACTGTGTATCAGATACTAAACACTGCATTCTTTCTCCTTCCAACATAACATGTGTCTAGTGAAGCAGACCAAGGGCAAGGTATTAGGGACAGGTAAACTAATCACGCATGTGTCCCTGTGGGCAGGCTGAAAGATTGACATACCCTAAAAATATTCAGTATTTAAGTGTTCCCACAGTTAAATACACAGGGGTTGCAGAGGCCATAGGTGGGGTTTTAGTACCTCCACGGTGTAAAATTTTGGGGGCAATTGGGGCTTTAGCAGGATAAAGGCAGAGCAGAGAGGCTTAGGGTGGACTGAAATGATAAATGATCCATAGACTGTGCCTTAAAGAACAGACATCCACGGCTCGCAGGTCCAGAGGCGGGAAGTCCCTGGTCAGAGGGACCGGCATGTTGGGGCTGTCAGCCTTTCTTTCCACACTTCATGTCCTCACACAGCTGAGAGAATATGAGAGACTGCCCTTGACTATCTTTTGTAGATGCAGGGCCTATTTGTTTGGGCCACTATAGCAAAATTCCACCAACTGGGAAGGTTATAAACAAGAGGAAGTTGTTTCTCTCAGTTGTCCAGCCTGGGAACTCCAAAATGAAAGCTCTGGCAAGGCGGAGGGTCTGCTGAGGGCTTGCTTTCTGATTACTTGATGATGTCATATTGCTGGGTCCCACATAGTGGAAGAGGCGAGCTCGTTTTCTGAGCCTCATTTATAAGGGCACTAATTGCCTGCCATAGCCCCACCCAGCCACCATCATCACCATCCTTTGTGACATCATCACAAAGGATGTCAGTGCATTACTTTGGAGGGGGCTACAAGCATTCACTGTCCAGTTGCCGTCCACTGGTGAGAGCAGCAAGGGGGAGGCTGGGACAGACTCAGGCTGTTCCACAGAGAGCTTTGACTGAATGTACAGAGCCCGAATGTCAGACTATAGGTCAAATGAAAGGCATGAATCACAGCTCCGTTACCGACCTGTTGCCCTGATGGGGTGGCCCTGGGTGAGGGGAGGGAACAAACAGACCGACCGCGAGTGACAATGGGAGGGCTCACTCTCCGCTGTCCTGTCTGGCATTTGTATTCGGTCCTGCAGCTCCTGCAGCTCCTGGTTCTTCTCTGACACAAGAGGCAGCAGGGACGGCACCTGACCTATCATTTATCCAGAGCCCCAAGCGCACGGCGACCTTCAGACGAGAGCAAGACGTAGCTTCTGTGACAGAGCACCCCAGAAGTGGCCAGTAAGTGATTGTAAACCACTTTGCAACTATTAAGTGCCCTTTTGATGTTGCATAGGAATAATAATTTTTTAAAAGTCCCCTCTCTTGAAGGACCCAGTGATTCATTCTTTCTTCCCTTCTTTGCCCATTAAAAGGCCTTTCCCCCTGCACTCAGTTAGGAACAATAAAGGAATGGTCAGCACCAACCAGATCAAGGAGTGGAAAAATACGAGGCTTGATTGAAGCTTTTGTTCCCTTGCCTCTCTCTCTTAGCATTGATGACTGTGCTGCTGATGAGATCTTAAGAGGTCTCACTTGGGCCAGGCAGCTACCTAAGAGCTCTCTGGAAGATGTAAGCCATAGTCAGCTCCTTTTGCACATGGGAAACTAAGGCTCAGAAGAGAATGTAAGCTGGGAATGGAGTTTCGATGGGCCAGTGCTAGCCCACGATGCACGAGGCCCTTGGTGCCTAGCATAAACCACATACACTGGGCATGGTGGCACTATCTGTGATTCAGCACTCAGGAGATGCAGGCAGGTAGACACAGGCAGGTAATCAAAACTGCCCTTAGCTACGTGGTAAGTTCAAGGTTAGTCTGGGTTCTACAAGATCTTGTTTCAAAACATTAAAAACTAAGAGACTAACTATTTCGCCAGGGTGATATAGGTTGTCCTGGAACTGTATTCATTTCCCCTCCCTCCTCTCTCTCCAGGTTAATTGTCATTACTTTTAACTCTGTGGAGATATGTGCACGTGGGTGTGTGCATATGAGTTTGTGCACATGAGTGCAAGTGCCCAATAAAGCCAGAGGCGTAGGATCCCTTGGAGCAGGAGTTATAGACACTTGTGAGCTGCCTCTTTTTGGGTGTCAGGAACAGAAGTCAGGCCCTATGTGGGTGCTGGGAACTTGTCTCAGGTCCTCCAGAAGAGTAGAGAATGCTCTCAACCACTCTTCCACCTCTCCAGTTCTTTGTTCTCTTTTCTTTAGACAGAGAAGCTTATTAGTTTCTACTGAAGCTGTTACGCATTGTATGTGCTAAACCTGATCTCACGGCCCTTCTCTTTCAGGGGGAAGTATTGAGACAGGATCTTATTCCGTAGCCCAGGTAGGTCTTGAACTCATGACTCTCCCATGTCAGCCTCCTGAGTGTCGAGGTTAAAGGCACCCAGCACCACACCCAGCTACTGATCTGGGAGCTTCTAAGTTGAGGAACCCATTTGACCTTCAAGCTGCTCCAAAAGATTGGCATGACTCCCACAGCCTCAGCAGTCTAGAGTGTTCTATTCTGAGTCAGCACATTGCCCAATTCCATGCTACCTACTTCTGTTAATTCAACTTGTAAGGAAATAAAAAGTGCTATAAAAAAAATCCCCGGATCTACCTGATTTCCACATCACTTGTTTATTTTTGCACCTCCCTTCCTGTAGTTATCCGTGTGTACTTAGGTTTTGATTGTAGGTATGCATTCATTTCTAAATATTGGTACAATCTATGCAATGGTTTATTCATCTTTTTAATCAATTGACGTTATTTCAGACACTTTACCAAAACTTGATAATCATATTTTCTTAGACTATAAATGCCCTACTAGAGACACCATTGTTCACAAGCTTATGGGTCTCTATTTTTACCCAGTTTTACTTTGCAGTGACTGGTTCTATCTATACTGTTAAAATTATTTAAGCTTTAGCAGAAACATGCAAGTTATTCAGATTTCTGGAATACCACATGGTTTTTTCCTTTCTTCTTTCTTCGTAGATCTTTTACTCCTCCCTCCCTTCCTAGATCACAGGTAGTTCAGGGCGTCCTTGAATTCACTGTGTATCTGAGCATGACCTTGAACTCCTGATCCTCTATCTCCCACGTGATGGAATTACGGGCATAAACCACCATGTTTGGCTGTTGTTTGTTTTTGAGACATGACATCTTTATGTAGTGTAAGCTAGTCTCACACTTCTGATTGTTTTGCCTGAGACTCCTGTGGTGCTGGGATTATAGGCCCACCCGTGGCTCTATGAGATGATTTAGTATACACATGCATCGTGCCATGCTCATTGGGTGAACATATCTATTTCTTCAAATGATGATCACTTCTTTGCTGGGAAAGCATTTCTTTAGCATATACTTGCCAAGGACTTGTATGCACCAACCTGTGGGTCAGACGGAGACAGGCACAGCCCCTGGCTTCTTCAAGTATACATTCCTCTGGAAGAATTCAAAGGGACGAATGATCTAAAAAATAGCCATGGGTTATGATCATGCCATACAAAGACAAAATGGAGGTGGAAAATAAGTGGGAAATTCACTGATCTATTCCTTGGAAACCACGTGTACACACGGATTTATGAGTTGAAGGACAGAGAGTGAGGGTAATTTAGGCCTTTAGAGGAATCTGGGCCAACTCAAACACAAAGCATGGACCGCATCCCAAGCCAGCTAGAGATGTGTAGAGACCACATAGAGAAGGCCGTGCATGCTAGGGCAAGCTCTGACTTCCTAGCTCTGGGTTCTGTTCGGTGGTGGTCTCGCCCTTCTCTCCTACCCCCTGATTTAGTTCCCCAGTGGGTTTCTCTGTTTCCATTTTTAACTCTCTTCTTGTCACCAGCCACCAGCATTCTGAGTTCTAAGTCATACAAATCCTGTCTCCATTTTGGTTGAGAAAAGGAAGAAACAGGACAGATGAAAAATCCAGGTACAGCTGGAAAAGGCGTTCACACAAGAGCGGGAGGGCCGCCTCAGCTCTGCGTGGCCATGAGCTGGCTTCGTTCCTGTGCATAATTTCCCCTTGTATCCTATCCTATACCCTCTCTAACAGCTCTGGGTGAGGTCTTGTTTCTTGACCTGACTGAGTGTACTGGTGGCATGGGATCAACAGAACTTTATAATGTGAATGGTTGGGATCGTGGGGATAGGTGGAAGGAGGTGGAAATCAATTAACCAAGCATAGATTATAGTCTCATCTCTGGGCTGGGAAGTGGAGTCAATATTAATCAAGCCTCATGTAAAATGAAAATGATATTGTGCTGCTAAAGAAGGGAGAATACTGTACCAGCAAACAATGAAATGATGTCTACCTGTTTATAGTTTACCTCCATGTGTGCAGTGAGCATCTTCTCTCTCACATATGCCTTTTTCATTCCAGATATAACCCTGATATGCTTCCCACACCGGGTGCCTCTTTCTTTTCTCTGCCTAGATGGTACTTTTCATTTCTACTCATCAGCTTCTGAAAGACCCCTTTTCAGCAGCGTTCCTGGCTATCCAACCAAGGGGCCTTTGCCAATAATTTATATTCCACCCCCTGTCTATTTCTTCATAGCATTATTATAATCGATAATTGTCTTGTGCCTCTCCCTATTTACCTTCATCCTCTCTTACTTGTTTGTGAACCTAGGGAGGGTTGGGGACTGTGTCTATCCTGTTCTGCATTTTTTTTCCTAGTGTGTCACACACAGTTTGCAACATGACAGATGATCATCAAATATGCATGGAGTAAAGACTGAATGGGTGGATGTTAGTGTTCCCCTTCTTTGGGGGTTATAATGACTCACTAGGTTACATCCAAGGCCCCACACAGCTTATTTATTAGTCAAATTTATTTGGCAAATATTCACTAAGAAACTGCCATGTCCCAGCCCCAGTAGTGAGCAAACACGGTAGATTTAGACCATGGGTTCATAACCTGTAGACCTGGAGTCTCCACAGCTCAAACTCGGTTTGTTTCCATCTATCTTGGTCAAGCCAGGAGAGCTCTTTCCCTGTTCTGTTTCTTTTATAGCACCCTTCCCTGCCTGGGGATCGAAGAACAGGGAGACTCCAAAGTGAATGGGATGTGGTTTGGCTCTGGGATCTTCAGGGTAATTTGCCAATGTCGCCTTGCCTCGCTGTTGCCAGTAGATCACTTAGCTCTCTGCTGGCTGGGATTTGGAGCCACGTCTGCAGTGAACTCTTTCCTTGAACCTTGCATGTCTTGTTGCTAGTCCCCGCTTACATCCTTACAAAGACGAAGGTGTGTGTGCATATGGACTGGTATCCAGAGCTTGCACGCTCTAGATAAGGGCTCTAAGTACTACCAAACAGTCTCATCATCTCTACATCCTTGTTTAGTAGGCAAGGCTACGTGCCAATCCCCACAGAGTGTCAGGACTGTCCCAGCCTCAGGGTTGGGCTCTGAGTTGTGATGTGAAGTCTAGTCTGAGGCTTCACTGCTGTTGGGGTGTGCATCGTCAGGGTAGCAGGGACCCACGTGAGGAAACCTCTACCTTACTGATTTTGGGTCCTCTCAAGACAGTTCTGTTTGCTTATTTATAAGGTGGCGGAGCTCTGGCCTTTGGTGACCATTGTGTGTGTGAGGAACTGGCAGGTCATCAACTGTAACGTTTATTTATTTTTTTCAATTAAAAAATTAAAATGACCTTCAAAGGCGCAGAATTGAAAACACCAGGCATGGAAATCACTAAGTTTCTCACTTGGTCTGGACACAATGGCTAGCTTCCTCTTTCTTTCTCCCCAGAGGCCCAGGGTGTTGGGCAACTGCAGGCCAGCCCATTTGACTCTTCCTCATTCGGCCAGGACAAGGGCCGAGGGAGAAGCCTTTTTCCAGGGCCTCCATGTGAAGAAACTGTGTCCTGTCCTTGATTTCATCACTGTGTGAAGGCGAGGAGTCCTCCAAGTGTGATTCTCAGTGGGGATATATTGGTGTTGTTCTTTTTCTTGTCTTTATAGTGGAAAGAATTGAGCCTTAGATGTCGTGCAGGACAGGCACATGCTCTACCACTAAACGACAATCCCCAGCCTGTGTTTTTGTCCTTTTGTATACCTCTGTCTGTTCTCAATTGGCATAGGCCTCCCCTTGTGGTTTTTATGAAGGGCCATGTTAGCTTTCTGGTGGAGACCTGATTGCCTAGCAAAGGCCAGTACGTGGACCCTCATGGATTCTCAATAAATCTCTCTTTAAATCTTCTAAAACTTTCTATTGCTGCTGCTGCTGCTGCTGCTGGTGTGTGTGTGTGTGTGTGTGTGTGTGCACTCATGCATCTGGGTGTGGGTATGTGCATGCGCCAGGGCTCTTGTAGAGGTCAGAGGACAACTTTCCTTTTCCTGTGGGTTCTGGGGATCAAACTCGGGCCGTCAGTCTCAGATGACAAATGTTCTTACCTATTAAGCCACCTTCCTCCCTTAATCCTGACATTTTGCTTTCTGGTTTTATTTTTGTTTTGTTATTTTGTCTGTTTATTTTTGTTTTGAGACAGGGTTTCTCTTGTGTAGCTTTGGATCCTGTTCTGGCCTCATTCTGTAGACCAGGCTGGCCTCGAACTCACAGAGATCTGCCTGCCTGAGTGCTGGTATTAAAGGTATGTATTACCACCATCCAGTCTTTTTATTATTTTTTTTAAGAAGTATTAGGGGTCACACATGGAGCTTGACAGATGTGAAGAAAGAACTCTATCCCTAGCCCCAGCTCTGTAATTATCCTTTTAGGGGTGTGTGTTCCAGTTCCACGACTCTCTGAGATCTATATATTGAGATTCAGGTGGGGGTGATGTTGATGTTGCTGACGCTGCTGCTGCTACTGATGCCTCCTCAGACTGAGCTTAACAAGGAAGAGCAAAGGATGCTTTCATTGACCTCAGCCCTGCACTTGTTGCCCTGATCAATTTTTGATTGCACAGTTTGCTTCTTAGAGCTTATACCTGTCACTTTGCCTTGAGAGGACTGTACAGTTGGGACATTTCACTCCTGTCTTGATCTTTCTCTTGTTTCTGCCTGTTGTTTTTCCCAGCATATTTAGATGATCCCAGCTCAGCCCTTGGAATTTTCCGCATGCTTGCCTTGGACTCCAACTTGTTGGTCTCTGACAGGGCTGATAAGATTCTCCTGACTCCAAACTCCCTTCCGGTCCTCAGTCCTCAGATACTATCGAGCTGGCTCACCTTAGACCTGGATGTCCAAACTTAACCGGGTGCTTGGTAGTCTGTTTGACCTGGCTGGGTCCCATGAGGGGCATCTTGTTCCTCTGTGGGATTCCTCTTCCTGAAAGCATAGAGGGCTTGATCCCCCACTCCCTACCAACAGGTGTCCAGTACATGAGTTGCCTGGGCTGAAGCAGTAAAACAATATTCTGTGCTATAAACCCAAAGCTCACCTGTGAAGGTCAGTGTGCTCAGGAGTGTTTTTACAGCCAGCAAACACAGCAGCCAGTTATAGTGGAGCACACTGGGTCATAAATTATTTCACAGATAGCACTAGCCCCTTATTTACAAAGGAATTGGGGGAGGGGAAAATTACATACCTACTTTGCATGGTGAGAAAATGAATGGGACTTCCTACCATTCTCCTGATGATAAATTATTGTTTTTCCCTCTTACTCACCTGTCATTTAGCGTTGTTTTTTTTTTTTTGCCATTTGTCAGAATTCTGACCTTTGAGAGGAACTACTTTGGTCAAAATTGTCTATGTGGAGAGTGTCTCCTAGACTAAGACTCTGTCACCAAAGGCTGGTGAGTTTTGGAACTTACAGATGTGGGTACTGTGCGTTGGTTAAAAAGTGCTCGCATGTCCTTTTATTTGTCAATTGGTTGGCCTGAGACAGAATCTAGCTTGGCACTGGCTAGTAATCCACTGGCTGGTATGTAGGCCAGACTGGCCTCAGACTCGTGATCCTCCTGCTTCAGCCTCCTGAGTGCTGGGCTTACAGATGTGTCAGCAGGACTGGCATCGTGTGCCCGCTTTTGCTATTTGAGGACTTTTGGGGGCACTGATCATTCCTGCCACAGGTGAAGACTGTCTTGTCCCATCACTGTGCAGAAGATACACCTTTCAGCCATCTGCCAACCAGTGCATTCTGCCGCCGAGAGCCCCGTTCTTTTTCTGCATGCATGCTGCCGGGTGTCTTGTTCTGCCTGTGTTCGCCCTTGAATGTTGGCCCAGGGCATTGGAAATGGGACAGAGAAGGGTTGAAAAATTATAGATTGGGGGCACGGATGTGTGGTAGTGGCTGGTAATATATGAGAAAAGGCTAGTGGAGAGGGAGCTAGCTAGACACAGACTGGATCCTCAGGGCTAGTCCAGGAGCTGTGTCCCCTCGGGTGCTTTGCTGTCTCCTCGGGGCCTCAGTCTATTCAGAGTCTCCCTGTAGGAGAGAGGTGGGATAAGACTGCCCGTGACAGGGCCACTTGAGTTCTGTGTGATGTGTTGGGCCTTGTGGACTACATGCTGGGGGCCCAGCAGGGTCCCACAGCAGCTTCTCCTCCTCCCCTCATCCTCAGAAGAGAGACATCCCAAGGCTAATGGGCCTTCTTTCCACATGAGCTGTTCTGGGCATGACTGACTTAGGACATGTGTGTTCATGTGAAATGGGCACTGTGCTGGTCGACCCACAGAGCAGAGCCTCCAGCAGCTTTAGCGGAGGTATATCGTCTCTTCTACTTTACTCATACAAGGAGCCTGAGTTAGTCACTTCCCTCATGGCTGTGAATAAATACCCGACCAAAGCAGCTTAAGGGAATATGGCTTTATTTTGGAGAACTGGTCAGGGGTACATTCTGTCGTGGTGTGGAAAGCATACCGTGCCCACAAGCAGGAGGAAGGGCAAGACAGTTCCTGGTGATCAGTTTTTCTCTGCTCACGAGGTCAGGGACCCCAGCCCACTGGACTGTGTTGCTCACATTTAGGATAGGTTTCCCCATTCCAGTGACCTTAATCGAGAAAATCATTGCAACCGTGCCAGAGGCTTATCTCTTCAGTGAGCCAAGGTTCTGTCCCAGTGACACTAACCCTGGGAAAGTTCATTTCAGCTGTGGTGTTCCTGTGGCTTGGAATGGTGGGAGCTGAGGATTCTGGGTAAGATTGCTACTTCCTGTTCTACTGCCTGTAGGCAGAAAGGATGTAGATCATCCGCTGTCCTGAGCGCTGATTGCCCTCCCAGTCCATTCAGTCATAGCCCTCATGGAAGGCGCCAGAGTCTAATAAAACACCAGGATGTTTCTGTAGACATTTGCAGTAAACGGCTTTTCTTGACTTCAATCTAAGACTGGTTTGGATCTGGGAGTGTCTCGTTTCTCCCAATTCCTAAGCAATAGCAACAAGAACAAGATACATTTCAGTTTCTTCTAGTTAGAACTCCTGTCCCTTTACAGGGGAGAGAAACTAGCCCTTGCTGTCTTACCGGCCATATTTCCCTGAGTGCTGCCAGTATCCCCTAGCTGCAGACTGGAATGGCTGACTCAAGGCGGGTCAAGCAAGGGGATCCGAGGTTCATGAAGTTGAGGCTTATCTAGGCCTTTCATCCAGAAAGCAGGTGCTGGATTCTGAACCTGGGAGTCTGGCCCCAAAGCCCAGAATAACTTTGCTGCCTGAAAGGCTAAGAGGGAGAAAGACAAAGTAAGGGTGTTGATGAGGATGTTGATTGGTGAAGAGAGTGGTAGGGGTAGAAAAAGGGAAATGGAGGAAGAAATGCACTCAGCCCTTGCTTTATTAAGGTGGGTGGGCTTTGCTTATGGTGTGGACAGTAATGAAATTTGCCCTGGGAAACTGAGTGTTTGGTAGCTTATAGAGCTTCTGTGGTGGTAGTTGGTAGTTCTTCCAGTGCAGCTCTCCCTCTCCCCAGCCTCCAATGAGAGCTCTGACAGCTGCATCATGATTTCCCACCCCACTCAATCAGATTGATAGCAATACGCATTTTCTTAGTCACTTCTATTGGCAGTTCTGTAAACTTACATGTTCTGCCTCGTAATGAAAGGCCATTATATAAGTGCCTCCTTCAGAACTCAGAAAGAGAGAGGGAGAGCAGAGAGAGGAGAGAGGGAAGGGAGGAGAGAGAGAGAGAGAGAGAGAGAGAGATATTTTCCTTATTCAAGCAAGTACAATATACCCAAGGTCCAATAGCTGCTGATGCCAGAAGTAGAGCCACTTCCCCGGTCCCAGCATCCCTCTTTCTCTTGCCATAGTCACTTTGCTTTCTGGGAAAATGTTCCCAAGGTCAATCCCCACAATCATCTTAGAAACTCAGGGGCTATGTTTATTGAGTGGTTGGATGGCTTTTTGAACCAAGGTCTAACCGTGTAGCTCTGGCTGGCCTAGAACTTGGTCCTGCCTCTGCCTCACAGTGCGGGGATTGCAGGTGTGTAGCCCAATCCCCAGTTATTTTTTAAAAACATGAATATATTTTATCGTATTATAAGTCCCATCAATCACATGACTCTTACCCCTATGCTAGGTTGATAAGTTTTATTTACTCGTTTTTTTAAAAGTTAGCATACATAATGGGTTTTATTATGACTTTTTGTAGATAAATATCATCATATTTTGCTCTTTTTGCCACCTCCTGCCATAGGCCTAGTAGTCTATTTTATGTAGGAGTGTTTTATAAGGAAATTAAATGACTTGACTAAGACCCCACAGGTTTCTAGTGTATGGCAGTACTTGATCTGAATTGTCTAGACTTGAACTTATGGTTCCATCTTCTATTATGTTTAAAGAGAAAACTTGGCCATTTCCATCTAACCACTAACCCATTCACCCATCTCTCTTTCTATTCATGAGTCATCTACTCATCCATTCACCCACCCACCCACACATTCATTCATTTATCCATCTACCCACAAACACATTCACCAGTCCATCCACCTACCAATCTATGTATACATCCATCTACCTGCTAGCCCTCCAAATCCATCCATCTATTCACTTTTACATTTATCTGTCTACTTATCTGCCAATTTCCTACTTATAGACCTAACTCATCCACCTCATCCATCCATTCTTCTATCCATCCATCCTTCACCAACTCATCACCCATTCATCTATCCAACATCCTTCCATCCATTCAAGAACCCAATGGACACCCCCATGAACCTGCCAATCCATTTATGCACCTACCATCTTTAGTCTCCAAATTATCTCTTCGATGCCTTCTTTGTAGCAGATTTTATGATAGCTAGGTCTAGGTAAAGTAATACAAGGATGACAAAATTGTCATTTGTTTCCGGGATCCTGTGGCTTATTGATAGAGCGATTCATCGGTGAGATAATAAGATGCTGAATGAGTGTAACGGAAGTAATATGTAGGTAGAAGTAGATTCAACCTGTTCAGTTGGTTGGGGGAGCCGTGACCCTTGTCCCTTCCTGATAATAATTTGTTTTGACGTGTCCTGCGTGCAATTTTCAACATCTCCTCTTAATGCAACGAGGCACCTGCCTCGGTGGCATCCTTGTAGGAAGTGGTTAAACAGGAAGTCATCTTCTGTGTGAATTAGGCTAATTTGGTGAAAATGAAATGAGCAGTTGTGTCATCTGGGCTGATAGGAGGTCCAGCGAACACGGAGCTTCCATGGAAGCTGCTGAGTCATACGCCTGGACTCTAGCAACTTATATAAATCATCTGCAGGCGAGAACTACGTGGGGCTCACCCGGCTCACAGGAGCTGGACTGCCTCTTTTTATTAGGCTCTGGAGTGCATTTTTATAACTGCCCAGACATGTAGAGATCTCCTATTTTGGAGCTCACAGGTCCTAGGAGGTACCTGGGTGGATGTCAGCGACCCGTGGCAATGAAGTTTAATGTAGAATGCTTTGTGGATAGACATGCAGCACTCTGGGGGAAGGGCTCTAACACTCTTTTAATCAGTTTCTCAAAATGATCCCCGAGAAAAGCAATGTAAAAAGAATACAAGGCAGTGATGTGGTTTCTGGCTCTTTCCAGCAACGTTTTGCTTCATTAAGTCTGGGGTGAGAACCAGATCTCCGTGTTTTTGCTCTTTATAGATTTCCAGGTGATTTTAGTGCTCATTCTGCCCTAGGAACCATGAACTAGAACTCTACATCCCAACTGTAATGAGCACATCAAGCCCCCGGGGATCTAGTTAGTGGGCAGATTTTGATTCACGCAGACCAGGATGGATGAGATGAATGGAAGATTCTGGACATCTACCCAGATCCCAGGTGCTGTCACTGCTGGTGGTGATGGTGGCACACCACGCTTGGAGTAGAGAAGTTTTTGGCTGAAAGCATATGTTTGCCTGGGTCACTCATAGGACACTGGTTAAATTCAACCACACCCAATTCCTTTGCTTGAGATTGAGGCTAATTACTTTCAAGCCACTTCCCTTTGGGATGGGGTTATTCGGGGGAGGGCACAATTAGAGGGAAGTTAAGAGATTTGCTAGGAAGTATTGGCTGCTTCATAGCCCAAAATTCCATTTCCAGTGACTATATAGTTAAAAAAAAATTGGGTGCAGAAAACTTTGTAGATGTACACACTATACTTTGTAAAAATATAAGTCTGAGTTAGATAAACTTAGGCATAAAACCTGGTTCTCATACAGATCTTCCATCCATCTACCCTCCTGCAAGCAACATGATTGACTTGTTAACCAATAGGGCTTGATCTTTCATGTATAGCAAGAAGTCCTTTAAAGGTGGGGATTCCTGACATCCTCTCCCACCCCAACTGCCAATAAATAAATAAATAAATAAAAGAGGAAGAATTCATCTTGGTTTCAAGTTGGAGGGTGTAGAGTCAATCACGGTTTGGGAACCCTGGTGGCTTCCTCCTCTTCCTTTTCATTGTCTGAGACTGTATTCTTTGAGATAATGCCCACATGCGGATGGCTCTGCCCTCTTCAGTTAAACCTCTGCGGAAACACCCATGCCCAGAGATATGTCTTCTAAGGGTTCTAAATCCAGCCACGCTGACAACAAGAATGGACTGCTGTACCTCTTAACATGTTGCTGGCTGGGGGAGAGGGAACACATTTAGCAACCAGTCTGCATCTGAAGTAAAACAGCTTACCAACTGGAATCACTTGTCCAGTCACCCCAAGTTGCAAAAAAAAAAAAAAAGAAAGAAAGAAAGAAAAGAAAACAAATAAAAAAAGAAAGAAAAGCAAAAACAGAAAGAAAGAAAAAAGAAAGAAAAGCAATGTTGCAAAAGGGTGATGGGTGTTTCTGGGTCTAAGAGAGCAGCAAAAGGAAAGAGATCTAAAAAATAAAGCTGGGTCCTCTCTCAGTAGTGCCTGCAGCATCATGTGATCCAATCTATTTATTGAATCATTCTAAGGGTCAGTTTCCCCATTTGTAAGACAGGTAAATGCTTCCTTCTAGCAATGGCTGGCCAAGTGTGGAGAGTGGTTCCCATACCCTCTGCAGGCATTCACCTGGAAGCTTGACCCTTTGAATCAGAAGCTCGGAAGGTGGAGCCCAGCAGGCTGTCTTAACAGGGCCTTCAAGGTGATGCTGATGAATGCTGAAGCCCCAGAGAGAACCACTACCCTACAGATCTTCGGGAAGGCTCAGGAAGGGAATTACTTATGGTGCTGACTCTAAGTGTTTTTAACTGTCAGCCTACATCTTTAACTATAACAAGCTGTGGTGGTGTTTATTTTTGTTTGTTTGTGTGCGTGTGTATGTCTGTTTTGTTTTCAGAATGCTGAAAAATATACATCTTGGAATAACAAGTTGAAAGGCAGCTGAGACAGAGTCCTCAAGGATTCTTTAACTAGCAGTAGCTGCCCCTCTCTGTTGAGCCAAGGACTGAGAGAAGGTGATGGAGCTGAAGAAAGCTGGGGAGACTTCACTGGATCCCTTGACTTTTCAAAAACTGTAGATTTATTGACGTAGAATTCACACACCATAAGATCATCCTTCGCAAATTCACACGTCAGTGGTCTTTTGCTCATTCACAGGGTTGCACAATCACCACTGAGATCAAGTTTCAGAACATTTGATCAGCCCCTAAGGAAGCCTTGTACCCACTAGCAATCATTTGGCCTTCTCTCTTCCCAGGCTCTGGCAACCACTACTGCACTTGCTGTTTCTAAGGATTTCCTTTATTTATTTATTATTTAATTTTTTTAATGACTTGTTTACCAGGAGGACTTCCAAGATTAATATTGACATCATTGATGACGAGATCAAAATTCCTAGACCAAAGTCTACCATGAGTTCATCCTATGAAAACAGAACAACAAGGATGATATTGTTTATTGTTGTGAACAAATGTGGTTGTGTTCTCCTGGGCTTCAGAGCCCTTGCATAGATGATTTCACGTCTCATCCGGAAGGTAGGCATCCCTATATGGTCTCTAAGGACCTCTGGTTCTGAGAGTCTAACTTGTAATTTATGCTTGATGGAGACAATCAGAGATTCTGCCCATTGCTTTGAGTCCTGGCCCGTGAATGGGGGTGAAAGTGTGGAGGTGACAGAAATGGGAACAGATGATCAAGTTAGAAAGGACCTAGAAGCCTTGGACTCAGAAGAAACTGGAATTGCATCTAGAGCAGTGGTTCTCAACTGTGGGCCATGACCCCTGAGCGACCCTTTCACAGGGTCACCTAAGGCCATCAGAAAACACAGATACTTGCATTATGGTTCATAACAGTGGCAAAATCACAGTTAAGTAGTAATGAAAATAATTTTATGGTTGGGGTCAACTACAACATGAGGATCTGTATTAAAGATTTAGGAAGTATTTGGAAGGATGAGAACCGCTGTCCTAGAGGGAGAAAGGGACAGGAAGACTAGGAACCTTGCAAAATTCCTACCTTGGGAGGAGAAAGCAGACGGATTCCACGGGTCTTCAGGACACAAGCATGCATAATGGCAGAGGCTGTGGGCCAATGCAAGAGAAACCCTACAGCAGTCAGAAGTCAGGTAAGGTATGGGTGGGTTATTTTGGTAGGGAGCGAGCACCCCATTCCTGGAGTTAAGCTCTTGGCTGGTGTAGTAGTTTGAATGCCGTTGGCCCCCATATTCTCCTGGAAGGGGCACATTTAGGATGTGTGGCTTTGCTGGAGTGGATACGGCCTTGTTGGAGGAAGTGTGTCACTATGGGGGTGGGCTTTGAGGTTTCCTGTACAGGGAATACTGCCCAGTGTCTCAGGCAATTTCTTGTTGCCGGCAAGATGTAGGACTCTCCTCCAGTATCACAGCTGCCTGCCTGCCACCATGTTCCCTTTCATGATGATAATGAACTGAACCCCTGAAATTGTAAGCCAGCTAGCCAAATTGTTGAGTTTCAGGCCAATGAGAGACCTTGTTTTGAAAAATAAGGTGGGTAGTACCTGAGGAACGGCACCCAAAGTTGTCATCTGGCCTCCACACTTACTTCTACACACGAACATGTGAACACACACACACACACACACACACTTTTGTTTTCAGATAGCTTGTGGAATACAATGAGTGTACTCTTGGTATCAGGTAGGTCAGAATCTGAATACTGGCTAATCCCATGTAGCTGGGTAGTGCATAAAAATCTAGGCTTCCTTTCAGGAAGCTTGGATGCTAACCCTGGATTTTTGAGGTTAAAGCTACAGAAGGTGGAGATAGCCAGGGGTTTCAGGGACAGTGGGCTATATCCACTCTTTGCATTATGTTCTTATTCTTAGCAGCACCATTCAAACGGCTCCTTGAAGGAGCCCATCCTGCCAGGGGCCCAAGGGTGTGAGCAGAGTTTCTGAAGGTCTCCTGGCTATTGTCCACCCTGTGGTGTCTTCTGTAGACAAATGTTTGGACTGAACTTCACCCTCACACAATGAGGAAGCATGTTTTAAAGGCCTCACTTGTCAAAAGCAAGTCATAAAATAGACTTAACAAGGCTCCCAGACACAGTTGGCCCAGGGATTGGCTGCAGCGGGCGAGTAAGGCTGGAATTCAGGCCTTGATCACTCCTTCCCTTTCTGCTGCCTGTGTTCCACACCTGGCCTGGCCTGGTGGGGGCTGCGCTCTGTCTCGCTGATAAAGTCGACGGGCAGGTCACCCGAGATCATTGGCTGCTAAATGCACTGTGTGTAAAAAGCAGACTGTTGCACCCCCGGAATGGAAGTGCCGGGCGCCCTCCAGGCTGGCACTGGCTGGATCTCTCTGGATGCAGACAGAACCTGCTGGATCTACGTGGCTCACCCTGTACTTGCCGAGCGGGGAGCCCAGGTCCAGAGTGAGTGGGGGCGTGCTCTATATGTTTCCTCGCAGTTTTAAAAAGACAAAAACAGGCCAGAGATGTAGGCAGTTGGTCGGTGACTAGTCTAGTGTACGCGAGGTCCTGAGTTCGATCCAGCACCCATTAACTGGGTACAGCGTTACGTGCCTGTAATCTCACACTTGGGAGGCAAAGGCAAGAGGATCGGGAATTCAAGTTCATCTTAAGCCGCAGAGTTAGTTTGAGATCAGCCTGGGGTACATGAGACCCCCATCTCAAAAGAAAAAAAAAGATAAAACCAAGAAAATATGCAAGAATACACAATTCCTTTCAGAGGTAGTTAGGATAGAGTTCCAGGGTTTTATCTGGATGAGAGTATCTATCTTTCTTAGTCTTTATTTGTAGTAATGAGAAGGCAGGCTGCTTGTCATCCCAGCCACCCATCCCAGCCACCTGGCTCCCAGTCGCACAGCTAGCTTATACCCGAAATAACTACACAGAACTGTATTCATTTAAAACACTTCCTGGCCCATTATATCTAGCCTCTTCTTGGCTAACTCTCACATCTTGCTTTAACCTATATCTAGTAATCTGTGTATCACCACGAGGTCATGATTACTGGGAAGATTCTAACCTACGTCCATCTCAGGCCGGAGATTTATTGTATCTGCCACACTGCCTTCTTTCTCCCAGCATTCTGTTCTGTCTACTCCGCCTACCTAAGGGCTGCCCTATCAAAAGGCCAAGGCAGTCTCTTTATTAACCAATGAAAGCAACCCAAATACAGAAGGACCCTCCTACACCATTTATTCTTTTCTTTCCTTATCCCTATAGGGAACACGTATCTTTCCAGTACCAAATGAATATGGTAATAATTCCCAAGTTATAGAAACGCACAGCATGACACATCAGTTGGAAGTGATGCGCTGTGCGGAGAGCTGATCAATGTTTCTCTTAGAGCCAGCGCTGGAAACCAAACTCATGGCCTCTGACTTCTGGAGCAAGTGCTTTGCCTCTGGGCTTCTCTCCTGGTGCTTTGTTAATGATAACCACTCTGGGCTCAGGAGAAGAGCAGCCCCATAACCAGGACCCACCCTTGCTGACTACGCAGGAAACCATGGGTTGCTGTCAACTATTGCTGATCACTGCCTGCCTGTGGCCAGCTTCACAACATTCAAGTCCACTTGGGAGTCTGGTGACCCTGCCCTTGATAGGACTGAAGTATTTAGATGAATGTGGAGGGGGGGATGCTGAACTCCTTGGGGACCGCTGGAGCAAGGGTACACATTTGCCTGCTATGTAGGCAGACCCAGGATCAGTTCCCAGTCCTCTCTTATCTATTAACCGTTCTTCCATGCCTGCTACACAGTGAATCTCAGTGAGTGTTTGCTGAGTGAATCCTTCTTCTGCATTGCTCTCATTTGAATACAGCATGCTGCTTCTCCAGGATGAGCCTCTCCTTGTCTCAGGCCTACAGGCCAGGACATAGTATCCACTGGAGGCAGCATCCTATCAGCCACACTGGACAAGCAAGCATGGATTTCTTGTGAGGCTACTGGTGTTCAATTGTCTAGCTAGACTTAGTCCACAGACAACTTGGGCCTGCCCTTGGAAACCTCTTCACTCTCTTGCGTGAATCAAGCTGTTTCTGCATGGTGACCTTCCAGCCGCGCCATTGCTAACCTTGAGTAAACCCTGATAGGATCCTGTAGGACATGGGACCTCACTGACGAGGGACTGCAGGTGTGGGAGGCAGCGTCAGAGTGACAGATCTTGAAGGGGTAGGAAACCGGTAAGAGGGCACAGCACACAGCGATCGCTAGGCCTGAAATCTGGCTATTAAAAATTGGATTTAACGCAGTAATATCGGAAAAAGCACACCATCCAAATTCTTAAGCAGTGTTACTTATACTAGCTGAAGAAGCTCTCCTTCTCATCTGCACCCTGTCTTCTGGCCAGAGGCAGTCTGCTCTGGGATTGGTGGGTAACACAGCACCAAGGGTTCAGGTTTCTCGGGCTGTGCTGCTATTTGCAAGGTCACCTCATGAGCCAGAAAGCAGGGGAAAGGAGAGCGGAAACAAGGGAGAGCACACTGGAGCACACCCCACTTCCCACGTGTTCTACATACCCTTTCCAATTGTATCTCATCGCTTAGAACTTAGTGTGGCTGGATATGGCATCAGGAAAGGCAGTAATCTACTCTGGCTGGTGCTATACTCAGTATAGGGAGTTTCCTAAGAGAAGGAAAGCTCCAGACTGGAGGGCAGTTTGAATAATTTAATTTTGCTTTTGCCTTTGTCTTCTGCTTTTTTTTTTTTTTTTTGAGACAGGGTTTCTCTGTAGCTTTGCAGCCTGTCCTAGAACTAGTTCTTGTAGGCCAGGCTGGCCTCGAACTCAGAGATCCACCTGCCTCTGCCTCCTGAGTGCTGAGATTAAAGGCGTGCACCACCACTACCTGGCTTGCCTTTGGACTGAAGTGGATTTTCCTGCCTCTTCTGGTGTGCAAGAACACGAGGCGATGACACTCATGTATATGCACACTCGGCCGCTGGACAATTGTGTGCACACTGAGGCTGATCATCCCTCTGCCTCTCAGCCCTCCTCTTCCTCTCTATATTTCCTTCATTCCTACAGGGTCCACAAAGAGCGAATACTCCCTACATCACGTCAGGCAAATGAATTGATGAGTGAACGACCCTAAACCAAGGCCATTTGGTACCCTGGGGCTTCTTAAGCGTCTTCTCTGTGTCCGGAGAAGACTTGTCTGTACTAGACACTGCGGCAAGCAATCCCTCCTGTGCTGTCTGCAGTCTCGTCTGGGCAACTTACTGGACCCGGTGAGTCCAAGAGTGGAAGACTCTGACATATTTTTAGAGTGCCTGCCCCCCTGCTGTGCAGAATGATTCCTGGTCCTTATAACCTTTGAAGCGAATGTTGTGGGTGGCGGTATTGGGTATTCTGTTTTAGAGAGGGGAGATTGGCCGGGTTAATAAGCGATGGTACCACGCAGCCAGCCTGGCCTACTGGACTACAGGTCTTTTATCCGGGTACCATTTACCTATTTTTTTTCAACCCTTCTAGAGGGGACAAGCCAGCCACAGGAACAGCTGCTTAGCATTCAGGAAAAGAGTCAGGAGCTGGATGAAGGACAGTTTGAAACCTGGTCATCACGTGTTACCCAGGCATTTCCTCTTTGCTTCCTGATTCCCATTACCAGTGCATGTCCTCACCGTCTCCCTAGGTCTTCTGCTCAGCTCCTTGCCTCCTGTTCATGTTTCCCTCGTAAACTAGGTCACCATCCACATGACATTCTTGGTGCTTTATTCCAGGTCCTCAGGGCCTCCCATCCCCAGCCACCTTTTCTATGGGCCATGTAAAGAGGAGGCTCTTCGGTCCAGCAAGGCCGAGTGGTGACTCAGCCTGGCTGGGAGGGAGTGCCACGGTTCTCTGGCCCAAGCCACTGTGTTGCTGGCTCCCGGGCCCTACAGCTCTCTAGTGCCGTGAACCTTCTAGCTCACTTCAGTCCCCGTGTCACCAGCAGTCATCTATCTGCCTTGGGGCTGCCCTTCGGGTTGCCAAGGGCTTTTCTGTTACTGCGCTAGTCCCAGGAGGATGGCGCACAGTGACTGCAAACTTTACAGCTCAGAGGGATGAGACATGTGAGGGAAGGGAGGGGGCTCCAGGTCTTCTCCGGGCCCACTTATCTAATCACACGTTTTCTGGAACTCCTCCAAGCCAGACTCTTTTCTACCTATGTTCCATGCTCAGGCCTGAGCATGCTGGCTTCCTGTGCATCTCTGGGTCGTGGTACCACCCAGGTCCTTCGCTTCAGGTACTTTTCCGTGACTGTTTCTTGTCCTTCAGACCTCAGCTTAATGTCCTTTCAAATTACTTCTCTGGTCACTTAGTGATAAAGCCACTAAGTTCTTCTCCAGCATACCATGGGTCTTTTGTCTATTTTAAAAAATGGTCTTTTTTTCACTGTTGAAAACAGTGAACTTATGGAGGGAGGGAGCTTAGAATTATTGCTAAGAGCAGGTGTGAACAATGTTTTCCCTTCCTCCTAGCCCTCCCTCCCTCCCTTCCTCCTTCCCTCCCTCCCTAAACTCCTTCCCACCCCTTTCTTCTATAAAAAGCTTTAAAGAGCACATTTGTTTATCTATTTTCTGTATATGTGTAAGTATATTCATGTGCCATGATGCCCCTTTGGAGGTCAGAGGTCAACTTTCAAAATTTCAGGCATCTGTTCTCTCTTTCAGCAACATGAGGCTAAGAGATCAAAGGGATAGTCTCTGGGCAAGCACTTTCACCTTCTGAGCCATCTTGCCTGTCTTTTCCTTTCAGTTTCAACAGTGCCTTACTCTATAACCCCAGTTGGCCTTGAACTCAGGTTGCCTCGGCCTCCTGGGTGTTACGATTGAAGGTACAACCTACCCTTCCAGGCTGTGGGCACTTTCTGTGAAGGGCTAGTAATAAATATTCTGTGAGACTCCATTGTTTCTGTTGTGCACTCCACTTGGCCACTGTGCAGTATAATGCCATTGTGTTACATACAAGGAAAATAAAGAGTGGTAGCCATGTTTCAGGAAAACTACTCATAAAATAGGTGTCAGACAGGCTCTAGCCAATAGACTACACCTTGCATACCCCTGGTTCAGAGTCTTGGTTTGTTCTGGATCCTAATACCGATGTTTGAATCTTACCTGTTTTTCCTTCTGAGAGTCCCCTTCTCTGGGCCTCCCTAGGTTTCCCTAGCTCACCTGTAAAACATAGACAGTAATAGCGTTAGTCTTGTAGATTACTACCAGCATATAAACATGTCTGGCTTCTTCTCATCTGGGACCTGCACAGTTTATGAATTCAATATGGATAGCTATTAAAACTGGGTTTGACTAAGCAACAGCTGGGTATCCGGCCCTGCAATGGGCCCTGGTGACATGGGAGCGATCATGGCTCTCAAATGTTCTCAGTTTCAAGGCCCTGGTCATAATAGTCTTTCCAGCATGGGTAAGAAATATCACATCCCATAGGCGAGTGACATCAATAAGGAGGCAGGGAGGAAATGGTGGGATATTAGAACATGTGGGGGATCTGGGGCCCGTCGGACTTCCATCACACTAACCCTGACTCTGGAGCCACTGACTGAAGGGGCAAGTGGCTGCTGGGCACGCATTTTGGTGACCTAGAGCTCAGCCTTCTTCAGAATTTATCCACTCTAGCTTTTCCTCCAGCACTCAGGATTGGCTCGTGTCACTTGCAGAGGGCTGATACCAAAAGAAAGTTCCAGAAACCCTCATCTGACAGGATGCTGCCCCTGGTCTGTTTCCAAGGCACCCTGTCATATTCCTCTGCAGGGCTGTCTTCTGCTCTCCCCGTGCCTGTTTTCATTAGTGTCCAGCCTCTCAGCAGAGGTTCCTGGACCACAGGTTTCCTTCCATTGCTCACACCAGAGGCTGGGTGGGAGGGAGGGCGAGGGGCCGAGTGGAGATGTGACCTCATTTTACAGTGGGGTCTGATGGACTGGGCGTGGTTTTTGGAACCACACAGACATGGATTGGGACTCTGGCTCTGCGGCCACTCATAGCTGGGCAATGCCAGAGAAGATTCTTCTCCTCCCTGGACCTCAGTAGCCTCAACTTTGCAGCAGGTGCCTGGGGCTGCTCCTAGGGCCAGGTGAAGTTGTACACACCACCACTTGAGAGGCACAGGTAGGGGGATCAAGAATTCAACATCACCCCTGCTTCTATAGTGAATTTGAGCCAGCCCCGGGGTGTATGCGACCATGTCACAAAAAAGAACAGAAAACCTCTGTTCCTTGTGCAGCCACAAATTACACAGAGATAATAAGGTATGCCCTGAGCTGGCATGCGGACTGCCACGCCAAGGATGCTTCCCAGTGGCAGTTCTCTTCTTTCTCCTCCTCCCTCTTTTCTGTCCTCTCCTGCTCCCAGCCCTACCCTCCTGCCCTGCTGTGGCTCTCTTGCCTAGACACTAAGAGAAGTTTGCGGAGCCTGGGTGGGACTCTGCCCTTGCACCCCTCTGCTGAGTGCCAGGGCTGCTGAGGAAGGGTGTGGGCATAAATTACGCCCATCTGTTCTCTCCCTGCTGGGGGAGAAGAGAAGGTGAACACACAGGCCTTACTGGATGTTCTATTTTTCTTTTGCAGCCCGTAGGAACAATGGGAAGGAAGAATGTGATCTCCACCAGGAGACCACCCCACCCTGCCTCCCGCTGCCTGCTCCCTTCCAGGGATGGCCGAGCTTTGTGGGCCCTGCCCGTTGGAGAACAGAGAGCATATCTCAAGCCAACCCAGGAGGGACTCCTGATGCTCACAGGCATTTCCAAGTTCATTGTTAGTCATTAGTGAAAGCATTCATTTGTTCATTCCACGCATGTGACCCAGAACCAGTGTGTGTGAGTGTGCTTGTGTGTGTGTGTAATTTGGTATAAGTTTGCTTCTTCTTGCCTCTTTTAGGGGGGAGAGGTAACAGGGAAATCAGCCTGTTTAGATGCCATGGTGAGATGTTTGTGTTGGGCTGTGTGAGGACAGGGAGGAAAAGCTCCTCAAGGTCACTCTTTGACCACAGCCGAGAGCCATCCTCATCGTGGTCAAAGGGAAAGCACCTATGACACAGGATACATGGAGTGCTTGGGTGGCATGTGTGCCCACACTGCAGTGCATTGTGGGAGTGGAGAATACCTCTTCTCCTGTGTCATTGGTTTCTTCCTCCCCATTGTGATGAACTGTGCTCAGATCTGTGACATTAGAACCAGTCCCCCCTCCCCTGCCAGCTACCTCTCTCTGGCTCCCACACCATCAATTTTCTTTCCAACCAAATTCCTCAAAGATCTTTTCTTCCAATGCACAGATCCCATCTCACTCCCTCGTGGTCACTCTCCCATCTAGCTCTACTCTTGTGACTTCCCAAGGCTATCTTGACCTCTACACGCCCAACTTAGTAGACATTTCCTAGTGGCTGGATCTGATGCCTCAGTATCATTCATTGGACACGGTGGATGTTTCTATCCTGTTAGCCACTTGGTTTCCATGCTTCAAGCCTGACCACTGCTTCTCGGTCTCCTTTTTTGTTGTTTTTTTTTTTTACCTTCGTTTCCAGATCTTCGCACACTAGGGATTCCTTGGGGTTGGGGCGTAGTTCTTCTGTAGGTTTCACATTCTCACACACTTTCTCTAGGTTACTTAATCTACCCCATCATCCCGTTACCCTCTCTGTGCTGCTGGTTCCGAAACCCAAGTCTGTCTGAAGGATCTAGAGGAAAGACCCTAGCTAACATCTCCACTTGGCTACTTCCCTAAAGTCCCAAATGCAACCATTGAATCTGTTGCCCTCTCTTTAATCCTTGTACCTTCTAAAGAGTGGTACCCTGTCACAACCAATAGACCAGCTGGGTTGCCTGGCTCCATCCTTCATCCTTTCCTCATCACCTTTCCCCCAACATCTAAGCATTAGAGGTCCTACATCTTGGGAAACTTCTCATCCTGGGCACACTGGATTGCTCAATCACCCCACTAAACTCCAAAGATGGAACCATAGACCTTTCCCATGATCTACAAGGACTCATGTGATCTTCTTCCTGCCTCATTTGGTCTTCCTTCCTCCTTCCTCCTGCTCCTTGGCCAACTTTCACTACTGATAACATTTGGGTGTTCTGTTGTGCCTCCCCATGTCTAGATTCTTCCCCTCTTCCTTTGTTACTTCTCCGCTTCCTTCAGATAACAGACCAAATATCCCATCCTTTTCTCAGAAGAATTCGCTCTTGACATCTCCGTGAGTAGGCTGCATGAGCAGACTATCCTATAAACTCTTAGGACCTTGCTTCGCCTCTTTCACAGTAGTGGTCACATGAATGCGGCTTCTGCTTCTAAACCTTTACCTTAGAGTTCCTGTCCTGGCCCCATGGGATACGTGGACCCTGTGCAATGGGTAAGCTGCTTAGTGTTCCGGAGCCTGCAGGCAATGGCCTGCCTGAGAGACTTTGGCTGAGGGGACAGTGTAGGAGGTGTGTATCCTAGAAAGGATGGGGTGACTCTATAGGGAAGGTTGGAGAGCCTTTACCTATTCTGAAGATGGTTAAGAGGCACTGTTGAGGCTTTTACATCATTATTTGTTTTTGAGGCAGGCTTCCACATGGCTCAGGCTGACTGAAAACTCAGTATTGCAACCAAGGCTTGCCTTGAACTAGTCTTCCTGATTTACTTCCCAAGTGCTGGGACTACAGCTGTCTATGACCATCCCTGGCTCCCACAAGATGAGAATAAAAACTGAGGAGTAGGTGGTTTGGTTTTTTGTTTTCCCAGGATGATACTCTATCCATAGGAGGCAAATTCCTCTGGCTTGGGCATATCACATAGGAGTGATGATGAGGCCTAAAGAGGTGAAGAAATCTCCCAGGTTTTACTGTGGGGAGAAGAGAACTTGGGAATATGGCTAAGGGACACATAGTGAGACACAGTCAATCTGACAACCATGGTGGATGCTGGGAATCAGTGTGAGTGCTGCTATTTCTCAGACTCTCCTTGGATCCATTTTCTTTCAAGTAGGACTCAAGATGAATCAATGAAAGAGAGAGAGACAGAGATCATGGCCTACTTATCTAGAGTGTTGGAGCCCAGACAAAGGAGCATTGCTAGGAGCTAGGAGCAAGGACGGCAGGGTTCTATTAGAAGCACTGACTCACCAACTCTGTGACATTAGACAAGTCCTTGGTCCTCTCTGCTCTCAGCCGTCTAACAGAGGGAAGAAATTATTTTGTGGGTCTTAGCTAGAGTTGTCTGGGGAGCTTTAAAAGTGATAAACAGTCAGGCTTCATCCTCGTTGGTTCGGAGCTGATTGGGCTGGGTATTGTGGAATCCAGACACTGATACTGCGTTTAGAGCTCACCAGGTAATTCTGAAACACAGACTTCTGAGAGCGGTCCCGGGAGCTGCTCTTGGATATCTCCCCTTGCACAGTTCATCCGAAGAGCGGCCTTGCTGAGACCCCAAGGGCCTTCCATCCCCACGCCCTGACTCACCTGCGTGCACCTCATGGTCCTGGCTCTGCACTCGGGCTCTGAAACAGGGGCAGAGCTGTTTTCAGCCGAGGCTGGAGGCGGCCAAGTGTGCCGAGGGGGAGGGGGAGGGGCTCCTCGTGCAGGAACAGATTGAAGCTATTAACATTTGATCAGTTTGGTATTGTTCTTCTGGAGACCACAGCTCATGGGGCTGCTTAATAAATGTCTGGTCAAGGTCCAATCCAGAGCCGCCAAGTGGGTGTTGCTATGGTTTCTTAGGAGGTTGTTTCCCACACATTTACTGCTTCCCACCCAAGCTGTGAAAACCGGGAGACTTCCCTCTGTTCCTTAACTCTGTCCCTTCCCAGATGAGCCAGCAGAAGAGCGCTTCTTCCTCACTCTGACCATTGCTAGCTTCGGTGGGTGCCAGGCTAAGACTGCTCCTGAGAGAAGGTCCCAAACTTTCTCACTCTGCCCAACTCCAGGTGACCCCATTGCCCAGCGGGTGTTACTCCAATGCCCAAGGTTTTAAGGTCCCTTTGTCTGGCTTTGTTGTTCTTGACTGAAGGAGAGATGGTGGTCAGAGGCTGGGGCTGCCAGGCAGAGTGTCTGTGTTTGTTTAAATGTGTGTCCATCAACATAAGCGAGCGTGTGGGGTATTTGGGAGAGGGTATAGCTGAGTGTGTACTTGCCAGAGATTGAATGTGCCTTTGGTTTTGTGTGTGTGTGTGCGTGCGTGTGTGGTGTGTCTGTGTAATGATGCAAGAGTGTGGATGGAAAGATATGGGGATACCAGAAAATGCTGTTATCTTAAAAAAAAATTATAAAAATGAAGATTTACGCTGGGTGGTGGAGCACATGCCTTTAATCCCAGAACTTGGGAGGCAGATACAGGCAGATCTTTGTGATTTGAGGCCAGCCTGGTCTACAAGAGCTAGTTCCAGGACGGTCCTCAAAGCTACAAAGAAACCCTGTCTTGAAAAACCAAAAAAAAAAAAAAAAAAGACTTACAAAACCCAGTAAAAAACTTCATATGAATACAACCAGCTTATAAGATGAAAACTTGGCCAAATGCAATTGAAAGTTTCTCTACATTATCTTGATGGCTTCTCCTCTCTCCTCCAGAGCTGTTCCTGCTGTGAAATTAGGATTTATTATTCCTAGATGATGCCCACACCCTGTTTGATTCATAGATAGATGTCTTTCAGCTTTGAATCTATAAAACACATTTCCATTTCCATAAATAGACATTAAGCTTATGTGTGTATGTGGATACACACACACACACACACACACACACAACCCCACTTACACAGATGTTCCATGGTTGTGAGAGGGTGGGATGGTCTGAGAACCTCTGTGAATGGAAAGCTCACTTAAAGTGAGGTGGCATCTTCCAGCTGTGTCTCCACTGGTAACTTCCTACCCTTTCTGGGCCTGTTTCTCATCTGTGAAATAGGATGTGGATGGGATGATGGAAGATGGGCAAAAGCAAGGGCTCATAGTTGGAACTCAATCATCTTGAACTTTTATAAATGTATTAAAGAGGAGGCAAGAAACCCAGTCAAGCTTATGAGGGAAGCGCAGTAACTCAGAGGAAGTGGAGGTATGCTGCCTTAGCTGACCCCTCCCTCCCTCCCTCCCCTCCTTCCTCCTTCCCTCCCTTTGTTTTTTTATTCCTTTAATGTTTTCTTCTGTTGAAGCCTTTCTGTGTCTAAGCAGGGACAAACTTGGAAAGGGGAAGCTGGGGCCCGACAAAGGGCTGATTGGAGGCCCCTGCCTGCTTATTGCTAAATAGAACCACTTGGGGAGTGTGCACCCTTAACAAATCCTGTCTCTTACAAGGCCTGGGTTAAATAAACTTTGCTTAGAAAGTCAAGGCTTGATTCTGAAGTCAGGGTCTATAAGGAGCAGATAGTTCTAAATTCTTTCATTCATCCATTTGTCTGATTACCCAGCTATACCCTTAAGTTACAAAGGTGGGAAAGAGCCCTCTGGTAGGAAATAAACCACGAACAGCTAAAGAGGGCTCACTTCCTGGCATCCCTGCAAGAAGGCAGCCTGTATGGATATGCGCAGTCATTATTCTTGATTCTGCAGTTTCTCGGGGGCTTCAGATCAGCTGAGTCACCTCGAGAGAGTCCCAAGACAGAGACACAAGGTGCCCCGGAGGCCGCAAAAAGACGACAAATATGAACGAAAAAAAGACCAGGGCTGGGGAAAGGGACCTTGCTCTTTATTTAAGCACTGATTTCATTACCAGGTACTGTAGCAGGCAAGGGGGGGGGCGGCATTTGGTCTAAGTTAATCATCACAGTGTCTATTGAGTCAACCTCATTATCCCCATTCCCCTGGCAAATAAACTGAGTCTTAAAGAGTTTATGGAATTTGCTGAGAATCAAACCCAGGCTTTTCTGACTCCCTGCTGCTTTCCAGAAAGAATTTTGTGGCCAGAATGCTGATGTGACCGGTTCACGGTAGTTTCCCATGAATAAGAAAGCAAGAATTTGATATTGAAGGGAATATTGAGAAAATCCAATACTAGATAAAATATTCTGGTTAGCATTTGTCTGAGAAAACTCCCAAAAGCAAATTGTACGATTGGCCTTGAGGATTGATCTGTTTGTGCCAGGAACCCCAACTGTCTTTAGAGGCGATCGTATATTCCTGGTTGAATGCTGAAGAAAGATTCTTGAGACAAAAGCAAGCAGGAAACGCTATCGTATATCATGGCAGAGGAGCCGAAATATAAGTTTTATAAGCCTTCTAAACAATTTGGAGCCATTGTGATATGCTAAAATAATGGAATGCTACATAGCCCAAGCAGGAAGAGCAGATACCATGAGCGTGAAGGCTGTAGTGGGGTTTTAAACTACATTTTAGGCTTATTTTTTTAATTATGTTTTTCTTCAGCCCGGAATGATCTCTCCTCTTTCCTTAGGTGGGTTTAGATCTGAGTTCCAATTTTATAAAAGTTCAACTGAAATTGGCGTTTCCTGTGGCCTAAAAATGTCTTCAATTAAAGGCGAGGAAAAAAACGTATTTTTTTTTATTTTATTTTAAAAATCCTCATCAAACTGAAAAATGGCTGAAGGGATTTTATTCAAACTTTTCCCTAAAATTCACCTTTTGCCAAGACCCAGCATGGAAAATTTCAGCCCCAAAGGATCACTCGTTGGCAAGTTACCCGAGCTAATGAAAACAGAGCGGCATAAAGGGAGTCTGTGTGGAGCTCCAGCGATAGTGGCCACTGGAGCCCACATTGTATGAGAAGAAGGGCCTCATTCAATAGCCCCCCCTTTCATGTCTTTTTTATCATCAATATGGATGAGTCTTGGATTTGGAGTGGTCACAAACAAAAAGCACTTACTTTATGAATATGATGTGTGCCATGACATTATTTCAGTAGCTTTCTACACTCATGACTGACTTCGCAATGAATGTATCGTATGCGGAAAGGTAAGACTTATTTCAAGGAGAGTTGATCCACACGCCCATTCATCCATCCTCCGTTTACTCTCACACTCATTCATTTGCTCATTGGTTTCATGAGGGTTTGTTGACTGCCACAATGAGTGCAGCGCTTTAATCCAAGTGAGGAATGCTAGGGTAGGCAAATAGAGGGGGGTTCCTGCAGTCATGAGTTTATGGGGTGAAAGAAGCAGAAAACAGCTGTGGCAAGTTCTCAGGGGCCACAGACGAGGTGCTGAGATAGAGAAAAATCTAGGCTGGAGCCTATAATGATTGATAAGGAGAGTAATGAAGGGCTAATGCATTATATTCATTCATTATCCAGAAAATATTTAGGAAGCTGCCACCATTTCCATACTGACCGGGCTAGTCACCAGACGGGGCCTTCAGGAGTTTTCCGGCTAGAGGAAATAAGTCTGATTGATGTTACAATCATTAGTCACATCCAAGGCAAGCAGAGAAGATGCTGACTGTCCGGGGTGTCTTCTTTGATGGGTTACCAGGATGCTTGCAGCCCAGTTGTGTTTTCAGCTCATCTCTCTGAGATCCGAGGACCCGAGAGAACAAGCCTTCCCTTCAGACTCAAGCCTGGCTGGGACCAAGGAGTTTAGGGAATAGTGGATACTTCTCTGACATCTCATCTTTTGGAATTTTGACTAGCAGTTAATTAAGAACCTGGGCTTCTGGAAGTCAGCTGTCTGGGTTCAAATGCCATGCTCAGACGTCCTTACTGTGGAAGTCACGGCAGGGACAGTGACACCCACCTTCCAGGGATACAGTAAATTGACCATCACCAGTCACTAAAGCGTTCACCAGCACATGTAGTTCGGATGCATCTTGACCTGCTGTACCTCTCTTCCCCAATCCCTCTATCCATCAGTCTTAACAACCATGGGTCGAGAACAGGAATTGTCAGCCAGTCGGCTGGGAGCTGCAGAATCAGTCAAACCACGCTTATCCTTGGAGTCTCCCTCCTCAGAGGTGGTTAAATTCTCAGTCCTTTTTATTTTGAGCAAAATTTCTTTGCCTCTTCCACCCAGATAACTAGCTATTTTTCATGTTTGTAATGAAAAGGGGGGAGGGGTGGAGAGGGAGTGTCCAGTCCTTTTTCATCAGCACATCTGGCTTTTTAGGTGAGAAACTCTGCCAGAACTTGTGGAATATCTTGTTACTTTAGACAACGGAAGACAGGGAGACTTCTCATTTTTAATTGGAAGTAAAAACTTGTTTATGGCTCAGAGTAAGGGCAGAGCTGAGATTCCACAGGTCACCATTCCTGGATTGGATTTGGGGAGGAGGGATGACAGAAGGCTTCCAAAATGAGAAATCACCACGTTGATGCTGTTGAGTGGAGGTGGTGCCTATTGGCACAGTGATTCCTTCCCCCAGCCTCAGTTTCCCTTTGTGTAAAATAAGACATCTGCACCTCTTGGACAGGGCATTTGGTTTGACACCAGGGTATGGCCATGGGCATGCCAGTGCAGACAGGTAAGTGTGGTTCACAATGAGGCTTGCTTGTGGGATAGAAGACATGCACATTTGAGCAGGAGGACTGTGTCCTCTTTTTCTGTTTTCTGGGTCCCTGCATAGGAGAAGGACTGTAGGGAGCTGGCTGGGGGTTGGGGTGGGGGTGGCATCTGCCAGACTGGGAAATTTACATTATCTCACACTACTAGGTATTTAGGGGTGGGGATGATAATGGATCTTTCCCCCCTTTTTTTTTTTTTGACAAATGCTACTTCTTTGTTTCCAGCTCTGCCACATGTTTACAAAATTTTTGCAACATGCAGCTGGAATCTGGTACCGTAAAAGGAGGTGGAGAAGGGGCTTGATTTGAGAGCCCGTGCAGGCACCCCGTGATGTGACTGAACCCAGGGAGCCTGACTGGAGAAGGACAGCTTTTGGAAAGGCTTCCCCTGAGTCAAAGGCTGTCCTAACAACTCCCTGGGGGCATCAAGCTTCTTGGCTACCTTCTCTGGGGCCATCCTGTTCTGCCTTCTCCTTTCCTATCTACCAAGGAGGCAGCACCCAGAACCAGAGACCTCTGAGGATGGGGAGGGGAGGGCTCTGCGAGGTGCCTGGGTCTCCAGGTCAAGGCCAAGGGCAAGATCTGCAGCACAGGCGGTCCCGAGCTGGCTGGCGCAGCCACAGCTAGGATGCTGCGCGGAGCGCTGCTGGCGGCGTCGGGAACTGACCAGGCCGCGTGTGAGCGCCGGGATTCCTGCTCCGGCCTTAAATATGCCGGTTATTTTTATCTCCCTACGTCAGGCCAGCGAAGGCCATCCCACCAGTGGCCGCGGCGGGCTGCTACACAATGTTTCCCTTCAGTCGGGAGGGGAAATGGAGGGAGGCCAGACTTCCTGATCACATGATGCTGAAGTCAATGAAAAAAAATGAAGGGGGACCCCTCCCTTGCGCTGGGGTGCGCGGGCCAGGGCCCCCCACCCACCCCCTCGGGCCGCGCGGCCGGGGAAGCGCAGGCTCGCGGGCGGGCGCGGGGCCAGGCTCAGGACGGGGCAAACATAAACACCAGATCGGTGCAGTAATTGGCGGCTCCGAGATCGCTGAGGAAATGAGAGGCTTGTACGAAACATCAGCCGACAAGAAACGGGGTGATGTCAGACAGCCTTCCAGGATTAGAAACCCTTAAAAGCTCCAAGCCCGCGGCGGCTGCGGAAAAGCGCGCTCGGGCTCTCGCTCTCCGGGTAGGAAACCCGCGGATAGCGTATCCCGGGCTCCTCTCTTCATCTCTCTTTTCTCGTCTCTTTCTCTCTCCTCCTCTAGTCTCTTCTCCTTGAATTCCCTTTTTGTTTTTAAACTAAAAAGAAAGGAAAAGACGTCAATTTCCACATCTAAAGTATCTTGCTCCCCGCCCCACCTTGTGTATCCTGTTACTTTTGGATCAACAAATCCTACTCAAGCAGTGTAAGTGGGATAAATACAAGTTTAGCGTCTGTTGTTTGAGTCTCTTCAGTCTCTTCGAACATTTTCATTTTGCCGCCCCCCCCCGGGGGGGGGAGGTTTGCTTAGACCTGCAGGTTGCAATGCTTTGCACACACAAGAAGTCCCTAGCTGCCTCTCACATTCCAGTCCAGAGGGCAGTGTAGTGAACAGCCAGAGTCAGGCACGGTGTCCTGACATGCTCCCCCGCCCAGGGAATCTCCTCTGTCTTTAAGGTAGAGACTGAGCATCATTTGTTCATTGACTGCATGCACCCAAAACAGTGCCTCTCTCCGGGGCTTTTCTCTGTCCGTGTTTGCCTGGATTAAAGGGAGTGGGAGCTGTTTGGAAAGGGCTTGAGCCCCTGATGAGGAGAGGCACCCAAGGCACATTTTTCTCAGACAGGAGCCCAAAGAGCCCCGTTCTCGGTTCTCGTCTTTTCCACAGGTGAGCTCCACACCTGGTTCCTAGCTTTGGGACATTTCGGAAACCTCAGATTTCACCTTATTAAGTCCCCTGTGTCACCTCTTTACCTCTAAGGCAAGTTTGTTCTCCTGTCTTCCAGGGACCCAGGGAAAGGTCACAGCCAGGCCAGGTTTGTATAACCTTAGAAGAATGGGGCTAATTCCAAAGGCACAGCTCATGGCTGCTTGTTTTGACAGACGCATGGCCAACAGGAATCCTCTTCCCTGCACACTGTTGAATCTTGGGATTGTCTCCTCTCATGGTTGACACACAGTCATTGCAGACAAGTATACCTTTGGTTATACCACCCACTAGGTGGTAGATAACAGCTGTTTTTCTAGCTCCCGTGGACATGTTTATGTGCTCTGACTATCCCACAGGGAAGGCTTTCCTGTGTCCTCTCCACCCCTGTTGCCCTAGGTTACAAGTTAGTGTCTCCATTTCTTCACACCAGAATCTCAGGGTCCTGACTGATTGGTTTTGTGCACATGCCCTGTGGCTTGTGGAGGGCTTGGAAGGGGACAAAGACAGAAATAGCTCAGGTTCTATGTTGATCTGTGGCATGAGAAAACAGTAAGTCTTCCTCAAGCCAACTGTCCTCTGATGGTGGCCACCCCAGCTCCCAGAGACTGAGTCCCGGTCTTAGCCTTCTTACTTAGCTTTGTGCCCTCCCTCAGGCAAGTTACTTTTCCCCTCTGAGTCTCAACTTCCTCATCTGTGAAATGGGGCCAAGATAGAGCATGCTCAAAGGGTGTTGTGAACATCAGATAGGACAAGCAAGGCATGTACAGCATTTAGACAGCCCAGATTCTGTCACTAATCTTAGATGGTGCTGTTCATTGTGATGGTCCCAACCAGTCCCCAACCAGTACTTTGCACACTTGGCCCTATTGGCAAATCCTCTGGAAAGAGTCTCCTCCCCTTCCCCATCCCTTCCTCTCCCTTCCCTATCTTCCCCCTTACCATTGTGTAGATGAGGAAGTTTGAGGTTGGAGAGGTTAGGTGGTTGCTCAAGATCACACAGATAAGTAGGGAAAATATCTCATTTGTCATCTCCTTAGGAAAAGCCAGCAGCTCAAACCAGCATTTGGACATTAGAAATGAAAAGTGTTAGATTCCAACAATGCACACATAATTTAGAATAGTGTCACCATTTATGATCCCAGGCAAGCTTGCTGGTCCAGGGATGCTGAAGTCAGGACTTTCAGAATCCGGTGGGTGAAGGGGGGGGGCGGGGTGGGGAGGCTGGCCATAACCTTTTAAACCTAACTTGTCTACAAGTGGCCAGGTTAAGGCACAGAAAGGCTGGACACATACCTGACACCACACCTCCCAGCTGTAGGCAGGCAGGGCTCATTTTCCTCTCTTCTCCCTTTTGCTCCACAATGAGATTTTCTTTCTCTGGCACCATTGAGGGAGGCGGAGGTGCACAGGTGCTCTAAGACCAGCCCAGGGAGATTGAATGCTGCGTGGTCTGCACTCACATCTGGCTCACGGCAAACGGGTGACAGTTTTGATCTTTGCAGCAATAACATTTCTTGGGCCGCCTTCACTGAAAATACTATTGCTGTTGCTTTCTGGCCACATAGTAGCACCCTGGGAAAGCCTTAGCTTCCCCTTGATACCTCGGGGGAATACACTTAGCTCTGAGCTAAGGGGGCCTAAGGAGTGGCAGAACATTCGGGGGTCTCCATGTATTCATTTGCAAAATGGGATAAAGGAAGAGTCTTTCTTGTCTCCTTCTCTGGGCTGGTATAAATCAGAGGGGTCTTTGAGTGTAAATGATGGGGGGGAGGTTATGCTATCATACCCACATAGAATTCATTATCATGACCTTCTGGCCTTGGGCAGGCTACACACAACTAGGGGCCAGCTTAGGCGGAAGTAGGGCAGGGTGGGGTAGAGAATCGAGAAGAACTGTATCTGAATATTTGCTGAATAGCCTCTATGCCAAGCCCTTGACCTGCCCCCTTTGTTCATTCTTTCATGTCAACAAAACCATGATTCTACGAAGGAGGTGCTTGTGTCTCAAATGGTAGCCGCCAGCAAAAGTCCTAAGCCCCGAATTGGGGCCCATGGCTTTATGTGTAAAAAGATCTTTGTAGATGCCATGAAATTAAGGATCATTAAAATGTAGGTTTGTTTTATGATTTAGTTATATGTAGATGTGTGTCTGTGTATGAGTATGTGAAAAGGCGTGCTGGAGTCCATGGAGGACAGAAGAGGGTGTCAGATGCCCTGGGGCAGGTGGTACAGACAGCTGTGAGCTTCCTAAGGGTGGGGGCTGGAAATGGAGCTTGGGTCCTTCCTCTGGCAGAGCGATATGTACCCTTCGACCGCAAAGCCATTTTTCTTGCTCCAAATTAAGGATTTTGAGATGAAATTATCCTGAGTTATCCAGTGGATCTGAATTCCAGTGGCATGTGTTCTTACAAGAAACCCACAGAAGAGACACGGAAGCAGAAGAGGAGGTAGTTATGTAGAGGTAGAGGCAGATGGCACCTGGAGCCCTCAGGCCAGAAAGGGCAAGGCAAGGTCTCTTCTGTGTATATGGAGTCTGACATGTGCTCTTTCTCCTTCCTTCCTTCCTTCCTTCCTTCCTTCCTTCCTTCCTTCCTTCCTTCCTTCCTTCCTTC
>PVIU01001899.1:0-22689 GCA_004026605.1 Ondatra zibethicus | reverse complement strand
AAAATGAGACATTCAGAACTTTGTACAAAACAGGTGTTGTATTAGGCTTGTTTTTTGTTTTTTGTATAACCTTGGCTAACATAAGGTTCCGAGCAGATGAAAGACCAGCCAGACTTAACTAGGACCTGTACTAGGTTAGGTTCTTTAAACAGGTACAGTAAATACATTTTAGACTTCCAATTTATAGTGGATTTATTAGCACATGGCCTTTCATATTTCAGGATATGTAAGCATATCTCTGTATACATTTCAGGGAGAGTATACAGTTGCTGATATAGAACTTTGTGCTACCAGGGCTGGGGGTGAATACACCTTTGTTTTGTTTCTCCATGACAGTGTCTAGCTATAGCCGCTATGGTAACCTAGAAATCACTATGTAGACTAGACTGACCTGAAGTTTATGGTGATCCTCCTGTCTCTGCCTTTCTAGTGCTAGAATCATAGAGATGCACCACTCTGGTCCTGGACCAAGTTTAAGCCATGACATCTGTTCTTATTTGTTGTAGCCATGCTAGCAAGTAACACACGGCTTAGCCTTACCTCCCCTCTCCAAGTGAGTAGCTGCTCTGGAGAGGCCACCCAGCTCACAAGGAACTGTGGATGAAGTTCAGGCTCATCTGACTCCCTAGTGGTCACTCAGACTGTAGAGCGCCAAGAAGAAGCAGGAGAGACTGAAGGAATGACCAGAGGTCCTTCATGGTGAGGGAGTCCGGACTTGGCATGGGAAGGAAGAGGGCACGCGCACAGAGGTGCAGTTTTGATGGAGACAATTCTTTCAGGAGAAGCTCCTCTTTCTATGACCCCACAATAGTGATGATGTGGGGCTTAACGAGGGCTTTTGTTGTCACCCGGGGTCTCCTGTGACTCTGCCAGCCACATTATGCCAGTATATGATAAACACAAATCTCTTTTCCGGTTTTTTTCTAAACTCCCTCTTCTTTCCCCCTTGCCCTCATCTCCCTTTGCTTCCCTGTTCTGCTGCCATTCTTGCCCCCCCTCCCCCCGCTTTTGTTGACACAGGGCAGCCTGGGAGGGACCGCCATCAGGAAGGAAATCAATAGGAAATGCCTGTAGAAAATGAGATCTTTGAGAAAGCATGTCCTGTCATCATTCTGGATGCAAAGGTGGGGGCCTGCCATGGAAACAGGAAAGGGGAAAAACAGAGGCAGCCAATGAGAGGAGAAGGGATGGCCTCCTCCTTCCCCAGCCAGCTGTGGCACTAGCACTGGCAGCTGTGGCTCCTTGGAGGCAGCAGGCCTAGGAGAAGAGCTGGAGAGTATGGTCTTGGGTGGGTTACGGGAATCTTCTCTACATGCCGAAAGGGCTTTCAGGGACAGTCGGAGCCCATTACAATGAGCTGAAACCACAGGGCAGGGGGCACACAGAGAGCAATGATATAGAACGGTTGGGGTCCCCAAGCCCGGGATCAAACCGGAGTCACCAATTACTGTCTTGAGCACAACTGTTTATGTTCTTTGGACCACAGCTTCTTCATCTGTCAAGTGAGGGAAGCAGTTGACAAAACTGAAGTTCACAGAGGTTGGCTATGTACTTAGGGCGCACAGTGAACTGGGAAAAGCAATGTAGGAAAAATTGTATTTGTAATGGCCTGCTCTGTTCCTTTAAGAGACAAGCCATGCAAGCTGATCTTCAGCTTCCAGCCTGAGTCCCTTCTTTTCCATCTCCCCCTCGAAGAGGCAGCTTCTGTCTCTCCCTTCTCCACTTCTCCCCTTCCCCCTTCTGTCTCTGTCTCTCTTTCTCTCTGCCTCTCTGTTCTTCTCCTTTTCTCCCCTTTCCCCTCCATGCATGGCATGCCTATCCATGTCTCTGTCTTTTGCCTTTCATGTAGCTCCCTGCTCAGGACCAGCCACCTTTTGGAGACCTGTGGTATGGTCTCATGGCGTGCCCATCTGTCTGTCTCTCCTCGTGGGACAGGCTGCCCCATTGAGGTCTCTCACCCACCACACGGCTCTCTGCCTGGGACTTGTGGCCTGCTGCAGCCACTCAGGGAACTGCACCATCCCTGTCTGGGACTGGCTGCTCTTGGGACCCGCTGCCCACTGCTGCCACTCGGGGACCTGCAGCATTTTACTTAAACCATTACAGTATTCTCATTGCTGTGTTGACAAAGCCATCTAGTAAACTCAGATGGGAGAGGCAAAGGAGGATTCTTCCACATATAAAACAGGACACACACACACAAATACACACACACACACAAATACACACACACACACACACACACACACACACGATCTCAGCACTCTGGAGGCAAAGGCAGGAGGGGGATTGGACTCGAGGCCAAAGAGAGCCTCTCTCAAAAATCAAAACAAGTTGGAGGGAAAGGAGAGAGGAGACCAAGGTCTCTTGTCAGTTTTGTAGAGAGCTTGTGTAACACCTACAAGATCATGCATTTGATCTCTAGAAACACACTCACACATACACACACACTCATTCACTAAAAAGACAAGACAAACAAACCCTGCCCACCACAAAACCACGATAACCAGACAGCATACCACTGAACCACACCCCAGAAACCCAGATTTTTGGGAAAGAAAATCTGTGACATGCTCCAGGTAACAATGACATTGTCATCTGGAACATGTTTTGAGAGTCGCTACTGTATGACAAGTGTCTGGGTGATTGATCAACTGAGCACAGAGGTCAAGGTAAGGTTTCCGGGTAAAATGAACTCAGTTTTGCTCCTCCTGAGGACCTTCAAGCAGCCCAGCCCTGGGAGGCCGGGCTGGAGGATCTTAGGAGGCGTGTCTGTCTAGTTTTCTCTCAAAGCAGCTGAACGCTTATGGTTGATAGGTCCTAGGGAAGAAGAATCCAAGATATTCTTGATGCCACATCTGAAGGGAGGTCATTTTCATACTTTGTTTGCCCTCCCTCCCTCCCTCCCTCCCTCTCTCCTTTCCTCCTTCCCTCTCTCCCTCCTACCTGCCCTCTTTTCCTTGAGTATTTCTTGTATCCCAGGCTGACCTTGATCCTCCTCCTTCTACCTCCTGAGTTATAGAATTTCAGGTATGGGCCACTGGCTTATGTGTTGCTGGGTTATTCTGTGGTTCTGAGGTTGTGAGGTAGTGGGGACTGAACTCAGACTTTGTGCCCGCTGGGTAAGCATTCTACCAACTGAGCTACATCCCTAGCCTTTCTGTGTTCTTAAGACCAACAGTGAGTGGGAAGGCGGACTCCTCCTGAGCATCCCAGGGATACAGAGATGAAGCACAGAGTACAGGACAACCTCACACTGTGCAGTGGCAGCATGTGGTTCTTGGGGACAATTGTCATGGCAGCATCTCATCCCCCTTCTCAAGTACTAGGGGAAGAACAGTAGTTAGGTGGTGAAACACCCAGCCACAGTCTCATTTGAAAAGCTGGCTTTGATTAGAAGAGTGCAAGGACTGATTTATAATGACAGATAAAAAATAAATCAATAAAGAGCAAGGATAAATATGTAGAACTCACCCAAATGATGACGAAGGGGCACAAAGCATACAAAACCCTTGCACGTGGACTTATCAAGTATTTTGGTCCCATCTTGGGTTCAGGCTATCATCATCATTCCTGACAACATGCCTGCAATAGCTGAAGTCAGATGGATTTTAGATCAGGGGCCACATTTGGGGTTGAGATTCCCACTTTTCTTAGGAGAGTCTCACCTTTGAAAACCAGGGTGCCCTCAAGGGAGGTTTCAGCTCTGTATGCAGTGTCTGCACTGTTTGCATTGGGGATGTATTGATGCATTGCTGTGTAATTAAAAAGATGATTGAAAACATAATCAAACCCTCTCTCTGAGCTAGGAGGACACAGCTGAGGACCACAAGCCTCTGTCTTCCATACTCCCCCCCATGCCTCCCACCCCCCGAACTTCAGTGGTGAACCCCGTCTTAGCCCCTTGCTCTTTTTCTGGGCTCTCCCTGATGCTACCTGCTCTGTAATATTTTACCCAGTCTTGACCCTCTCTGTCCTTCAGGAGGACTGTGAGACTGTGGTGGCCCTTTCCCCGGAACCCAAGCACAGCTGCCTCAAGTTCATGTCCCAACTCTCCTTTCCCACCAGATCTTTCGGTTCTGCATAAGCCCCATTCCCCGGGGCCTTCCTCTCTGGCTTTCAGCCCTCCTCTCTCCAGCTGGGGTAGGGAGTGACAGGGATGTGGGGTGAGTCAGCCGGTGCTCACGACCACACAAGGTACCACCACAGGGTCTCTGTGCACCAGCAGGAGCAGCGATGGTGCCAGCAGAGGCAGCAGCAGCAGCCGATGCAGCAGTAGCAGTGGTAGCAGCAGCCGCCGATGCAGCAGTAGCAGCGGTAGCAGCAGCAGCAGCCGATGCAGCAGTAGCAGCGGTAGCAGCAGCAGCAGCCGATGCAACAGTAGCAGCGGTAGCAGCAGCAGCAGAGGCAACAGCAGCAGCTGATGCAGCAGTAGCAGCAGCAGCAGATGCAGCAGCAGCCACCGCTGCAGCAACGTCTCACAAATCTCTTTTCTCTCAGATGCACCCTTCCCCTGCTGAACCACAGCTGAGAAAGTTGTGGGCAGTTGTTGCTTCTCTCCAGGTCCCAGCCTCTGGGAGGTCTGTCCCGGTGGTGCCCACAGGTCCGTGGTGGGCAAACAAGAGAGGTTTTCTGGGACATCTAGGGGATCATGTTTTTCCACTGCCCTTAGTCACCCAGCCAAGGAATCCACCTACCACAAGCGCCTGGGTTTTCCCCTTTGGAAGTTGAGAAGGTTGGTTTTCCTGCTCTCAGAACTTGCTTCCAGCTTGACACCCAGAAATTCATGTATTTCTTGTGCCCACCTCTCCTGTGTGGCCCAGGACCGTCTTGCTTCCTTTCCATAAGTCTGCGGAGTAGACACAGCAGCCCATATTTCCCCCAGCTGGCAGCCTAGGAAACCAAAGCTTAGAGATGGCAAGGATGGCCCATGGTGATCCTGCTGGCACTGGGTCCTGGGCTTCCCAGGGACATACAGGAGTGAGAACATCTTCTGTGATAGTGGCTTAGAGTTTTTATTGCTGCGAAGAGATACCATGATCAGGGCAGCTCTTACAAACAAAACATTTAGTTGGTTGGCTTAGATTTTCAGAGGTTCAGTCCATTATCATCATGACGGGGATTGTAGTGGCCTGCAGGCAGACATGGTGCTGGAGTGGTAACTGAGGGTCCTACATCCTGCAGGCAACAGGAAGTTGACTGAGCACTGCGAGGCACCCGAGCATGGAAAACTTCAAAGCTCTCTATCCTCCTCCGCACTACAGGGCTGACTTCTATTATGAAAGTGACCATAGTAGAACCCTTGCCCCGACATCCCCATGGGATTCTGCCTGTGGCAGGTAGTGGTAGTTTGGGGTATGAGAGCAGAAAGCTTCCTCTTACTGTGTCCTTGTTTCAACCTGGTCAGTGACTCCATCCCTCCCTCCACGATTCTGTTCTAGCTCCCACAGGTGGGAGTGGCCAGTCCCCTTGTACTCTAATCTCAGCCAGGTGTAGAATCAGGGAGGAATAAGTTCCTCAGTGTTAGTTGTAGATGTTCCAAAGTCCGTTGTCTTTCTGCTTCATCATTCCCAGGTCCCCATCTATAGACTTCTTAATTACATTTCTTTTAGGTGCCTTGGGTGAGCATGACATTGACTTCCTCTTAGTATCTAGACAACATCAGGAGTGGTGTCTCAGCATCTGAGAAAGACCTGAGAATGACAGTGTTATGGACCTTTATTAATGGCTTAGCTGGGCTGGGCACTGGGCCAAGGGCTTTTTCCTTTTCTTAGATGTATTCTATTATTCAATCCTCCCAATGACTCTGCATGGAAGCTACTAATTATTATATGCATTTTGCAGCTGAGAAAAGGAGAGCTTGAAGTAGTTTGTGACTAGCCAGGTCACCCAACTGGTAAGTGGGGGATCAGGATACTAATTGCTAACATTAGCAATCCTGTGACTTGATGGACAGGGACAAGGTCTTAGACACAGACGTCTGCTGTAGACTGTGTGCCAGTGGTAGACAGAGACCCAAGATGACAAGGTTATAGCATCCTTTTTTCTTTGAGATTTCCCTTTGGATTCAGGACCACACTTGTCTCCAGGGACTCTTGCCTCTTGTTTGAGAGTGTCTGGCTTGCTATGTTTGTGCACCGGCTCCAGTGGGTGGGGTTTCCTTCCTCACCTTTGCCCGTATTTTTACTGGCTCTGAGCTGCTAGCCCAGCCTCCTTGTCACCTCTCCACACCTAGTCACTCACACCCACTGGTGTTTACAATACAACCCCAAACATCTGTGAACTTCATTACGGTCCTTCCTTTGCTCATCAGTCAGACTGAGAACGGCGCCCGAGGGTGCTTTCTGGACACTTCCACCGGCCAGGCCACATCTCCTTGTCTGAGGATCCCAAATTAAGCTGTAACCTAGGTGTCACTGAAGGAAGAACATCCCCCATGAAGCTTGAAAGCCCTATTCTGGTTGTGTCTGTGATTTTGTTAGCATTATCTGGGCACTGACTTAACAGGATTAGTCTTGAGTCGGGAAAAGGCTCAGCGTCTCCACTGGTGAAACTGAAGATAAACAGAGCCGAGGTTAGGCCAGCATAGAAATGGCGCAGCACTGCTTATGTGGAGTAGTCTCCCTCTCTCTCTGTAAAGCTGCCTTGGAGATCCAAAGACCAAGTTGTGTGTCCTTGTCATTCATGTGCTTCTTCCTGGAGTGTTCTCTGCTAGACATTGATCTGCTATCAGAGGAAATAAGATAGCTGTCATTATATAGACGAATACTCCAAGGTTCAGAGAGTTTAAGCTAATCCATTTATTGTCATCCAAAGCACCCAAAGTTAGGTTTGCAACCTACTCTTCCCCCTTCCCCATCTCTCTCTGTCCTCCCTTCTTTCCTCTCCCTCCTCACTTCCAATCTCTATCTCTTCTCCCCTCCTCTTTTCCCCTCCCCTCCCCTCATCTCCTTTCCCCTCCCCTCCCTTTCCTCTCCTCTTTTCTTCTCTCCTCTCCCCTCCTCTCCTCTTCTCGCCTCCCCTCTCTCTTTCTTTCTTTCTTTCTTGTGTCTCATGTAGCCCAGGTTGGCCCAAAGCTCTCCGTGACTTTGAACACATGGTCCTCTTCACTCTGTACTAATTTCCCCTCGTGGATCCTCTAGGCAAGGCAGCTGTCGCTTGTAGCTCTGTATCCAGTTCTTACTGATCCAATGAGGACAGAGCTCTTATAGTCTTTTGAGGTATTCCTGACGGTTGGGATGCAGTGGCTCTGGACTGGAGCATTTACTCTACTGGGACCAAATCCAAGCTTGGTTGGGTGTGAAGACGGGTTGGTCTGGAGAGCAGGGCAAGGCTTGTCATTGTCATCATTGTGCATATTTCTCTTAGGCTCTAGGAGCCGATGAAGGTCAAAGAACCATTTCTTCCCATATCATTCTCTTGTCTCATTTTGGTTTTTTGTAGACAGGACCTTGTTATTCAGCCCAGTCGCCCATGGATCTCCTTCCTCAGCCTCCCCTTTTATTGAGAATTAAAAATCCAGCAGATTTGTGCTGAGGGCTTCCCTTTAAAACTTACCATATTGTGAGCTTCCTGTTGGGTTCACTGGTCTCTGGACACCTTGACACTCCTTCCCATAGACAGGTCCTTTCTCCCAGTGGTGGTCAGATGTGAATGAAGGAACGGATACTCTGGAACACTGCGTTTGCTTTCTGACACTAGACTGTTTCACACAATAGAAAGGAAAAGCCAGTGTCTGTCTGTGTTGGCCCTGGGTGCAGTGCCAGGGCTGGATCTGAGTGGTTGGACCTTTGAGCTCTTGTCTCACATGCTTGCCTCCACACCTTGGCTATCTCTCAGTATCTCCACCGGGCCTGGCTGGTGAACAAGATGGATCCTCTTTTAAAGGCTGCCAACAGTGTCCTCTCCACGGGGTAGGGGGGAGGAGAGGGCGGGTGAATGAAGCAGGCATCATCTCTCTTCACAAGATTATAATGAGCTTCAGCTGTCTGGATGGTTCACTTGCCATGCAAGAGTAAAGAGGATCAAAGAGACCAATGTGTCACCATGGGAACTGTCCCAGTTTTATGGCCTTCATTTTTCAAAGGTTTGAGAATCAACACATGGAGAGCAGGGGGCATTCAGTGACTGGGAAGTGACTGGGAAGTGACAAGGGCTCATCATTTAAATATCAGTCTTAAATATCACTCTTAAATATCAGAGTGTGGGAATATTTCGAACAGATGCATAAATACTGGCCTACTTGTTTTTCCATGGTGAGTTACGACTGGCTGCAGGCGAGAGAACAAATTACAGCGAAATATATGAACTATGTAAAGTATGAAATACATGAAAAGATGTATCAAGATGGGATCAGTATAGCTCAGTTGGTAGAGTACTAGATCCGCATGGACCACGCCCCATGCTTGACCCCAAGCACTGGGCATGGTGATGCATCTGGCTCAGGAGATGGAGGCAGGAGCATGGGTTCAGGGTCATCATTGGCTACATGTTGGATTTGAGGCCAGCCAGACCTACATGAGACAGTGCCAAAACTCGAAATCAAAATAAAAGAGAAAGGAAGATTGACACCTCTTAGCTACGACACTTTGGGACTGACCTTGATGAAGGAGTGGTGTAGGAATCTCCTCTATGGGACAGCCACTCTCCAGAGTGTGGGATGCCCGAAGCTTCTGGAAGGAGACAGAGCCAGAAGAGGGGAGATCGAGAGGACGAGAGCCTCTGCCTCCACACGCAGAGGTTTCTCCTGCTCACGGACCACCTTTGAGCTCATTTTGTTTGCGTCTCTTGGTCTTCCAACACCAGAGGTCCAGAGGAGCTGCTCCTGTACTTTATTTCAGGCAGGAAGTTGGTTCTGTAGGATAAGTCACTGCTTTTTCCATGCCAACCCCTCTACCCCATTTCCATTTTCTTCTTCCTTCATTTCTGACAGAAGAATTGCTATCTTGCTGGGTGTCCTCATATGGCGTTTCTACCTTAGACCTGTTTTATCATCGTCTTCTCCAGTCCCACGTTCAATGCTTCTTCAGACAAAGCACAGGCCCCAACAGCAACTTCACATTCCCCAGGAAGACAGAGCTGCCTGCTTATGGAATGGGCCGCCTTGCATCAGTGTCCTGGATCTTGCATTTACTCTCCCGGCTTGAGAGAAAGACTGAATCAGGAATTCCTGACCAAAGCAAACTGCTCACTCTCTTCTGCCTCCTCCTTCCTTTTCCTCCTCATCCTCCTTCCTTCCTCCTCCTCTTTGTTCTCCCTTTCATCTTCTGGAGCACTTGTGCTTGGAGTCTCCCTCACTGGAAGGGTAGTTCTGTGTCTAAGTTTATTCACAGTTAATGTTTTTATAAGCATTTCCTGTTGCCTCCTGGAAGTTCTGTATGGATCTATCCTATGTCCTATAATGGATTAGAGAAAACATGCTCTTTTGACTCATAAAACAAATCCTTATCTCCTTGAGCAGGTAGGAATCTTCTAGGGGACTCTATCCAACAAGCAGGAATTAGAGATCCCACAGGAGAAAATGACCATGTTGCTGCAGAGATTCTGGTGGTCTTAGGGACAGTGAGGACAGATGACTCAGACTCTATTGGGCTAGAAAGATAAGCTAGGGGGATAGATTGTGATAAGAGAGCGAGCGAGCTGTTGATTCCTGGTAGTTTAATAAGCTGTGGTTTTACAACTATGCGCGTGGGAAAGAGCCCAGCGAGCTCAGTGTGATCTTCTGTGGGGTGTGCTGCCTCCAGTGCAAGTCTCCTGCTGCCTGCTGAGCATCCTGTCTGCTCTGGGCTGGTGAGGCTTCATCCACATCACTAGGCTGCATCCGTATCACTGGTCTCCATTCTAGCTATTGGTCTGTAATGGGGATCAGTGGAACCTGGGTGACGGTAGAAGCTTCTGAAGAGAGGTGTGTTTAGTTCGTTCACTTAAAGCTCCGAAAGCACTGGGAAGATTTAGCTCAGGAAAGAAATTCAGGTCTGGTGAAGCATGCCTGTCATCCCAGTATTCGAGAGCCGAAAGGAATAGGACTAATATAAGCTGCAGGCCAGCCTGGGCTGCACAGTGAGACCTTGTTTACTACTCGTCACCACCACCAACACTCCAGCACCACCCAAAAAGAAAGTAGAAAAGCCAAGAAGGAGATTCTACAAGTATTTTTCAGTATGTGTGCTTCACTGTAAACTTACCTGTATTATCTTTAAAAAAATATGGTTCAACACAGAAAAATGAATGTAAACAACAATAACAACAACAACAAAGAAGTAAAGAAAAACCATCCTGAATTATCCAAAAGGAATGCACACACTCACACCAGAAGTATAATCGAATACGTGTACGGTCTATGTATATGTCTGTTCCTGTGGGTGGGTATGTGTAGGGGCCAGAGGATGGAAGTGAGCATCTTCCTTAATTACTTTCTATCTTGCTTTCGGGTCTCATCCTGAACCTGGAGCTCGTGGATCAGCTAGACTGGCTGCTCACTAAGCTGAGGGCTCCACCTGCTTCACTACTCTGGCACTGGGGTTACAAGCACACGCCGCCACATCCAACTTTTACTGTGTGCCTGTTGGGGGTCTGAAGTCGGGTCCTCATGCTTTTGTGGCAAACACTTTACCCTCTAAGCCATACCCTTAATCTCCTCTTTTTCTCACCCAACATGAAGTGAATGTGTTTTCTGTATCAATGAGGTCATCATACTTAATGATAATTTATAATTTTGTTATACAACTTTTTCATAATTTATAAAGCTGCCTATAGAAATCTAGCTCTTGAATATTTTTATATTATAAGCCAACATATTCATCGATACCCTTGTCATATGCATTTTTTTTAGGATAAATAACTAGAAGAAAGCTTCTGGAGCAGATATTGCAAAATCAGAAAATTGATATTAAACTGCCCTCAGGGAATATGGAATCAATTTAGACTCTACAAGGATCTTTTTTTATTTACATTTTCAAGATTACTTTTGTACATTTGAGTATTTCTCAAATGCTTAATACCACTGCTTTTGTCAGTTTTTGAATTGTTATTACTGCATGCCCTGACCATTTGTTACCACAGTAACAGAATACAGCAGCCTGGCTCATTGATAAAGAGCAGAACACTGCTTTTCCTGGTTCTGGAGGCCGGGAAGCCTCAGAGCAAGGCCCTGGCAGATTCTGTGCCTGGTGAGGACCTGATGTCTACTTCCCTTGAATGCTGTGATCTCCACAGAGAAGGAACCCTTTTCCGGTGTGGTAGAAGAACAGAAGAGAGTGTCTCTGCCTCCACGGGTCCTCTTTGAGGCAGCATCTTAACCACACCCTGCAGCTGGAGTTTCTTCGGGCTCCACCTCACAGTACCCTTGCATTGGAGATTAAGAGTCAGTATGAGTTTTGCAGAGGACGAAAACATTCACAATATTCTTTACTTATTTTTCTTCTGGGCCTATATTGATATGTGTTCTTTATCAGTTTGGCAACATTTTCTCTCTTATACACATTGCACATGTTCCCCTTCTTTCCTGTGTACCAGTTCAAATGCTTTATGGCAGGTTGTTTTGGTTAACCATTTGGATTATTAATATTTTAAGCTTTGCAAAGAAAGATACATTTTATTTTCATTTGTGTATCTGTGCTTCTCAGTGTGTGCGTGTGCACCCTGTGTGTACAGGTACCCTTGGAGGCCAGAAGAAGGTGTCCAGTCTCCTGGATCTGGAGTTGCAATTGTTTGTTAGCTGCTTGATGTGAGTGCTGGGGGATTGAGCCTGGGTTCTCTGGAAGAGAAGCAAGTTCTCTTAGCCACTAAACCATCTCTTCAGCCTTAGGGTTTTCAATGTCTGTGTAGCAATTCTATTTATTACTTTATCCTCCAATTATTCTCATGAATGTTTATCAAAGATTAATATGCACTCAGTTTATGAAAAAGACTGAGCCAGTCCAATGGGGGAGGGATTGCAATGTGGCAGATTTCAGTTAAATATAATAAACATTTTTTTCTAATTAGGACCGTCACATACGAAATGTGCGATACCGTAGGTAGGGGATCGTCTTAGGTACGGGCTTTCTCACAAGAGGAACATGGTTACCCGGCAGTGACGGTACCCAGATGCGGCAAGATGATCTCTGGCCTTCTTAGTTATTTACCACCCCCATCTGTCCCCCTCCACAAGACTATTTTAGTTTTGTTTATAAATGGTGTCTCATGTAGCCGAGAATGGGCTCAGAGTTGCTATGTCGATGAGGTTGACCTTGAACTTCCAATCTTTCTTTCTGCACCCACCTCCTGAGTATTGGGGTGGCACGTGTTAGGACGCCATGTCTGGCTGACCAGTCAGAAATGGAGTTGGCCATCAGTAACTTAATCGCATTTATTTTTTCCTGGAGAACTCCCCACCCCTACTCCAAACTTCAACTCCATCTAAACTTTGGCATTTCCAAGAGTAACTAGACGGAGTCTGATGTGGCTTAGCTGGCAGCATTAGATGAAAATAGTTCTGAACCGCTTACTGTAAGAGAGCAGTACTGTAAGAGAGCAATACCAAGAGAACGCGCTCGGTCATGTGCTGTCATCTATGGGTTTGAGTTTCATTACCCTATATCGGTTTTCAGTCATGGACATTTCTGCTAGACCCTAGATCCCGAGAGCTGGAGTTAGGAAAGTGGACAGACTTAAATAGAGCTGACTGCCTGCACAGGCCATGTGTTCTCCTAGTCACTTTTTTTTTTTTATCCTTTCTGAGACAGGGTTGCATTGTATAGCTTCCACGATCACAGACCTGCAGCCTTGGTCTTCCAAATGCTGGGGTTGTACATGGGCTCTACCATAGCAATGTTCCCAGTGGGATTTTTACGATGGTAACAGAGCCCTGAGGACAGCAGCAGAGCTGTGTCGGGTGGCGTCAGAGAAGCAATCTTGTAGGAATGACGCCACTCTTGGACAGTTGGTGAGGCTAACTGACAGGAAGGGAGGGAACTACAAATGAGCCTCACACTTATGAAAACTGAGAAGTTGTGCCTAGATTAAGGTCAGTTTGACAATTCATTGTATGATCACGTCTGCTGCTATTTGATAGACGGGATTAGGAAAGATAATTAAGGTCAAATTTTGACCTGGAAGATTGCTTCATTTATTCCTTCATTGGTATACTCTGTACATTTCCCATGCATGAAGAAATCCACAGATCACAGCTTACAGCCTAGTGGGGATATGGACTAGTGGTGAAGTCTTGGTTTGTGAAAGCTACAGGACACACTGGGTTATTAATGGTTGTAACATCAAAACTTAATGTCAGTAAAGACTTTCTGGAAAGACTAAACTTAAAGCAAACATTTTAAAAGGTGGTGGCCACATAAATGTTTCAGGGGTATGGAAAAACATGTGCTAATGACCAAAGCCTGGGAGAAACTTAGATCCACATGATTGTTTCTGATGTACGGGCATAGTGCTAAGAACCAAAATTACAATGAAGGGATCAGGAGTTGGCTCCTAACTTTGCCGCTCTGGCAATATGACTTTAGTTAGTGACCTAGTCTGCCTAAATTTCACTTGTCAAAAGATGATATTAAGACCAACATCACTGGGCTGTTGTGAGAAAGGGGTATATGGATTTACGAACAAGGTTTTAGTATCTGATGCTTCTTCTTGAAAGGGCAGATGAGCAAGTCTATGCCTTTTGCATAGCCCAACCTTGCTGTCTATGGTCACACACCAGCTGTTGAGTTGACTTAGTGGTCACTGTTCAGGCGCAGATCCAGGCATGGGAGACAATGGAAAGTGTGAGAGAGCTACCCGCGCTCACATTCACTCGCAGACGAGGTTAGTCTAAAGCCATGCCTGTCTCCGCCTCCCTGCAGTCCGTGGGCTCCTTCAGGGCAAGGAGAGTTACATCTGTGCTGCAGATTAGTATCTCCCACGAGAGTCCCAAATGCTTGGTCTAGGGTGTGTGCCCAGCAGATGCTAGCTAAATTCAGAACCAAGAACGTCTGAGAACATAGGGCAGAACTGACAGGTGGTAAACACGGCACACATCTAACTATGCAGAATCCTTCCCTTTAAAGGTGGCAACTGTTGGCACTTCCATACCCATAATAGATATTTCATAGATCCACATGGTTATATTCAAGAGATTCTTTCAGTATTCCACCCTAATACAATATGTAAGGTCACCCTAAGAATTACTTTTTTTCCCCTTGTAAAAGGTCTTATGACTCTCCCCTTTTAAACAACCTCACTCCTTTTAAGGGCTATGAGAATTGCTTTGAAGAAAACCTTCATTGGAAGTTGCTGCTCCCTCCTGAAGAGTTTAGTGGTGTTATTTTGGTCATATCACAGGCAGGGCATGGGAAACACCCTGAAATTCAGGACTCCTTGTAAGCATTGAACCTGCTTCTTCCATGTGTGTCCTGATAGCTGTTGCCTACCGACGGAAGCCTCCACAGCAAATAAGGTGCTCTTCTCTCTGGAGGCATAGGACTGAAGTGAAAAGAGGCAGGAAAAAGGAAACTTCTCATAGGCGAGAAAAGTTTAAACAATAGTGGAGCATGGACATTGTGGAGCATGGACAAGAGGATTCTTGAAACCGGGCCTGGCTTGGGACATTGAGGCTGTTTAGCTGCATAGATGTCAGTGGCAGCAGTAAGTCAAAGGCCTGTGGACGCTGCTAAATGATTGGGTGGCCAGTAAAGTACTACAGGCTTGGGAAGCAAGACCTGGGCGAAAGGGATGTTCGGGTGCCTGGCCACAGGGTATGTGGAGATGTACGTATGCTTGCTCTGATCAGAGGAACATGGAGTCGAGTGTTAAAGGACTTCCTGGTTAGTCTAAGGGCGGATGCGTCTTCCTTTGTCTAACCTATATTGTAGTACTTGTGTCTTTGAGAAGATGAAAAAAGCCACAGAATGACCCCTCTGCCTCTTGAGAGATAACAAGTAACCAACTTTAAATCTTTCAGGACCTTGAATGTCTCTTAAATCTTAAACAGCACACAAGGGTCCTGATCTCAGTCTCTAAGTGGGGAGAGATAAAGTCACAGCGTGCTCCTGGTGTCCAGGTCGATGCTTTCATTATTGTTCCGTTCTGAGAGGCTCACGGAGCTGGCATGGTAGTTATCACTTCTGGAAGCGACTCGGAGTATTAATCATTATTTCCATCATCCACTGAGCCCCAGAATAGGCTGAAGCCTTCCTACTTTTTTCTCTTCTCACGTTTGAGTTTATTTTTGGAAGTGAGATCAATGGGATGTACTTTGCTTTCTTTCAGGAACCGCTGGGCTGCACTTCTAACCACACCTAGTCGCGGAGCACGTGACTGGCCCCTCATGGAATATCTGATGGTAGTGTTGGGCTTGGTTTCCTGATCAGCTAATGATAGCCACTCAGTGTACTCTGCCAATCTTGGACATTATTATCAACTCTGGTGCGTGGTGGAAAATAATGTGCTAAGTCATAGTAATAAATAATGAGGAGAATGTGAACTCTAACCTCTAACAGGGCATAAGGGCATGATAGGCGACAGGTCAAACGTCCAAATCTGATCACGTGGCTGCCTTAGAGGAATACCACTTGGGCAAGGGTTTACCATAGCATAGGTTCCTGGGCACTTTCAAAAGCCCTCCTCACTGTTTTCCAGGTCCCTCTACCTATCAAGAAGGCTAGGCCTTCTGTGCCATCTACCCAGGTGCCCTGGCTTGAACTGTGTCAACCCTAGTCCTCATTCCCTCCTTTGACAGGCTCTCCAAAGCAGTCTGGTGCATATGAATGACTAGACCAGAAGGGAAGGGGAACTTGTTTAGGGACCAGACTCAAATTTCAGAAGAGCTGCCGGTCCTGCTAGCCTGCCAATGTTTCTTTTGTGGTGTTACCTGAAAACAGGCTGTCAGAATGGTGCTGAAACCTTGGCTTTGGGTGATTTAGATTTTTTTATGTTGATACACAGAGAGAGACCTTCCAGAGACTATTTGCACACACCTTCACACATCCTTAAGGGAACACTGTCTAGGCAGATCATTTTCCTGTTACTCCAAAAGTCTTCCATTCAGTGGAATATGCCTAACTAGTGCATGGTCTATGACAAATTCTGTACCCACTTAGCTTATTGTTACCATGGTGATGGCCTGCATAGGACCTCCAGCAGAGAACTGGTTCAGCTGGTTGGGTACCGACATAAGGGAAGAGACTTTGAACAGAGGTGATAAACAATTACGCTTAGAACTTATAGGATGCTTAGAATTTCCTATAAGGGACATGCCATGTTCAGCGTACAGAAAATAATTTTATAGAATTAAAGAACGTGATGACAGGGACTAGAAAAGTAGAGAGAGCCCTAAGATGAAAGACTGTGTGGCTAGGTTGAGGTTTTCAGGCATCTTTTGTTGTTTTGAGACAGTGCTTACTTGGTAGCTCAGGCTTGTCTGGAACTCACTAAGTATCAGGCCGACCTTGAACTTGAAATCTAAAGTCTTCCTGCCTTAGCCACCTCTGTGCTGGAATAAAAGACGCGAGCCACCAAGTCCACCTCTGCACATCGTTTCTTAAGGCAATGGAGAAACAAAGGGAGTTTGAGTCAGAGAAGATGGTCAGATATGCAGATGGGAACATCAGGTCTGAAACCAGGAGGATGCTGGATTAGAGAAAAGGAAGACAGGCCCATGAGGTGACAAGAACCTGACTGATGTGGTCAACGTGAGCTGGGCGGGTCTATGAAGTCTCAGTCAGGGCGCTCCCCAAAGCTCTACAGGTTCTAAGGGCTGGAGTGGACTTCTTTTCTCTCCCTGGGGGCAGCCTTCTTTGCTACCGCCCACCTGGAGGGCACTTTCTCTGCTTTTCCTACCCCTTGCACCTCCCCCATCTCCCCTAGTCTGATGAAAGGAGAGGGACCATAGAGACAACACTCTCCTGGATGGGGAGGAAAGGCACACACAGCCTTAGCATCCTGGGCAGCCTGCCTTCAGGCAGACTGTTCTAGAAAAACATGAAGAAATCACATTAGCAGTCCCCTCTAGGGAATTTGGGATTTATCTCGCGGGGCTCAGGGAGCTCGTTGGTTGCCTTTAGCTAGTTTTCTGAAAGATCTTCAGTCTGTTTGACATTATACCCCTCGTGCCAGGGTATGTGATTCCGCATTAAGGCCTGTTGTAGCTTTAGAAATGACCTCAGCCCCAAGAATTTGTTCTTTTTGTGTTTTTAAACAATGTCCCCATCTTGCCAGAGGAAAAGGGAAAGAGACTCTTTAAATGAGCAGGCCACCCTTTGTTCTGGGTCCGCAGATCTGGCTAGAGCACATGTCCGGCCTTCCCACCCTCCTGCATCATTGTCCCTGCTGCTGATTAATAGGTCAGCGCTAACTTTAAACTGACATTTCCTGACCAGCCCATCTCCCAGCATTCCCCTGTCCCTCCAGGCCTGGCGGTTCCTTAAAAACCCTCTGTATTTTAAACCTTGATTTCACTCCATCCTGCAGTCTCACGCAGTGGGCCCTGTGAACACTCTCAGCCAGCCATTGGCCAGGAATTACACAGGGCGCTCTGAGGGTTTAAGGCATCCACAGAGGTGGTAGTGTCTCTGCCTTTTCTAGTTCGTCCACTTTGGAAGGGGATGCTTAAAGATCAGAGGAGATGAATGGACAGAGGATGAGATGAAAATATGTCCTTTTTTTATTTCTTTACTGCCTTGAGTGACCAAATAATATCTCATTTAAAAAAAACCCAAAACAAATAAACACAAAAAACATAAGAGAAAGTACCAGTGATGTTATTAATGTCGACTTAATAAGATAACACACAAAATTGAGAGTCTGTTTAATAGCCCTTTCATTTTGAGAGTGACTATGCTTTTTGTGGATAAACAAGAGGCAGAATTATTTACATTTCAAGCTGGCTTTCGCCTTGTGGGTTTTCCCTTTAACCTTGAATAAATCAGGGCACCTCTATCTCTGATTGCAATGGGCAACTCATTAAAAATCCAGGCAAGGGGCCATTGTGATTGTTCTTCCAGTAAAGGTGCTTGTCACCAAGCCAGATGCCCTGTGCTCCATCCCTAGAGATCCACATCGCTGAAGGAGAGAACAGACTCCCACAGGTTACTCACTGACTTCTGTTTAAAGATGCATTCTTGAAGCATGTGTGTATAAAGAATTCTTGGAGATAGCTACCTGATATTGCAATCCCTTCCATTGCTTCTCCACCTTTTGACTAAGGTCCCCTGATATTGAGCTGAAGCCTAGGGACAGCTGAGCCCCTCGAAGGCAAGCTCAGTTACTGGAACACATGAGTTCCAGCCCCATTTACAGGGAGGACATGCAAGTCACAGGAGGTGTGGAGCCAGTTGGTAAGAAGCTAACCCATAGCCGCACAGCTGCGAGAATGGAAACTGAGGCCAGGCCTTTCAGATGCCGGCGCTGCATTCTTTTGAACATCTTGTTTCTCTGAGGGTCCATCTGGGGCTCAGGAAAAGTTACCGTGTAAACTTTTCAGTAGGCTTAGCAAGAGTCCTAAGCCTGTGTCAGCTGCTGTTGCACAAGGAGGCACAAGGAGGCTGGGAAGGTCACTGAGGTGAGCTGCGTGGCATCAGGGGGACCCTTTTATACGAATGGCTGTGCCCTTTCAGATGAGCTGGGCAGGGATGTGGTGTCTTACAACAAGGGTGTACCTTTGCATCTCAGAGTCTTTCACAGTGGCAGCATCAGGATGCCCAGGCTGCACAGAGCTTTTGTGGCAGATTTCTTTGCTTCTTTCACATTGGTAGCTGATCATGGAAAGAGTTACCAGAAAGAGACGAACTCTGGGTGATCCAAAAGACTCAAGCCATGAATGACATTGAACAAAGCAGTCTTGGCTTGAAGATGACTTAACTCCTTCAATATTTGAGCCACTGGATTCTTCTGGAAGCAAAACAAAAGAAAACCAAAACCAAACACACACACACACACACACACACACACACACATGCACACACACACACACATGCACACACACGCACACACACACACACACACACACACACACACACACACACACACGCACACTCTTTCTTCCAAACTTGTGGCAGAAAGATGACATAATGGTCAGGGTTCCCTAGAGTAACAAAGCTTACAGAATGAATCCCCATATATAAAGGGAATTGATCAGAATGACTTACAGACTGTGTTCCAGCTAATCCAACAATGGTGAGTGTGAACAGAAAGTGCCAGAATTCAGTAGTGACGTAGTCCAAAAGACTGGATATCTCAGCTGGTCTTAAGTATACACCGGAATCCCGAACAACTGTGTTCTAAGGCCAGTTAAAGGATGGACTTGCTAATGCAAGCTGTCAAAGAGCCAAAGCTTCCTTCTTCCAGATCCTTACATAGGCTTCTAGTAAAAGAAGGTGTGGCCCAGATTAAAGGCGTGTCCCTTCCCATCTCAAGATCCAGATTAGAAGTGGATCTTCCTACTTCAAATTAAGCAAATAAGTAAATAAATAAAATCCCTCACTTGTGTGCCTTCCATTTTTATGTTTTAGTTAATTCCAGCAGTAGTGAAGTTGACAACCAAGAATAACCATGACAGATACACTTGAATCACAGGGCATGAACAACGACAACAACAACCATCGCCACAACAACCAAAGGCAAGATGAAACAGCCTGCTACACTCTTGTCAGGCACATGCTCCCTCGAGGTCCCTCCAGTGGTATTCAGGCATGACCTTCCAGGGACCATCACACCATCATTAGTATGAAAACCATACAAACACCAGATACACAGAAGGAATAATGCCACGAATATCATCCTTCTGATCCCAAAGAAGCTCATTTTTGACACAGGTATATTTCAAGTGTGTGTGTGAGAATCAATTGTGGTGGGATAGACCTATAATCTGAAGGGGACACAGCCACAAGTTTAAGGACAGTCTGGACTGCCTAGTGAGATATGATCTCAAAGAACAATACCAACAGCCACGTGTTTATTTGTGCACACTTATCTATGTGGCTCTCTAATACTCTGCACTCTACCTTAGTCAACATCAAGACCATCCTCCCAAATCAATGCCTACTCTTTTACAGTATCCTTCTGCACGGTGTGAAGCTATTCTATTATTGCACCATAACATTTTAAGCCCAATTTCTATTTCCTACTACCTGTGATTTTGGTTGTTCTCAGGTTTATTGCTTTCTGTGTGAACACTTTACAAACATGGGAGAGATGCTGTGCCATGATGAAGACATTTGAGTTCAAAGCCTAAATCGGTTCCTTCCTAGCGCATTGATGTCCCAGTCACTGCATCCAGTGAAAAATGCGAGTTAATGACACCCATTAAGGGACCTTGTGAAAACAGCATCTGGTCCAGCATTGATCTACGGCAGAGGTCGCTGCAGTGGACACAGCAGGGAATGGCCTTTTAGTCTTAGGAAATGTGGTCAGAGATGGGACTGGGAGTCAGCCAGTCTTGTTTAGGACAGTAGGGTTCTCGCTAGTAGTTGGGACAGAGGTGCTGTTGGCAGGTTACCTGGCAGGATATACAATTACAGACAGACATTTTGACTGGGTGCATAGCTCAAGGCTGGTGCTGAAAATGCATCTGGGGCCTCTGAGGCCTTTATGCTGGTCTTTCCGTGTAAAGTTACGGGTTTAGATTGGGAACTCTCAGACACCACGTAAGTCTCAGTCTTTGCTTTGTTACATCTCTGATCTTTAGTTTCCTCTCGTGTAAATAAAACTGGTAAAGGATACATTAGAGGGCGGTCGTAAGCATAGTGGGAGATAATGTGTGCAAAGTGGATAGCTGCCGAGGTAGACACCTAAAAGTCTCTCAGCAGGTGATGACCGCAGGATCTGCTCCACCTGTGCTTTGTCGCCAGCCTCTTCACAGACGCCCCTTCTTCTGCTTAGCTCAGGGGGGACTTTGACAACGGCCCCTTTAAAAGGTATAATCATTTTATTAATCTCTTGAGAATTTCATACACGCATACAATATAGTTCCACCATGCTCATCTCGCTCACTCGTCTGCCTGACTCATCCCAGATCCACCTGGGGCCCTGACCCGGTTTTATCATGGCAATGATAACAGGAGGCTATCAGTGGGGAAGGAATGTGGAAGAGCTTCAGATACCCCTCCCCCCCATCCAAGGTTCTGATCCAGGTGGGAGCGAGACCTCTGGGAGGTGAGTGGCCCGATAGTGAGCTGCAGGTGGTAGCTCTGGCAAGAAGCTGAAGGGGGAAGCTGAGCCGCTGCAGGGTTCCCCACTGTCCTTCCCTGGAGGAAAGAGACAAAGCAAAGGAACTTTCTAAGGACCCCCCCCCCACACACACACACAAGCAGATGACTTCCACTCTCCCGCAGGGCTACTCAAAAATTCCACAAGCCTAGTTCATGAGGAGAGCCCAGACACTGAGAATCAAGGCTTGGGGAATGATAGAACGTTTTGATAGTGTGATGCTATCTATACCTGTTGTGCCTAAGTTTTAACTGGCCTTCGCAGGAGGAAGTCCTTAAATTTGTGTTTGCTTATACATTGCATGCCCTTTAAAATGTTTTGCTATTATATTCTACAGATGCCTCAGTTTATGATGGGTTAGTAAAATTAAAAATAAAACGAGGCCCAGAGAAGTGCTCTGAGAAGGGACATCAGGGTCCCCTCTTCGTATCATTCATAAAAGAATTTAAGAACAGACTCAAAAGGAAGCTCAAGAGCAACTTTATTAGAGTTTAAAAGACCAACTCCAAAGCTGTGGATTTCAACACGGACCTGGAGGAAGGAGGCAAAAGAGGAAGAGAGAAAGCCAGGGCATTAAACCAGCGCAGAGGCCCACTAAGTGACTGTCACACAGGGGAGCTTTAGGGAAAGGGTGAAGCTCACAAGGTCAGGGAAAGTTACTCTTCTGAGTAATTCAAATGACCAGGCTGACTGACAAAGCTCAGGCCTGTGACTCTGTAAGCAACTGCACTGGGAGGGGGGCAGGACTCCTTTTTATTTAGCATGACTTAAAGTAGATTGACCTTCCTAGGAGTGGCCCCTTGACCAGGCACTAGAGTCACTCGATTAGTTTGGATAGCTTGCCATGCTAGGCTCGGGGCAGAGAAATAGCTTTTCCTAGTGGGTCTCTACCCTGCCCTGATCAAGGCTACTGTGACTCTGAGACATCAATAAATGCTGGTTTTCATTTTTTCCAAGTAGGGCATTTTCCCTTTTGGAGAAAAAAAAAAATGAATGGCGTATCTGAAAGCAGTGTGGGCAAAGCTCCTTAGCTCCAGCCCCTTCAACACCCCCACCCCACCTCAACTCCTGCCAGTGATCTGTGCCGTCATAGGTAAAATGAGGTTAATACAACTCATCCCAGGTGATGGAGAAAGAATCAATGCAGGAAAAGGACCCAGTACCGTCTCCGAGCCTTAGGGAGGCCCTGAAAACATTCTTCTCCCCCTTTTGTAGTGGATTTACATGCAGGAAAATTTAGGTGGCTTGTTTTTCAGGTCATTTAAAAACTAACTGCATCCACTCTGGTCTTTGATTCTCTTGGGCTGATGGTTGTTCTTGAAATCTCTGTAATAATGGAGTATTTTACATATATTTAAACATGTTCCTTGGTGGTCTTGTAAGCCAGGGATAGAGCTTCATTCTAGGGGAGAGGAAACCCAAGTCAGAGAGTTTCAATTGCTTTCTTTCAGTAGTAAGCACCTTGAGATTCCCCCACCCCACACCTGTTATGAATAAATATTCTTTTTGTTTGTT
>PVIU01001898.1:0-191447 GCA_004026605.1 Ondatra zibethicus | reverse complement strand
CTCCTCCTCCTCCTCCTCCTCCTCCTCCTCCTCCTCTTCTTCTTCTTCTTCTTCTTCTTCTTCTTCTTCTTCTTCTTCTTCTTCTTCTTCTTCTTCTTCTTTCTCCTCCTCCTCCTCTCTCTTCCTCCTCCTCCTCCTTCTTCTGCTTCTTTTATTAGTCCCCTCCTCCCTTTTCTTATTTTGAGACAGGGTCTATCTACATAGAGTGGCTGTTCTGGAAGTATGTCTACCAGGTTGATGTTGAATTACAGAAACTCACCTGCTTCTGCCTCCCAAGTGCTGGGATTAAAGATGTGCACCACCACGTCGGGACGAAATTTGTTTTCATCCAGGTGCAATTCATACTCATCATTCAACTCATTTAATTTTGCAAAAATACTTTGAACAATTGCCTCACAGTACTATTATGTGATTCTTACTTCCACTATCTCCGGTAATGAAATGATACAGGCTGAACTGTTAGCCACCCCATTTACCATTACAGTTATTCTCATTATAAACTATAACATCAATACTCAAATCACTGAAGGAACAATTGTTTACTTTGTGATGCTCAGGAACTAAAGACTATAGAACTCCAGTACTGGTCCCTTCTTATGCATTTGCTTTATATTTCAAGATAACTTCAGAATTAAGGGGAAACCTCCCTGGGGAGCTTGCTTTCAATAGCTCCCTGAGTTTAGTGATGGATTCTTCTCTTTGTTTAAAAATGTAATTAGGGCAGTTTCTTCTCATTATATCTGGAAACCCTATTTACACCAGCGTGCCTTTCTTCACAAAATGTAATATTGTAATATTCTCACTAACTGGTCACACAATGGAACACCACAGAAGTGAAATATTCTCTCATGCTACTAAGTGCCTGCTCATATGGAAAATACCAAAATATACAGCACCGCAACAAAAACATTCTGTGAAAGAATATGGAAGTAGTCAGTCCCCAAACTTACTAATTTCTAGTCTTTTGTCCCCCAGAAGAACAGATAAATGAAAGTGAATATGGCCTAGGGTTTGAGAGCAGGAGGGGGTTATTTCATAGGACCAGCTTTCCCAGTGTCTCCACAGACGCTTCAGATGGAATACCACCGAAAGAATACATTGGAGTTATGTGTGAAGAATGCAGTTATTTATTTCTCAAAAAGAGTTATGACACTTGAAAAGATACTGGGGAGAATCAAGAAGAAGCTGGCCGAGAGGTCTTGTTTCTGTCTCTTGAAGGTTGCAATCAAGCAAAACCACCACACCTACCTTGAAATGCCACCTTATTTGACAAATTTAATCTATTTTAACCAATTACTTTTTTTTTTTGGATTTTTGAGACATGGTTTCTCTGTGTAGCCATGGCTGACTTGGAACTCGCTCTGTAGTCAAGGTTGGCCTCAAACTCACAGAGATTTGCCCGCCTCTGCCTCCTGAGTGCTGGCATTAAAAGTGTGTGACCATTGCCCAGCATGACCAATTAATTTTATTGTGCTATTAAATACCATGTCTATTTTTATACAGATGTTAGTGATGCTTGACACATTTTATTCTTTTGTGTGAACTCTCTCTCTCTCTCTCTCTCTCTCTCTCTCTGTGTGTGTGTGTGTGTGTGTGTGTGAAGGCCAGAGGTGAATGTCAGGCATTGTTCCTCAGGAGCCATCAACATATATTTTGAGTCAGGGTATCTCACTGGGACTTGGGCTTCACCAGTTAGTTTAGGCTGGCCGGACTAATCCCAGAGATCTGCCTGTCTCTGCCTCCCCAGCAATGGGATTAGAAGTGCACCACCATCCCTGTATCTTCCACACGAGTACTGAGAATTGAACTCGGGTATTCATGCTTGTGCAGGAAGCATTTTACTGGATAAGGTATCTCCCCAGCTGGACACATTTCATCTTTGAAGCATCTATCTAATATTATATGAGCAATAGTAGATGAGTATGCTTTACATAGTTGAGCAAGTAATCATGCTTTTTAGGGTCACGGTTGAATTACATGGAGATAGAGCAAAGCAAAGAAATGCTTTAGGTTGAAAAGCTCATTAACACTTTTTTAAAAAATAGATTTGAATTCGAAGAAGAATCCCAGGAAGGTAGCCAAAGAGAAAGACTCAACAATTCATTTCATTTAGATAATATTTGAGAAAAGAAAACTAAGGGGAAAGTAGGTAGACAGCACAAAAACATGTTAGTTTACTTAGGCACATTCTTATACACAGGTTTTAATTAAAAGAGATCACAACCTATGTGCTTCTTGCTAAAGTACAACCACTGAAATAAAATGGTAACTTTTTCTGCACTATTTTAATGGATTTTATCTACATTTTCCGTGTTTGTCTTTGAAAAATGATAGAGACATTTCATGCAAAACTTAATTCTTGTGGAAATAAAGATAAAGGCAGATGGGCCTTTGGAGACGGCTCATGGATACATTGCTAGACTTAGTGTGGGAGTCACAGTTTGGATCCCCAGAACCCATGTAAGTGCCAGGTAGTCATGGTGGCCCACCTGTGATCCCAGAGCACAAGAGATGGAGACAGGAAACCTCAGAACAAGCTGACTAGCCACATTAGTCAAATTGCCCAGCTCTGGGTTTAAATAAGAGACCCTCCCTCAATAGACGGGGTGGAAAGCAATAGAAGATGACACCCAGCGTTACGAGAATACTGCATACACACAGGCCCACAGAGAAATCAAAGACGTGAACTCACCTGCGTACTTGGAGCTTCACCCTTACATTCTTGAAAATCTATGGATGTTAACAAAGAATCACTTTTCTCACAGCTGTCTTGGCTGATAAGTGTATCCACGTAGTTGGGCTGAGGGAAGATAATGTGGCTCTTTCGAGAGTCTGAGGTGAGTGAAACCTCATGGGAATATGTTTGTAGGAAAGCCTGGACCCCATCCAAACCTACAAAGTGCGAGGCAGGCACATCTTCCAGCCCACCACCTGAAGCCCGCAGCATGTGTGACTTGTGCCAACGCCACAGTCTGAGAGCCAATAGCACCGTGACAAAGACAAGGAAAACACAGGAAACAGTGGCCACTGCCACCACCAGGTAGAGAGTGATGTCTGAATCATCAGGTTCGCTGGGGGTCTTGATGCTGCCTAGGTCTGCCAAAACATCAGGAATGCTGTTAGCCACAGCCACAGTGAGCGTCACAGTGGCTGAGAGCGGGGGTTGGCCATGGTCCTGGACAGCTACCACAAGGCTCTGTTTAAGTGCATCTCTGTCCAGAAGGGCCCTTGCTGTGCGTACCTCACCTGTGTGTAGCCCTACTGAGAAAAGCCCTGGCTCACTGGCTTTAAGCAGACGGTAGGACAGCCAAGCATTTGGGCCTGAGTCTTTATCCACAGCCACCACCTTGGTCACTAGGTATCCAGGTTCTGCAGAGCGGGGAGCCAACTCCACCCCTGTGGAACCGTCAGTGGGGAGAGTAGGGTACAGGACCTCAGGGGCATTGTCATTCTGGTCTAGCACAAAGAGGTTCAATGACACATTACTGCTGAGAGGTGGGTCCCCACTGTCACGTGCAGTCACTCTTAGTTGTAGGTTCCGAAACTGCTCATAGTCGAAGGATCCAAGTGCATATAGGACACCAGTGTCAGAATTGATGGAGATGTAGGAAGACACTGGGATCCCCTGGATGATGTCCTCAGCTAAAGCATAAGTAACTTGGGCATTCTTGTCACTGTCAGGGTCTTGTGCCGTCACTGAGAAGATGGAGGCGCCTCTGGGGTTGTTCTCAGGGATGTAGATGGAGTAAGAGGAATCAGAGAAGGTGGGCGGGTTGTCGTTGGTGTCTGACACATGAATGGATATGTGACTTTCTGTGGACAGAGGAGGAATTCCACCATCTGTGGCTTTCAGTGTGATGTTGTACATAGACATCTTTTCCCGGTCCAGGTTTTGTGCAGTGACCAACCTGTAATAATTATCAATTGATCGTTCTAATTTAAAAGGCAGCTTTTCTGGAAAGGAGCAGCTCACCTCACCATTCTTTCCTGAATCTTTGTCTTGGAGGTAGAAAAGAGCGACCACTGTCCCAGGTGGTGTATCTTCAGGGACTGGACTGCTCACAGATGTGACAGTCACTTCTGGAGCATTATCATTCACGTCTAAAATCGTGATCAGTACTTTCGCTTTGGTCAGACTACCAGCACCATCTTGAGCCTGAACTTCTAGTTCATAGAAGCTGGATTCTTCATAATCCAGACCTTTTAAAGTCGACAGTTCTCCTGTGATGGAGTTCAGGTGGAATATTTGTAGAAGTTCTGGAGTTATTTTCCGGAAAGAGTATGTCACTTCCCCATTGACTCCCTCATCCAAGTCTACAGCATTTACTGTGAGAAGTCTTGTGCCTACTGGCACGTTCTCAGGGACCGTCACTTGATACCTGGGCAGAGAGAAGACTGGCGTGTGATCATTCACATCCACCACTGTCACGCGGATGCTGGCGGTGCCAGATCGGGGTGGGTCTCCGCCATCATAGGCCGTGAGGACCAGGTGGTGAACTCCCTCTTCTTCCCGATCAAGAGCCTTCTCCAGCACCAGTTCCGGGTACTTAGTTCCATCATCTCCACTTTGCACAACCAGGGAGAAGTGACGATTGGGACTGAGCTGGTATTTCTGAAGGGAGTTTGTGCCCACGTCTGAATCTGTAGCCTCAGTTAGTGGAAACCGCATCCCAGGAGCTACATTTTCCATGATTTTTACGTTTATTTCTTCCGTTAAGAATCTGGGGGCATTGTCATTAATATCCATTATTTCCACCTCTATAGGGTAAAGATTCATTTTGTCTTCTATCAAAATGTTAAAGCTTATGAGACACTGCGGGCTCTGGGTGCACAGCTCCTCCCGGTCTATCCTCCCCGCGGTGACCAAGCTGCCGCTCCGCGAGTTCAGAGAGAAAAGCTGGGTCTTACCTTTGGAGACAATACGAACTCCGCGCTCCGCCAATTCCCGAGGATGCAGTCCCAGGTCCTTGGTGATATTTCCCACAAAAGACCCTTTGTCTGTCTCTTCAGACACTGAGTAGTGAATCTTTTCTGCCCGGGCTTCCCAACCGGTCCCCAGAATGATGGAGAGCAGCAGGAATCCTCTGTAGTCCGCGCCCCTCCGCCCAGTCGCCATTGCTGTCCTGCGGATCTTGCTCAGACCCTGAGAGGTCTCGGAATGTGTCTCAGGACCCAATTGTGTCCTCCGGGACCCCCAGGGTGCGGAAGAGAAGCCGGGAACCCAGCTGTTTAAAGGGTTGAGCTTGGCGCAGCTCGGAGGAGGGCTAGTATCCAGCCTGTCGTTTGTGCTGTAAACTCGGTGGTTCTGAGCGGCACCATCTTCTCCTGGTTGGTGAACAGCGGCACGCAGAGTCCTTTTTAAGTTACTGCACCATCTTGAAGCAAAATGAACTGATTTTACAGAAAGTTGTTTACTTCTTCAAAACTTCTCTTTATTTAAGTTTCTTCACTCCGGACACTACGAATATACTTTAAAGATGCATTTTAAGGTATAGACTATTTGATAAATCCAAATACTTTAAAAAACATCTTCTCATGGAGCAACTTTGAAGTTACATTCTTGGGCACCAATTCACATTTTAGTTAGAGAAAATTAAGCTTTTGTAGGTAAACATGTAAACGTTATTTAAGTCTATATGGTAATTCTACACTGCAAATATATCTTTATATACTATGTTACCTTCTCTGTTGAATTTTCTGTTGACGAACCATTTATTTGGAGTTCTGTTCAGTTTATTTCTCACTAAAAATATAGATATTTTACAACGACTCTCTGCTAGTTTATTCTTTCGCCTTGACAATTGCCACTTCGACAGCTGTTTGATCAGACATGGATGATGTATGCAGATGATAAAACAGCCAGGTGATCTTGTGGATTTGTTTCCATGAGGATTCAAAATTCAATACATGGTCAAACTCTCTGACAGCTTAGCTTGGTGTTAATTATTTGCATGGTAAGTTGTTCAAAAGTTCCTTTAGTGCCGGCGTTCCTGATGTTCCATAGTTAGTTGACCAGCTCTCGTGAATAAATGGCTACTGTGAGGGTAGAAGCTGATAGATTTTTCTACAGTGAAATGCTGTATTTGTTCAAATTATATGGCAGTAGGAAGCTCAGGTGAAAGACTGAAATGAACCAGGCATTTGCCCATCAAGCCCAGTTAGCTAGCTTTGGTAGTGCTCATAGTCAAGTTGCAGTTTTAAATCACTTAAAATTGATGATAGTAAAATAGCTCTGGTCCTCTCAGAGCTTATAACACAACCATATTTGTGTAGGAGGCTATTTTTTTATTTTTATTTTTTTTTTGAGACAGGGTTTCTGTGTGTAGCTTTGGAGTCTATCCTGGCACTTGCTCTGTAGACCAGGCTGGCCTTGAACTCACAGAGATCCGCCTGCCTCTGCCTCCCAAGTGCTGGGATCAAAGGCGTGCGCCACCACCATTCAGCTGCAGGAGGTTACTTAATTCACATGGCTAATACATAAGATATGGATTGTTTAAAATTAGTGTTGAATTAAAACAAAACCAAAGAACCATACTACCAATGTTCAAACAAACCAACTTGAAAACTCATGACTGGAAACAAAAACTTCCATAGTAACTACAAACATATAAATGGCACATTATCGACTTAGGAAAACATGTATTACTCCCATCTGCTTATTTAAAAGCATAAACTAGTCAAGTATGGCGGTAGTCTAGCATTTGGGAGGTGGAGGCAAGAGGATCCCAAGTTTACGGCCAGGATGGTCACACAGGGAGTTAGTTCTAGACTGCACTGTGCTGCACAACAAGATCTTGTCTAAAAATCTGTTAGTTTTGGTTTTCTTCTTCTCTCTTTCCCTTCTTTTCTTGCCCATTTTTCTTTTCTTCTTTCTCTTCCCTCTCTTTGTCCCTCCCTCCTCCCTCCCTTGTGGCAGTGTTTAAACCAAGGATATCGGAAGGGCAAGGCAAGTTCATTGCTACTTAGCTTTGCAGTGTTGAGGATTGACACAGGAGCTTTGTGCATAGCCGGCAAGTCCTGGACCAAAGAGCTGGCTGCCAGCCTCTTAATTTATCTTTATTATTACTGTCAGCATCTGGTTACACAGGAGAGCCCCATACATTTTCAATATATATTTCTAAGCTTGTTTTTATTCCACGTGCACACCAAATTCAGTAGTATGAGTAGTCAGCCTGTTCTATTGTCAGATCACGGAATCTTCTAACAGGATTGGGAAAAATTTAATTGTTCAGCAACTCTGTAAATTATTGAATTTTCTGAATTTTATTAATCCCTTGGCTATCAGTTTTACCCCCTCCCCTCTTGAGGCAGCTTCTCACTATGTAGCACAGGTTAGCTTTAGACTTCTGCTTCAGGCCTCTAAGGTCTGGGATTAAGATGTGCACCACCACACCTACCTAATCGTCAACTGCTTACTTTTGAGGAGGGCCAATCATAGACTCTCCCACCTCAATGGGAGTCCCTTTCTTGTTATTCCTGTTAGAGTAACTTTGACAATTAAGAAAGTATCATTTTTTGTTTGGTAATCCATAACGTTATCTGTATCTTCGACCATAAAGAATAAAACCAACTCCTCTAAATAATAACCCTCATTTCCTTCAAATCCTTAGATACAGAGTTCCTATGTGTTAAACTCTAGTTCCTGTGTGACAGAAGCTCATTTTCTTGAAATGCTAAATTATGCAAATTTTCACTCATAACCATTAAATCTTTGTCCTCCAATTCACTAGTCAGGCTATATTTTTAAAGGTATTTCCTTTAAGTGATTTTATATTAAAACTCATTTTCATTATTAATTTTTATTGAGTACCCAATACACATTTGTCATTGTAATTAATTTAACAATACAGCAATCATAATAATGGTGATGTCAACAAACACTTGTTTACTATACTACTTTATTGCTGAAAAGAGATTCCACAGAGTTGTTTTATTTTATCTTCCAGAATTGTGTGAGGTAGATAAAGCAAGGTTTAAAAAGTTTAGTATCAACTGGAAGACCATAGAGATTTTCATTGGCTTAAAAGAGTGACAAATGGTTCCAAGCATATTATTTCATCTTTTTAAGCACCAAAGATTAGGCAGTCCCCTCTACAGGCATCAGTGATTTTTAAAATTTAATTCATAAGAAGTAAAAAGGGTTGTTTCTTTGCTATCATTGCAGTGGCAGCAGCCAAGATGAAGTTCAGTGCATTTGTTACCTCTGACCGAAGCAAGAACCATAAAGGGCATTTCAACACACCTTCCAGCATTTGGAAGGTTATGTGTTTTCCTCTGTTCAAATAACTGAGACAAACACGTTATATTCAATCTATGTCCTTGTGAAAGGATGGCAGATCAGCAAAGCTACTCAGCTTTAAATGTAATCTATATTTACACGTATAGCAGGAAAATGCTAATGGCAAAATAACCAGTTAGGCATTTGCCCCAGCAATCAGTTTATCACCAGGCCAACATCAGACAAATGTCACAAAAGGATACTGGAACAGAAAGTCAACCCTCACTAAGTAGGACAGGAAAAGGGCAGATATGGGAAGAAACAACCAAGACGCAAATATTGAGAATGTGCACATAACTTTCACTAAGAAGGGTGAAAGTTGGTACAATGCTTGCCTAGCATGCACAACATCCTGGGTCTGATTTTCAGCACTTCATAAACCAGGTGTGGTAGTGCACACCCCTGAGGCAGAGGCAGGAGGATCAGAAGTTCAAGGTCAGCTAAGTGAGGAGAACTTAGGATACAAGAGACCTTGTCTGAATAAAAGGAAAATAACTCTTATGTGGCGAATCACCATTTTGGAAGGCATCTGCAATTATTATGTAATATTGAGGGAAAATGAAAAACTAAGATCTTAACTGTACATAGTAGAAGCTTTAATTCTACTTTCCAGATTTGAATAGAAATTGCCTAACTGTCCTATAACAGGAAAAAAAAAACCCGTTGGGAATGAGATGTAATGAGCTATAGAAGAAAGGAGTAAACAAATATAGAGTATGAAATAAGAATTTTTCCCTGTGACAATCAAGAAAGAGACAGAGCTCTGCTGATAGAAATGGAAAAGACCAGAATTATATTGTGAGTTTTCATTGCTGTGATAAAAACATCTTAAGAATTTACTTGAAAGGGAGAGAGATTTGTTTTTGACTCACAGGTTCAGAGTTTTGTTCACTGTACTCTCACGCTGTTGCTCTGAGGATGCGGTGATACCAAACATCACAGTAGGAGCATGTGGTAGAACAAGGCTGTTTGCCTTGTGGCATTAGTAAACACAACTCTAGGGGTAATATTATATCCTTCAAGGTTGTATCTCCAAGCAACCTACTTCCTCCTATTGGATCCACCTTCCCGAGCTTCCATTGCTTACCTATAGTCCACCCACTTATGAACCCATCAATGGATGGATCTGTTGATGAGGTCAGGATCCTTACAATATAACACCTGTCCAAAAGCTCACCTCTCATTACTTATATTGGAGATGAAACCTTGAATCTCTGGGAGACAGTTCATATGCAAACAGCAGCAAATATGATTCATTGCAAAAGAGAAAAGACTTATCGCTGTTCAAAGAGAACATTACAATTTACTGTATATTTTTTAAAATAAAAGCAAGAACCTTACCTGATCAAGAGAGTCTTCCTCTTTGCAAAAAGCTGAGTCTTCCTGTATCAATAAAGGTTCATTTTTCTCACAGCCCTCCTGACTGATGAGTGTGTGGGCATAGTTGGGCTGGGGAAAGATCAGATGACTCTTCCTCGAGTCTGCTGTGAGGGAGACCTCATGGGAATAGGTCTGCAGAAAAGCCTGTACCCCATCAATACCCACAAAGTGTGAAGTGGACATATCTGATACACCTTTCCTTGTGGCCTTCAGCAGTCTTGACTTATGCCAGTGCCACAGCCTAAGCACCAGCAGCCCCATAACAAAAGCAAAGAAGATGCAAGAGACGGTGGCCACTGCCACCACCAGATAGGTTGTAAGGCTTGAGTCATCAGACTTTTGTGGAAGATCAAGGCTGCCCAAGTCAGCCAGGATGTCAGGAATGCTGCTGGCCACAGCCACAGTGAGTGTCACAGTGGCCGAGAGAGGGGGCTGGCCGTGGTCCTGCACAGACACCACCAGGCTCTGCTTCAGAGCATCTCTGTCCAGCAGGGCCCGGGCAGTGCGTACCTCGCCCGTTTGCAGCCCCACTGAGAAGAGCCCTGGCTCGCTGGCCTTGAGCAGGCGGTAGGACAGCCAGGCGTTCTGTCCTGAGTCTTTGTCCACTGCCACCACCTTGGTCACTAGATACCCAGGATATGCAGAGCGAGGAGCCAATTCCACACCAGTAGAACCATCAGTGGGGAGGGCAGGGTACAGGATCTCAGGCACATTGTCATTCTGGTCCAGCACAAACAAGTTTAGTGACACGTTGCTGCTGAGTGGGGGTTTCCCTCTGTCACGCGCTGACACCAGTAGATTGAGTTCTCTAAACTGTTCATAGTCAAAGGAACACAGTGCATACAGGACACCAGTGTTGGAGTTGATGGAGAGGAGGGAGGATAGAGGTGTGCCCTGGAGGGTTTCTTTCAGAGAGTAGATAATTTCGGCATTCTCTTCACTGTCAGGGTCCACTGCGTTCAAAGAGAAGATGGAGATGCCTTTAGGGTTATTCTCAGGGACATAAACAGAGTAAGATGAACGGGAAAAAACTGGTGGGTTGTCATTAATGTCTGCCACATCTAAGGAGATGAACCTTGCTGTAGACAGAGGTGGTGTTCCTCTGTCTGTGGCTGTCACAGTGATGTTATATGAGGACACCTGTTCCCGATCCAGTTCTGTCTTTGTCACTAGTCGAAAATAATTGTCTAGCGATTCTTCCAGTTTAAATGGGAGACTTTCTGAGACAGAGCATGTTACCAGGCCATTCTGTTCAGAGTCTTTATCATAAACTTGAAAAAGAGCAATTACTGTCCCCGGAGGTGCGTTTTCAGCAATTGCTCTGCTCCCAGATGTTATGACCACTTCTGGTGCATTGTCGTTCACATCCAAGACAGTTATTAAGACTTTGGCTCTGTCTTGAAGACCTGGCTGATCCCGCGCTTCAACATCCAGCTCATAAAACTTTGAATTCTCATAGTCTAGAGTTTTAGAAGTGGAAATTTCTCCAGTTAGACGATCCAAGCAGAAAATCTGCGAGGTCTCTTCTGTGATCTTCACAAAGGAATATGTTATTTCTGCGTGAACTCCTTCGTCCTTGTCGGTGGCATTAACTGTTAAGACTCGGGTACCCACTGGCAGATTTTCAGGAACACTCACACGATAGATAGGCTGAGTAAAGACCGGAGCATTGTCATTCGCGTCTACAACAGTTACCAGAATGCGTGCCATGCCTGTTCGGACAGGCTCACCACCATCCATGGCAATAAGGACCAGATGGTGAACTGCTTCTCCCTCCCTGTCCAGGGTATGCTCCAACACCAGCTCTGGGTACTTGGGCCCATGGGCTTGGCTTTGCACATGTACTGAGAAGTGATTATTATCGCTGAGCTTGAAGCTCTGAATGGAGTTCACTCCCACATCAGGGTCATAGACATCCATTAGTAGAAAACGAGAGGATGGAGCTGCATTTTCGAGAATTTTCACTTCCAAATCTTCCTTTAAGAATCGCGGTGCATTGTCATTAATGTCTACTATTTCCACTTCCACGGGATAAAGATTTAGTTTATCCTCCACAAGGATGTTAAAGCTCACGAGGCAGGGCGAGCTCTGAGCGCACAGCTCCTCCCGGTCTATCCTGCCCGCGGTGACCAAGCTGCCGCTTCGTGGGTTCAGAGAGAAAAGCTGCGACCTACCTCTGGAGACGATGCGGACCCCGCGCTCCACCAGCTCGCGGGGCTCCAGCCCCAGGTCCTTGGCGATGCTGCCCACGAAGGAGCCTTTGTCTAGTTCCTCGGGAATACAGTAGCGGATCTGCCCAGCTTCGGAACTCCACAACCACCACAGGAGATTGAAAAGCAGGAGCAGCTCACAACAGGGCGGGCGCCTCTGCAGGGCCGCCATGACAAGCTTGTTAAAGACTTCCTAGCGATTACTGGTAGAACGAACAGCTCCACCCCACTTTGCAATGCACAAAATTAGAGGTGAAGGTCCTTAAGTGAACAGAAACCAGTTGAGAACCATTTCAGGTTAGAATTACCGCACAGCAAACAGGACACAACCCGGTTCCTACTGATTTTCTTGCTCGGGTTAGGGAACAGCGACACTTAGAGTCTGAACTTCATATTGCATCCATTTGTGAAGCAGGTAGAGGATTTTATTTATGTTAAATTTACAATTATGGCATTTATATTTATCTCCATAAGAGAGTGAACGAAACATAAGATTAATATGCTCAATTTCAAGTGATCTTAAGTATTCCCTGGAAAATGCTCACTTTTTTGTGGGAATATTTCTTAGAATCTTGTAGGTTAGAAATGGTATCACACTTTTCTGGAAGTCTTGAATCAGCACCTGCATTTGTCCATTGTTAGTAAGGTCACTGATAACCATAAACACTTGATGAACGAATCTACTACAGTGTCGGCAAGTAGGAGAGTTGCAATTTTTAGATGTCTTTGTCTATTTAACATTTAAAGAACAGCTGTAAAAAGGCTACATTTTGTGTATGCTTTTTAAAAAATGAAGAGGAAATGAAAATCTATAGGCTACATAAGACTTTTTATTGTAAAGTCAATACTTTTTTTGAGACAGACTTTTTCTGTGTAGTCCTGACAGTCCTGGAATTCACTTCACAGATCAGGCTGGCCTTGAACTCAGAGATCCACCTGCCTCTGCCTCCCAAGTACTGGAATTAAAAGTGTACACCACCATTGCCCACCAACACATTTTTATTGAAAGGATTCCACATGTGACTCCTTCACTGTCCATCAAGGTCACCGAAGTTCAAGATTTCTGAAAATTCCTTTTCTCAAGAAAGATACTTAATCTAGTTGTGATATCAGTGCAAAATTCTTTTATCTCTCCTTGAATTAAAAACACATGCTCATGACAATTAAAGCATTGTCCACGGGAGGATTTTTGGCAACTTCTCACTTTAGGAGAAGTGAGTTTTCAAACGACTCTCTTTAGGAGTCATTTTAAGGCAAATCTGCCTCTCGTGTATTGACACTCCACTCCTGTTCACAAATTTAGATCATATTCATTCCCATCACTGTCAGAATACTATGCTGTATACAAATATGCCAGTGCTACACTGAAACAAACATCCATTCACAGGCATTTTTAACACAGACCTCATGGTCAGACCATGTCTCATTATTCATGACATGATCCCTTTGAATTGTTTTGTGTCATATTCCTTCTTGTATGTATCAAAACTCATGCTGACAAGGAGTATTCAGTTGAAAAAGAGGACTTATTTTTGTACATGTCTTCCAAGCTACATAAAATATTTTTAATACATTTATTTATTATGTTGTACACAGGATACTTGTGATTGACTGCATGCAAAGTAAGTGGATCATTGAATTGTGTGGAGTTCTGTTTAATTCAAAGGATAATGTCTGGGTTGGGAATGTGGTCTGAATAACAATGGCCTCCATTGGCTCACATATTTGGTTGCTTAGGGAGTGGCACTATTTGAAAGGATTAAGAGGTGTGGCCTTGTTGGAGTAGGTGTGGTCTTGCTTAAGGAAGTATGTCATTAAGGGTGGGTTTTGGGGTTTCAAAAGCCCAAGCCATTCCCAGAGTCTGTCTGTCTCTTCCTGCTGCCTGTGGATCCTGATGTAGAATCCTTAGCTATTCCTCCAGCACCAAGTCTGCCTGCATGCTGCCATGCTCCTCACCAGAACAAAGGACTAAACCTCTGAAACTGTAACCAAGCCCAATTAAATGTTTCATTTGTAAGAGTTACCACAGTCATAGTGTCTCATCACAGCAAAAGAACAGTGACCAAGACAGGAATATAACCCAGTAGTAGCATGCTTGTTTAGATGCCAAAAGTTTTGAATTTAATGCTAAGCACTACAGCAGACTTTTTTGGACCATCAGCCCCAACATCATGACACAGAGATTTATTATGAAATTATGAAAGTTTGGCCTTAGCTTAGGCTTGTTTCTAACTTGCTCTTATAACTTAAATTAACTTATTTATGCTAATCTATATACTGTCATGTGGCTCATGGCATTTACCTCTCCTCCTGCATGTCCTGCATCCTTTGCTTCTGGCTGGCAACTCTGCCTTTCTTCTTCCCCCAAACCTCTCTGTCTCCCAGAAGTCCTGCCTAATCTCTTCCTGCTAGCTATTGGCCATTCTGACACATCTTCACACAGTGTAAAGGAATATTCTGCAACATTTCCCCTTTTCCTCTAAATAAAAAAGAAAGGTTTTAGCACTAACATACAATAACTCTAAATAATAAGAACAATTATCAGATTAGAATTACATTTACAAGGTTCAGTCCATTTGTATTTGGCAAATTTAGAGCAAACAGTCCATTATCTATCCTCTCTTGATGAATTCCAAGTTTTGTAGCTAATTTACTTTCTATCATGACTAAGCGAACCTGTAACTTTATCTAGTCTTCAACCCCATCAAAAACCTGAAAAGGATATAATATTACCTGAGTAAACAGGAAGTACAGAGCAAATAACTTCCAAAACTAAGAAATGACAGAGACAGCTGGTAGCCTGGACAGTCACTCCTAGGTTCCTCTGTAATGCTGGAGCATCCATCTTTGTTTTTCAGGCCTAGAATATCTGACAAACTTTTCTGTGAAGCAAAACTTTTTGAAGGACTGTCCTACCTTCTCTTCTGTAGTTGCCTTCTTTTGGGTCCTGCTTGTCCAGTTTGGACAGCATATTGTCAGTAGTCTAAGCAAGAGCAGTTTCTTGCCCAAATGGTTAGCTTTTGCCACAAATAAAGCAAACTCCATATGATCATTCTTTGATGCCCATCATCCTTTTTTGAAATAGATTGGTACTGCCAGGAACAGACATGTCTCACTGTTATAAAAAGCCTTATGCTTTCTTTAAACTGTTGAATAAGAAAAAAAAGCCTTATGCTATTATAACATTTAAAATATTATATTCTGCAGGTTTTTGGAGTGTTTGAAGATCATCTGTCTATCTAAAATATATCTTTATATAACCTTGAAAACATATCTAACATGACTACTGTTATAGATGACTAATAACCTGTATTTCTTTATTATCTTAAATAGTTTTCAAGGACTAAAGCTTTACATTAGATTTTAAAATGAGCTGCATAGGTACAGTACCTTAAAAAAAGAATAGAAACATATATAGAGTATAACAAAAAAACCTTAAATTTGTATCAATATACAAAAATCCATACCAAAGAAAATATTTGAGACTAGTGGTTGTTCAAACATGGACTCCACCCTTTATTCCTTCATTTCCATACTATATCTCACCTTTTTTCCCTTCAGAAAGAGACCTCTGAATCTAATCTCTGTTGTTCAGCCTTTTTCCTGACCACGATCAATAACAACTTATAACTCCCCTAAATGATAACAAACGTTTACAATCCACTAAATGACCAAAAACCACCCACCTCACCTCTTAGGAATGTGGGCATCATGTTTTCTAGACTGCTTCCTGTTTCTGGAGGTTATGGAATCTTTAGGGAACTCTGCAAACATGGAGATAATGGCCATGTTCTTGAAAAATTAGCTATTACATTTGTTGTTCATTCTCTGTACAATGGGAAAGTGCAAGGATTATCTGCAGTCCTGGCTATATTAGTCTGTGAGACTAGACCATCTCAGCCAGCAGGCTTGAAGCAGTTCTGGATTCACAACTCTGAGGAAACTGCAACAGAGGCACTCTGAGAGACTGGATCACCTGGGCCACCTGTTTTTTTTTTTTTGTGCTCTAAAAACACACAAGCTTTTAAAGGTAACATACATATCGGCATTAACACAAGTATGGACTGTACATTGTACATAATCCAGCCAAAGTTGACATTTCTGTTTTATGTTTGAGCAGCTATGTCACCTGTCTTGTAGTTGCTGTAGGTTTATTTCTTTATATCTGCCGTCAAGATTTTTTAGGAGGTCTCCTCCTCCATCAAACCTGATTCTCTTTAACCTTGAATGAATCCACAGCCTTTTGTTTGTGGAAACAAAAGCATAACTTCTTCCCCAACACAATACATTTTTTGAATTCCATTTTTAAAGTTAAGGCATGCCTGAAGTATCTAGGCTGGTTTAATTCAGTGGTCCCTCTTACAGTACTGTGTCTCTCAGCATTCATTGTTCACTCATCAGCAATCAAAAGTGTTAAAGCCAACAAAATACCATATAAGATCCAGACTCTACATGTGTTTTCCATCTTTATGTGGCTGATACTTTTTACATTATTTTATTCTCTTTAAAGGTTTTATCTTATTATTTACAAGCGTTACTTTTTTTCTATGACTGTCTATACCCATTTTCATTTAGTTTTTAAGCCTAGGCACAAATTTTAAACACACTGTTACCTGTTTAGATTTTTTGGTGTGGATTTGTCTTTGCTGAGAACCTGTAGCATTCTCTTACTTTTATGTGTGTGACAAATCTTAAACTGCTCTGTCAGCTACCATGTGACTCAGCTTAGCACATGATGCTGGTGGCTGGATCCAGCCCACAGGTAGCAGTTAGTAGCCACATCTCTGTATGCTACTGAGCCTACATGAGAGACCGTGTTCACCAGGAAGCCGTGTTTGACTCTGTGTTCTAAACTTAAAAAAAAAAACTTTCTCAGACCTATGTGAGGCCCCACATTTTGCATCAAGTGTAGCAGGGTTTTTTGAACCACCAGCCCCCAAATCATTACACAGAGGCTTCTTATTAATTATAAAAGCTTGACCTTAGCTTAGGCTTGTTTCTAACTAGCTCTTGTAACTTAAATTAATCCATTTCTATTAATCAATATGCTGTCATGTGGCTTGTGGTTTTACCTCTCCTCCTGCATGTCTTGCTTTCTTTGCTTCTGGCTGGTTACACTGCCTTTCTTCTTCCCCAAGACGTCTCTGTCTCCAGAAGTCCTGCCTAACCTTCTGGCTAACTATTGGCCATCAGCACTTTATTAAACCAACCACAGTGTCATAGTTCCACATAGTGTGAAGGAATATTCCATAACAAAGCACTACCAAAGATGTAGATAATGTGTCATTAATGATAATGTGATATATTACTTTGTTGAAATATTTTTGGTTGTATTGTTTTAGAATTAACAAAAATTTTAAGACCATTAAGAGATTTTCTTCAGAAAAGCAATTGCAATACAGATAAGCAGACAAAGGATTTCCTTACTATATGCTTCACTCCAAGAAAAATTAACAAACACAACAGAATCAAGGAGTACTTAATCTGCAGTCTCTCATCTCTAAGTCAATGAGTTCCCTCTTAATTACACATAGAAAAGATTTTTTTTGTTTTTTCGAGACAGGGTTTCTCTGTAGCTTTGGAGCCTGTCCTGGAACTAGCTCTTGTAGACCAGGCTGTCCTTGAACCCACAGAGATCCACCTGCCTCTGCTTCCCGAGTGCTGGGATTAAAGGCGTGCACCACCACCCCGCCCATGTTAGGTTTTATAGATATATAGAAATGTATTTCAGTTAGATAATCTTCAAACCTTTCAAAGAACTACAGAATATGGCATTTAAAATGTTTTAAGAACTTAAGACTTTTCATGACAATGAGACACATCTGCTCCTGGCAGCATCAATCTACGTCAAGAGGATGATGGGCATTGAAGAGGAGTTTGTTATAGAGTTTGTTAGCCATTTGGACAAGAAACTGCTCTTGCCTGGACTCCTTGATGTTATGCTGTATGAACTGGATATGCAGGGCCCACAGAAAAATGACTGCTGAACTTGCCTAAAGGTGAGACCATCCTTTGGGGTTCCTGCTTCCTAAGAGAGTCTGCCAGACATTCTGCAGGACACAGAAGAAAGCAACTGATGAACTTTGTCAATACAAGGCATAAGAGATCTTCAAATTTCCTGCCTCATGGAAAAGTCTGCCAGATACTATGGGCCTATAGGCTAAAGATGGGTGCCCCAAAGTTACATAAGAACTTTTGGTGACTGTCCAGGCAGTGAGATGTCTTTGTCATTTTTAGAGTTTTGGAAGTTGCTTACAATGCACTTCCTGTTAACTTAGGTAATATTATATCCTTCTGGGGTCTTTGATGGAGTTGAAGAATAGATAGTTATAATTATAGTTTTCCTTAGTTATGATAAAAGATAAAGTAGATATAAATATTCTAACTGTAATTCTTGTTTGATACCTGTTTTGTTATATGTAATTTTACTATGTTAAAGTTAAAACCTTCCTCTTTATTTGAACAGAAAAGGGGAAATGGTGTGGGAATCCTTCTATATATGCGATACTTTTATTGGTTAATGATTAAAGAAGCTTCTTTGGCCTGTGATAGGGCAGACTAGAGCTAGGTGGGAAAACTAAACTGAATGCTGGGAGAAAGTAGGTGGAGTTAGTGAGACGCCATGTAGCTGCCAGAGGAGAAAGTTGTGTGCTGCAGTTGGAACCTTGCCAGTAGGTCACAAGCCTTGTGGTAAAATATAAAATAATAGAAATGGGTTAATTTAAGATGTAAGAGCTATCTAGAAATACACTTAAACTTTGGCCAAACAGTATTGCAAATAATATAATTTCTGAGAGATTATTTCGGGTCTGGGCAGCTAGGGATGAACAAGCAGCCTCTGCAAACAACAGATGTAGGGCAATAGCCACAACCATGGCAAGGAGGAAGAGCATAAAGATCAAGGCAAGGACTACCATCAGATAAAGCTGGGGCTTCCCCAGGGGTCAGAGGGGAATGGGTAAGCACTAAGGTCCAGAGACATCTCTTGTAAGCTGTCTACAAAGATTACACACATTGTAGCAGAGACTGAACAGGGTAGTTGACCTTCATTACTTATTAGAGTCAGAAACTGGTGATGCACTTCATTTTGTCACTCAGAGTATGGTCAGTACAAGTTCTCCCTCCCATAAGCAATCCTAGGCTATAGAGTCCCACAAGGCAGGAGAGCCAGGCATTATGTTCAAGATCATGCCTATAACTACTGCTTTGATGATCAGGTAACCAGACTCTTTGTGACAGGCAGTATTATGTAGAAGAGCTCAGGACTGCTGTGCCCCAGCACTTGGTACATCTTATGTTGGGTACTGTCACTGAGGTGACCCACCCAGCATGCAATGCCCATCTTATCATTGAGGACTGGAGAATCCTGAAATGTGCAACCTCAGTGTCAGCTTGAAAGAGTGTAGCTCTTTGTGGTGGTTGTGTAAACCCCACCTAGGTCATATAGGATAATGAACTTAGCTCTAGGTCACTGACTAAGATGGAGTAGGCTACATGATCGATAGGCCCCAAAGAAGGATGTGAAGAAGTTACTTGCATGATGGAGGCTCTAGATGAGAATTGTTCTCAGTTATATGGACCATATAGGAGGCCTGGTGGAAAACTGAGTGTTGACAGTGAGGTATGAGATTTACAGAGTGAGTTTGTCCTGGAAGAATGGAATAGATTTGTTCACTGTGATAATAGGACTATGCTCTGGACTCTGTTTCTGGTCTAAGGCTCTGTTTGTTACCTACCTATATATGTGTTTTGAATCTTGAACTATTAGAAGCGGAATTTTCCTTTTATTCAACACAGGATTTTCCCATTATATTTTGCAATGTATAGTGTGACTTCCACCATCATTTTCTTGTACTCCAAGTGTGTAGCTCTTCACTTCTTCAAAGGCCAATTATCCATCAGTGGTGAGTTTCCCCCTTTTCTGTCCAGCTTGAGCAGTTGTCTAACCACCTTGTCAGCACTGGTAAAGGTGTAGGGGATATACTCACTGCTGCTCTCATCTGGGGCAGCGGCCATCAGTCTTGGTACCCAGGAGTTAGCAAAGGGATTCTCTGAGACACTGATCTCTAACCTCTGGGGATGTTATCCTTTCCATTTGCCATAACCCCCTGATACGGGTGGTGCAGCACCTGAGTGGCCTGCCCCCATACACAGTAGTGAAGAGCGGGTAGTGGCAGGAATGTCCATCTCTGTTCAGGGGCACTTTCTGCAAGGAAACATTTGCCATCTGGGTTCTCCTTTTGAAAAAAGTAGAGTGAATTAGGGCAGAAGCAGTGTGTGGTGGTCTGAGTGAGAATGAACCCCATAGACTCATCTACGAATGCTTGGGGGGTAGATTGTTTTGAAAGGATTAGGAGGTGTAACCTTTTTGGAGGAGGTGTGTCCTTGTTGGAGGAGGTGTGTCACTGGGGATGGGTTTTAAGGTTTCAAAAGTCCATGCCATTCCCAGTAGCTTTTTCTCTCTCTGCCTCATAGTTGTTATCTCAACATGTGTGTTCTCAGCTACTGCACCAGGACCATGTCGGCCTGCTTGCCTGCCTGCTGCTGCCATTCTCCTCAACACGATGGTCATGGACTCACCCCTCTGAAACTGTAAACCCCCAATAAACTCTTTCCTCCATAAGTTGCCTTGGCCATGGAGTCTCTTCATAGCAATAGAAAAGTAACTAAGACAGGCAGTACTATTACAATGGGCTAACTCCTATAGCAGTATCTTTCAAGGATTCTGGGATGAAGGTGGGTCCAGGTAGCTCCAGTTTGATAATTTCCAGTTCAGTGTTTTTTTCTGCTAATGCCAGTTGGTTTTTGTTCATATTCTCGATCAGCCCACTTACATGATAAAAGTTTAACAGCTTTTCAATCATTTCAAATTCCAATATACAGGTAGACTTCTGACCACAAGTTTGCTCTTGATCTGTAAGGTCGCTCACAGGTAAACCCCCCTTTTCTGTGTTCATGGCAAAGCATTTTCTCAGCATTAGCCACTGGTTATGAGTGAGCAAATTCTTCACACCAGATCTTCGGTGGGGTTCCTCATCAGCGAGCCCATGGCTGGCTTTTCTGGAATAAATTACTAAATCTTTGAGACCATCAGGCAGAACACAGAAGAGGAGAAATGCTACATCAGTGATCCTGTCAGGCCTGGATCCAATTATTGCTCATGCTTCTCTGAGTGACCTTGGGAGTCCAGAGCACGTGATTTGTCTCAGTGGTAGGTTCCCTGACAGACGGATAGCTTTGCGGTAGGCAGATGGATTCAGGGTTCTCAGATAATTCCGCTGTGGCTGCGGGGGTTGATACTTTGCTCATCACTAGTCAATGGAGGCACTCTGCACTGAGGCAGAGGAGCTGCAGCAGTAGCCACTAATGGCTCCAAATAAAGACCCAGTTGAAGTAATATTTTATTGTATACTGATGCTGAAAAGAACATTTTCATTGTCAGTGCTTTAAATACTTGCTATGCAGTACGGCTGACATTTCTTCAAATTGGAATTTTATATCCCTCCAAATTTAAAGCTTTGTCATTTCTCAAATAGCAGAGGTTACCTTGTTGCAATAATGTTTATTAGCATAGCTACAGTTTTGACTTTTATTTTCATAAAATGGTCATAATGGCATCTTCCCTGTTTATCTTAGTAGACCAGAGGGACCAATAACATTTTTGAAAAGTATGCAAATAATAAAAGTGTTGGTGATTGCAAAAGACATAGCACAAATTTTCTAGAAATACTGGTAAGTTTGGTGGGTGCTATAAAAACTTCATTTTATTCCTCTTTACTTTAACTTACGAAAATTCTAAATCCCATAGCTCTTAGCTTTTGTCCTGTTTTATTTCTGAAGACACACACACACACACACACACACACATACACTCGAAGAGAGAGAGAGAAAGAGGGAATAGGGTCTCATTATATAGCTCAGGATGATCTGGAACTAGAACTTGATGTATGCTCAAGCTGGCCTAGAATTTGCCATCTTCCTCTTGCCCTGGCTTCCTCAGTACTGAGACTCCAGGCATGCACAAAATATTTTCTTTCTCATCTCATCTTCCTCCCAAAAAGTAAGCAAAAAAGATAGATAATTTTTAAGAATAAAACTGTATAGTAAGAAGACACTATCTTTCCTGTTTCCAAGTATTTACTTTTAATTAAACAAGCATGATTTAAAAATGAATTTACCAGAACTTGAGGGTAAAACCATACTGCTGAAGATACCACACACTTGAGTCATAGGACATGACAAAATCAAGCTGGTACCTACCTGGAAGCTTCATCCTTACTGGTTAGTTGTAAGGTGGAAGTGCTGGAAGGTTCTATGCCAAGAGAGAGAAGTCATCTACAGCCTTCACCAGCTATGAACCCTGTGAACTACAATAACAACTTGCCTGACAAGAGACTATCACTGGTGCAATAGTGGCATGAATCTTATGGGAGTAACCAACCACTTCCTGATTGGATTTAAACCTGCTCACAAGAAAGAATTCATTCCTGATACCATGAACTGAGACAAAACTCTATGGTTGGTCAAAGTCATTGGCATTAATAAAACATAATAATTAGCTGCCCCTTAACTGTTTATCTTTATAGTCATATATTAGTGCATCTCTCAATCTTCATCAGAGAAGTTGTTTTTGTAGTAGATAGTGAATAACACACTCATAATGTTCAACAAGCAGAGAATAAGAGGCCATGGAGAGTTCAGCTATAAATGGGACACTGCATCCCTCCCTCCAAAGCTCAGGGGTCATCACAGAAGAGGACAGAGACAGAATGTAATACAAGGAATAGACATCTGTAACAAAACAGTATTTGCTGGACATGACGACACCATTGCACACACAAACTCACAGCTGCTGCCAAGACCGCATGCCCAAGACCTACACAAGATCAAGCCAACCAAAATACTGTCATGGATGAGGAGGAGCACAAGAAGTCTCATCCTTGTCTGACCCCTGAGGTTTTATTAATAATAGAACCATTTAGATAAATGTTTCGATTGATGGTTGCTGGGGGAAAGAAGTCATTTTTCTTCAGGATGTGGGCTCTGAGAGGCTACCCATTCTTCAGTAGATTACTCTGTATACACATGCATTACAGGAAGTACTAAATGGACTCAGTGAAGTTATTTTTTAAAAGATCACAAAAAGTTAGGAGGACAAAGTGGGGGTGATTAGAAGAGGAATTGGAAAGGGAGGAATGGGGGAGTGATCAAATCTCATATGCATATATGAGTTCTCATTCACAAATAGTATTGTTCATTATCTCAGTACAATTGTCCTCAATAGTATTTTTTCCCAAGTAGATTAACAATAGTAAATTATCTGAATTTGGGAGGTGAGATATAAATAATTATAACTGAATGTATGAAAGAAAGATAATAGATTTTTCCTTGGTCCTCAGTTTACCTTATAATTATTTAAACATTTTTTTGAGACAGGGTCTCTCACGTGATTCACGTGATTCAGACTCCTGGAACTCATTGTGTAGATAAGACTGACCTTGAATTCACAGATATCTGCCTCTTCCTGAGTGCAGGGATTAAAGGTGTGCACCATTACACCCAACTCATTTAAGTATTTTTAACTGACATTCTTTGCTAGTCAATAAGCATGCTGATTTCAATAGTCATAATATGTGTTTTACAGTTTTTTTTTTCTGAAACAGGGTTTCTCTGTATATTCCTGGCTGCCCTGGAACTCATTCTGCAGACCAAACTGACCTCAAACTCAGAGATCTGCCTGCCTCTGCCTCCAGAGTTCTGGGATTAAAAGTGTGCATCACTACCACCCAGCTAGTGTCTTACAGTTTTAATTACATTTCCAAATTAGGAAGCCCACAAAAGAAAAATATCTTTAACTTATGCAATATATTGTCAGTCTAAGACTTGTCAGGTGTACAACAACATGATCTCACAAAGCATTAAAGCATCTTAGACTGTTCATTATGCCCAGGATTTTAGACATTCATTGTCTTTTTATTATTATCATTATTATTTTGATGGTGGTATGCATAGGTGAGAGGTTGATGTCAGGTGTCTTCTTCTATCACTCTCTTATTTTTTGAGACAGGATCTTTCATTGAACCTGAATCTCACTGATTGGCTAGTCTGCCTGGACGGTAAGTCCCAGGGCCTTCCTGTCTTCATCACTCCTGCTTCCCCAGAATTGGGGTTATAGACATGTATCCAGCTTTTTTGTTTGTACTTGGGTTTTGGGGATGGGCTCTTTTAAAAATTATTTATTTTAATTTTATGTGTATAGGTGTATTGTCTGCTTGTGTACCAAGTGCATGTCTGGAACGCGTGGAAGCCAGACGAGGGTGTCAGATCCCCTGAAACTGGAGTTATAGACAGTTGTGAGCTGCCGTATGGGTGCTGGGAACCCAACTGGGGTCCTCTGCAAGAGCAACAAGTGCTCTTAAATGTTGAGCCATCTCTCAAGCCTTACTGAGTGCTTACATGGTAAACACTCTACCGATTGAGCCATCTCCACTGTCTTTGTATCTGTACTTTCCAAACGTTAAAAATCACTGAAACAAGACTTTCAAAACATATGCAAACAAAGTGCCTTCCCACTACTCTATGAGTACCTCATTCTTATGGGAAAGGTACCTTTCCTAACACGCATACAACTAATACTTAAAAGAATATAAACTATATAGGGTATTTATACTTACAGCATATAGCACAAGCATTTTATAATGTAACATCTACTAGATATTTAGAGAGATTTAAAGGATGTTTCTCCTTTGCACGAAGCTTGTTTCCAGATACATAATCAAACACAAAATTTTTCTTTAAAAGTAATGGAAATGGGGATGGGGAGATAGCTCAGTCAATGAAGTACTTGATTTCCAAGTGTGAAGACCTGAGTTCAACCCTGAGAACCCATTCTTTTTTTAAAGCTGGTATACTGGCAAGTGCTCATAATCCTAGTACTTGGGAGGCAGAGAAAGGAGATATCTGGGGCTTTCTGGCCAGACAACCTAGCTTACCTGGTGAGGTTCAGTGTCAGTCAGCAAAGGGCATATGGAAAGGTGCAGAAATAGTGATTCCCTTACACAATCATGCTCCTGAGATTTGAGACTCATAAACAAGAGTTTCTTTAGGAAAAGATTATTAACCTAAAATAAGCTCATCCTTAAGAACTGAATTTTAAAATGTAACACATTCTTAAGTCATCTTGACTTTCCCAAATGCAATTCTTATACTCTTGTAACAAAGCAGATTTGCATTTATAGATGGGAGCATGTAAACATTCTGAGAGATGTTGATTTTTGTAAGTGAGTTGGCAGAAACCAGCAGATGCCAGGGAAATGGCAATTCATACTGGCTGAAAACAACAGTATTAACTCTTTGGAGACATTAACAGATGTCACAGAATAAAACAAAATGCTAAGGTTACTTCTCACTGACTTATTCTCTCAGTGAAGATACACATACAATAATTACACGGGTTAGTTAAGCCAGACTTTTCTGATTTTAAAATGTTGTGATCTCATCATCAGTATAAATTGAATCTATATTTTTTCTTTTCTTCTTCTTTGTTTGAGACAGGGTTTTGTTGTGCAGCCTTGGCTGTCCTGAAACTGGCTCTGTAGACCAGGCTGGCCTCCAACTTACAGAGTGCTCTACCTCCCGAGTGCCAGGATTAAAGGTGTGTGCCACCACCACCTGGCCTAATCTATATTTCTGATAGGAACTGAGCAAAAGTTTTCCTTACCGTCCACTGGTTTGTGAAAGTAATGTAAGTTGTAAGTCATTATCTACAAGTATACTGAAATATGAAGCACACACAATATCATCTACTGTTTTATTCACTGTTCTATTGCTGTGAAGAGACATCATGACCACCAAGGCAACTCCTAATAAAAGCATTTTTTTTGAGTCAGGGGTTCTCTGTGTAGCCTTGGCTGTCCTGGAACTCACTAAGTAGACCAGGCTGCCTCGAACTCAGAGATCCACCTGCCCCCGCCTCCCAAGTGCTGGGATTAAAGATATGTGCTATCACTGTGCAGCTAAAAGGAAGCATTTAATTGGGGTGGCTTGCTTACAGTTTTAAAGTTTTATACCATGATCATCATGGTAGAAGCATGCAGGCATAGTGCTGGAGCAGTAGGTGATATATATATATATATATATATATATATATATATATATATATATATATATATATATATATATATATATATATATATAGAGAGAGAGAGAGAGAGAGAGAGAGAGAGAGAGTCTGGACCTTGGCTTTTAAAATCTCAAAGCCCACCCTAGAAACACACCTACTCCAAAAACCCACACCTACTATTTCTCCCCAAACATTTCCACTCCCTGGTAACGAAGCACTCATATATGTGAGCCTATGAGGACCATTTTCGTTCAAGCCACCACCCCTACAAAACATGTCCACTAATAGGGTGTAGACAAATATTCCCAAAAGGAACAATACAGGTAACAGTTTGAACTAATACAACAACTCTTTTAGTAACCAAACAGCTATCCTTAAACATTTTAAAGAAAAATTATCACGTTTATCAACTTCTTTTAAGGTGAGCCTGCTGTCAGCAGCTAGATTTTCTAAAATATCCACACACTAAGAAAAGATATTCAGTCCCAAATATGATTTGAAAAGTATCCATTACTGAACAAAACTGAGTTAAACTCCAATACAGCAAATGATGATTCACCATATAACTACCTGATTTTGACTCTGCCAGAAAAATGAGTGAGAAGACAAATGAAGAAAATGCTCTAGTTTTTAGTGAAAGAGACAACCAACCTGAACAGCTCTGGGCTCTCCTTTGTTTGCGTGACTATTATCAGGTACCAGCAGCGGCTCACTCTTTTCGCAGCTCTCTTCACTAATGAGCCTGTCGGCATAATTGGGCTGGGGGAAGATCAGGTGGCTCTTTTTGGAGTCTGTAGTGAGGGAGATTTCATGGGAATAGGTCTGCAGGTAGGCCTGTACCCCATCCATGCCCACAAAATGAGAGGTAGGCATGCTGGCCAGTCTGCCTGCGGAAGTCTGAAGCAGGCGTGACATGTGCCAGTGCCTAAGCCTCAGGGCCAACAGCACAGTAACAAATCCTAGAAAGACACAGGACACCACTGCCACCGATATCACCAGGTAGAGTGTGAGATCTGGATCCTGGGGCTCTGACGGAGAGTTGTCGTTGCCTAAGTCAGTCAGTACATCTGGAATGCTATCCCCTACAGCGATAGTGAGAGTGACCGTGGCTGAGAGAGGGGGCTGGCCATGGTCCTGGACAGACACCACCAGGCTCTGCTTGAGTGCATCTCTGTCCAATAGAGCCCTTGCTGTGCACACCTCACCTGTATGAAGCCCAATTGAGAAGAGCCCTGGCTCACTGGCCTTGAGCAGGCGGTAGGACAACCAGGCATTCTGTCCAGAGTCTCTGTCCACTGCCACTACTTTGGTTACCAAGTATCCAGGCTCTGCAGAGCGGGGTGCCAGTTCCACACCAGTGGAGCCATCAGTGGGAATAGCTGGGTACAGGATCTCAGGCATGTTGTCATTCTGGTCCAGCACAAACAAACTCAGTGACACATTGCTGCTCAGCGGAGGAGTCCCACTGTCCTTAGCTGTTAACAGAAGCTGCAGGTCTCTCAAGTGCTCATAGTCAAAGGACTGCAATGCATACAGGACACCAGTGTCAGAGTTAATGGAGACATAGGAGGACACAGGAGCTTCCTGAAGTGTATATTCAGCCAAGGAGTAAGTGACCCGAGCATTATCACCACTGTCAGCATCATAGGCAGTCACCGAAAAAATGGAGACACCTCTGGGGTTGTTTTCTGAGATTGAAGTGGAATAGGAGGAGCGAGAGAAGGTGGGTGGGTTGTCATTTATGTCTGTTACCTTCAGAGAGATGTGGTTTTCTGTAGACAGCGGAGGTGTTCCATGGTCAGTAACGGTCACTGTGATGTTATAATCCGAAGTCTCCTCTCTGTCCAGTGCCCTCGTTGTTAATAGGTGATAGTAATTATCAACGGACTTTTCCAGTTTGAAGGGCAAGTTCCTGGGAATAGAACACGAAATCTCTCCATTCTCCCCAGAATCGGCATCGTGCACGCTAAAAAGCGCTATTATGGTTCCTGGTAGGCAGTCTTCAGAAACGGAACCGGTGAGGGAGGTCAGTATTACTTCTGGGGCATTGTCATTCACGTCCTGGACTGTGACCAACACCTTAGCGCTGGCAAGAAGAGCACCTCCGTCTTGGGCTACCACCTCCATGAGATAGAATCTAGATTCTTCATAGTCCAGTGATTGAATAGTTGAGATTTCCCCCAGGTTAGAATCGAGTTGGAAAGTCTCGGAAATTTTGTCTTCTTCGTTGCGAAAAGAGAAGGTTAATTTTGCATTGATTCCCTCATCGGCATCCGTGGCGGTGAGTGTGAGGAGTCGAGCGCCCACAGGTATGTTCTCTGGAACACTCACTCTGTAGTCGCTTTGAGTGAACAGGGGTGCGTTATCGTTTGCGTCGAGGACGGTCACGCTGATATGGACAGTGCTAGAATGTACTGGGTTTCCACCATCCAAGGCTGTGAGGACCAGGTCGTGAGCAGACTCTTTCTCACGGTCCAGGGGCTGTTCCAACACCAGTTCTGGATGCTTTTGCCCATCAGATCCGCTCTTCACATCCAGAGAGAAGTGCGGGTTGGAGCTGAGCCGGTAGCCCTGGAGGGAATTCACACCCACATCCCCGTCTCTCGCGAAGGGGAGCACCAACCGTGTTCCTGCAGCCGCGTTTTCATTTACTTTGACTTTTAACTCCTCATCGCGGAACCGGGGGAAGTTATCATTAATATCAAGAATTTCCACTTCTACTCCATAAATTTTCATCTTATTCTCTACCAAGATGTTAAAGCTGACGAGACAGGGCGCGCTCTGGGCGCACAGCTCCTCCCGGTCTATCCTGCCTGCGGTGACCAAGCTGCCACCTCGCGGGCTCAGTGAGAAAAGCTGCGACCTACCTCTGGAGACGATGCGGACCCCGCGCTCCGCCAGCTCGCGGGGCTCGAGCCCCAGGTCCTTGGAGATGTTGCCCACGAAGGAGCCTTTGTCCAGCTCCTCCCGCACGGAGTAGCGGATCTGTCCTTTACCTGGCGCGCACAGCGTCCCCAGCAGCATGAAGAACAGCAGGCCGGTGCAGCTCCAGCGCTTCGGTGGATCCGCCATTGTCTTTTCTTCCTTCGCTTTCCTCTTAGTCCTGGGTCAGTCCGCTGGTTCCTTGTTTCTCTAAAGCTGAGGAGAGCGGGAGTTGGGATGGGTTGCTTTCTCCAGGAGCTTGTCTGGTCTCGGTTTAATGCGGAGGAAGCTGGGAGTTTGTCGTTTCTAAGACAGCTTCTTTCCCAGTCTGGTGAACAGCGACGCCCAGAGTCCTAACCAGTTACTACACCAATTCTATTTTTAGTTCCCCTTCATTGTTATTTTCATTCCCAAGGTTTTTGCTGGTATTTAACACATTATTGTGCAGCGGTGTTTATATTTAGTAAAGTTTTAATCCTGACAATAAGCCTTCCACAACCTGAGATCAAGATTATTAGTTTTACTTTACTTCTCCAGAAAAGTTTGATTTTATGTATCACTGAGTCCTTATATCTTACCCACATCGAATCTGTTTAGCCAAGAAATTAAAATTCCTACCTTTGTTGTCAAGACTTCATTTTTTATCAGGATAGGTTTATGAAAAATCTGCCTAATATTATACTAGTGTGCTGGGGAAACAAACCCAGCTCTCAATGTATCTTTGCAGAATGGCCATATGTTTTTGATAACGTTTTCAAATTTCCAATCTAAGTCTATAAACAACATCACTATCAGACAGTGGGGCTACCTGCATTACTATGTCTTCCCATTACTATATTCAAAATACCTGTAGACATTTCACTGTGACAGGATCTTGGTAGCAACCAGTATAGTGACTGTGGGAGACGGGGCTTCATTTATCGCTCATGGAGGAAGTCATGGGTATTGAGTTAGCAGTGGTGAGTGGCCTATTTGTTTTGAGGCAGATATTTAATGCTATCAGTCTTGGAGAAAAACATATGAAAAGAAAAATCACGGCAGAAAACAAGAGACAGTTCAGACAGCCCCTCCTGCGAGATACAACAATTCTTACCTAATAACTCATCAGTAGGAAAAGATTTTAATTGAGACCTATATTTTTTGTTTATATAATTTTATAACCTAGGGCTTGAGACACAGTTCAGTTGGCAGAGCGCTTGCAGTGGAAGCATGAGACCCCACTTTGATCCTCATATCATCAATAAATAAATATATGAATAAACGAGTAAATAATCCAAACCATAAAAATTTAGATATTTTTGTAGAAATTGACATAAGCACAGGTTGTAAACTTTTTCTTAGCATGTATTTTTTCTTAAGAACAAGTTATTCATGAAGATGATATCTCACATTTACTAATAGAATTCACTCTTCATAACGAACATTTTAGGTTTCATATTTTGCCCATCCATTAAAAAGAAACCTGGGGGCAGCTGGAAAGATGGCTTAGCAATTAAGAACACTGACTGTTCTTCCAGAGAACCTGGATTCAATTCGCAGCACCCACATGTTGGTTCACAACCATCTGCTACTTCAGTTCCAGGGGATCCAGTGCCATCTTCTAGTCTCTGCGGGTACCAGATGCACCGACGCACAGATGTACATGCCAACAAAACACCCATACACATAAAATAAAAACAAAAATTAGAAAAGCTTCCAGGAACCCCGACACTCTGCTTGTAAGAAACTCATGGCTCAGCTGAACACTACCCTACCCAACATCCTTCGTTGATAACAAGCCACCACCCTGGAATGTGTTTCTTTCACACTCGATTTTCACAAACAAACTTTCCTAGTAAGATGAGGGCCATGTTTATTCCGAATCGCTAGAGATCTGAGAGAAAGCAGACCCCAAATCTGAGTATGAGAGCTCTGACATGAAAAGAACCTCGTAAGTTTCCAACAGTGATGAGCTTTGAGGGCGGGAAGGAATGTAAAGATGAAGGAAAGGAAGTAGCCCGTGCTGTGAACACTTGTAATGATGCGCAAGTAAACTGCACACCCAAGGTAGAAACCCTTCTGTAAGATGTGGTTGGATAAAGTTTGCATTTAAGGCAGAACATTCATTGGTCAAGGCTCACAACAAAATGAAATATGCAACAAAACCACCCCAAACCACTTAATGATTTGTTAAGAAACACTGAAACTCTAAGTAGAGAAGCGAACTAAATTGAAACTCACCTTTGAGACAGAATCCGAGACAAAAGGAACCTCAGTGTCTCCAAGAGTATCTGGTATCCAAGAGGTGTCGTCACAGAGGAGGTCCTGAGGAGCCATTTCCGGAGTCACATTAAGAAAATTAAACTCTGTCTTAGCTGACTGTGAGGCAATGCACACATTGTAGGAATAAGGCAATGTCCCCTCACTGTAGTTGGGGAGAACTGCAGTCGCAGGGTTGGAGCTGAGACCAGGCTGAAAGCAGCCCCAGGCAGCTGAGCTGGAGGAGTGTCGCAGGCGCAGAGCAATAGCCAGAATCACCGCCAGGAGGAAGAGTACTGAGATCAGGGCCAAGGCCACCACCAGGTAAAACTGAAGCTCACTCTGGGGGTCCGACGGCAGAGGGTCATCGCTGAGGTCTGGCAGGACCTCCTGCAGGCTGTCAGCGAAGATCAGATGCAGCGTGGCTGTAGCCGAGAGCGGTGGTTGTCCACCATCACGCACAGCGACCAGAAGGCGCTGCCGCGCCGCATCTCTGTCTCCCAAGGCACGCGCTGTGCGCACTTCGCCAGTGCGCAGCCCCAGGTTGAAGAGTCCCAGATCGCTGGCCTGCAGCACGTGGTACGACAACCAGGCATTGTGTCCGGAATCGGCGTCCACCGCCACCACCTTAGTGACCAGGTATCCGGGCTCGGCGGCTCGCGGTACCATGTCGAAAAGAGCAGAGCCGTCGGGCTCGAGCGTGGGGTACAGCACGCGGGGTGCATTGTCGTTGAGGTCGCCTACCAGCACACGCATGCTCACGTTGGCGCTGAGCGCGGGCGAGCCTTGGTCGCGCGCCTGCAGTGTCAGCTGGAAGGAGCGCAGCTGCTCATGGTCGAAGGCGCGCTGCGCGAACACCACTCCACTGTCCTGGTTCACAGACACGAAGGACGATAGTGCCCTGGGCTCTAGGTCGCTGGCTATGATGGAATAGGAGACCTGACCATTGGATCCCAAATCCGGATCAGAGGCGCTGACTTGAGCGATGGAGGCTCCAGGTGGGTTGTTCTCAGCCACGTGAACCAAGTAGGAGGCCTGGTGAAAAACCGGTGCATTGTCGTTGACATCTGAGATACGGAGGGTGATGATTACGTTGGAGGAGAGTGGCGGCTTACCTCTGTCGGTAGCTACAACGGTGACGTTGTATTCTGGAATCTTTTCCCGGTCTAGGGTTCTGTCTGTCACTAGTTTGTAATAATTCTTCGAAGAAGATTTCAATACAAACGCTGCATTTCCCAAGACGTTGCAGTAAACGTCTCCATTTTCTCCAGAGTCTTTGTCCTTCGTTTTTATCAAGGCGACAACTGTTCCTAGTGGAGAATCTTCCGGTAGGGGGGTAAATACCGAAGTCACAATTACTTCGGGTGCACAATCGTTCTCATCCAGAATTTCCACTTGGACATTGCAATGGGATGCTAGGTCTCCGGGATCTTTTGCCTCTACATTCAGGGAGTAACTCTTAGCAGTCTCAAAATCCAAATTATCTTTTGTCGTGATTTCTCCTGTTTGCTTGTCTAAGTTGAAAAAACGTTCTACTTGTTCATCCACATTGTGAAAAGCATAAGTGATCTCTGCGTTGACGCCCTCGTCCTGGTCAGTGGCTGTCACCTGAAGCACCGAGAAGCCTGGTGGCACATCTTCCCGAAGGGTGACCCTGTACACATCCTGGCTGAACATTGGAGGGTTATCATTGGCATCTGTGACTTGGATTCGGATCTGGGCAGTGCCACTTCGGGGAGGATCCCCTCCATCCACAGCAGTGAGGACCAACTGGTGAAAATTATGCTCTTCTCTATCCAGAAAACGTTTTAGAATCAACTCAGGATATTTACGGCCATCTGGGCTCTCCTTCTCTGTGACTTCAAAGTATTCATTGTCACCGAGGTAGTATTTTTGCAGCGAATTAGAACCAGCATCTGAATCCAGGGCTGGATCCAATGGAAATGCTTTACCTGGTCTGGTGGACTCTCCAATGTTTAAATCCACCTCACTCTGTTTGAATTGAGGGGCGTTGTCATTTATATCTTGAAGAATTACAGCTACATGGAAAATATTTAATGGCTTCTCAGCGACAATATCGAATTCCAGAACACACAGAGGTTGCTTCCCACAAACCTGCTCTCTGTCTATCCTATCACCCACAAGTAAATCTCCGCTCTCTGGGTTTACAGTAAAATAATCCTTCTCTGCGCTGACCCTCAGCTTCCGGGTAGGCAGACCCTGAACACCCAGCCCCAGATCTTTGGCGAGGTTTCCTACCACCGAGTTCTTGGCCAGCTCCTCGGGAATGGAGTAGCGGATTTGATCTGGGAGAGCTCCGCAGAACAATGGCAGAAGGAAGGGCGACAGTACCTGCAGCCACCGTGCTATTCCGCTCCCAGAGCCCCGCCCCATCCTCCTGGCTCGCGGTGCCGCTGTGCTCCTTCGTCGGGGCGGGTAAATCTTCCCTTAGTGGCTGAATCCGGCTAGGACCACTTTTGGGGGGCTGTTTGCTACGTCCAGATTTATAATGGCTTCTCCTCTATGGTTGCTTTGCACAGCAAGTTACTCTCCTAGTCTCCCAAACGCGTCTGGGAAATGGTCCTTCTCTTCTTTTGACCTACAGCGACGCCCAGAGGTCTTCTCAGAAATTGCACCGAAGCTTGTAAATATTTGAATTTTTGTTGTTGTTGGTTTAGATTTATGGTGTATTTATTTGTTTTAAAATAGGCAATATGTTGAAATTTTCCCAAATAAAGATGCTACATATAGTATATGTCCTTATTATCATCTATGAACCGTGAAGCAATCTCTCTTAAGGGGAATGAGTCCTACGTTTCTTGTGTATCTTTTGGGTAGCACGGCCGATCTTTAAATAAACGTTGCCCCCTCCCCTCCTTTTATTGGAAGCAGTACACCATAACGTTCTCCATCTCACTTCTTTCATTCAGAACATACACCCACATATGCACTCCCCCCCTGGCTTTCAGTAAAACGTTTTGTTTGATAATAGTATAAAAGTTCTGCATTTATTTCTCAAGTAACAGTCCACCATATGGATAAACAGTAACTTGTCCAATCAGAAATTGTATTTTCTTAAGGAAGCCCAGTACTCATTTATACAAAAAGTATTTTTCTTTTATAGCTTGTTATAGCAACTTATAAATTATTTACTGTTCTCCAAATCACTGACATATATCACTCTGGTGGAATCTATTATAAATGCCAATCTCTGAGTGTGTTTTACCCAATTTAGGCCAACTGAACAAGCACCTCTGAGTTATATTTTATTACCACAGTGTTTGGAAAATGTGTCCTGAGATCGACTCTCCCAGTATTCATTTGTTACCTCTTTCCTCGCCCCTTGTTACCCTGAGTCTTATTCTGTATTGTGCACACCTTCGCACTAACACAAAGCCACATAGAATCAACTCTTCTTTCTAGTCACAGTATTAAGCCATATCCCACCATCTTACTATAATTCCCACTTATAGAAATACTATGAATTTGTGTATAGATTTTCATTAATTCTGGATTAACTAATAAAACTATATGAGTGCTTAGGAAATAAAAGTGTTGCATATCTCTCACACACAAAATACTTTATGTCATGTCAGGGGATACTTTGTCTTACCCCAGATCACATAGTGATAGATCTTCCACGAATAATTTGTAGGGACTCTGACAGGTGGGAATGAGGTGAGCTGAGTAAGTACTAAGAATAGTATCAGTCCAGAACCCAAGCCACCCAACCTTACCTGATGAAAACCAGAAAGAGTTAAGCAAATTCTGTTTGGTTTGGACTTAATGGTGATGTCATAACGTGCAATTAAGAAATTATGAAAATTACTCATGATATATTTATATGAATGAAATAAAATTATTGGTAGTTTTTGGTAATAACCAAGTTGCATCAAAGGAATCAGATATCTTGGTGTACTTTGTATCAGCAACAACAAAATAATTGAGTTGGGCATAGTGGCACACACCTGTAATTCTAGCCCTTAAAGAGGATTGTGAGTTGCAAGTCACCTTGGATAGGCTACATAGTCAGTTAAAGGCCAACCTAAGCTAGACAGTCAGACCTTGTTTAAAAAATATTTGAAATATACAAGTCCATGGAGAAGTTAATGTTATAGCTAAAGGTTAAATATTTTCCTCACTACACATAAATTGCTGTTGTGGAATGTTCCTTTACACTGTGTGAAAATGTGTCACTGTGATCGGTTTAATAAAGAGCTGAATGGCCAATAGCTATGCAGGATGAGGTTAGGCAGGAATTCTGGGGATGGAGAGGACTAAGAGGAAGAAAATCAGAGTTGCCAGCTGGATGCAGAGGAGGCAGGACATGTAGGAGGAGAGGTAAAGGTCACGAGCCATGTGACAGTGTGTAGATGAATAGAAATGGGTTGAGTTATAAGAGCTGGTTAGAAACAAGCCTAAGCCAAGGCCAAGCTTTTATAATTAATAAGAAGCTTCTCTGTGTCATTATTTGGGAGCTGGCTAGTGGGACAGAAAAAGACTCACCACAAATTGTCATTGTATAATTATAATCGAAAAAACCCTTTCAAGGAAAGAGAAATAAACTTCAAGCAACGAATAGCTGAATCTAATAAGGGGAGATTTAAAAAAAATTCGGGTTGTGGTGTGTAAAATGGGCACCACACCTGTCAACCTGAATTTGATCCTTTGGATCCACAAAGTGGAAGGAGACAAATGATTCCCCACAGTTGTCTACCAACATGGAGATACACACAAAGTAAGTGAAGCAGAAGTTAAAATGTCTTAAAATAGTCAGCCTAGACTCCCCTTTAACATCACGAGAAAGGCGATGGAAATAGAAATGTGTGTAATTTCCTTCTATTCACAAAGCAATTCTAGTCTTCAAATGTACATAGGAAAATAGCATTTAAAAATGGAATGGTTTAGAGGTATAAAATTAAGGAACTCTCTTTTCTTTTTAGGATTTCTTTGTGTAGCCCTGGGTGTCCTGGAACTCACGCTGTAGACCAGACTGGCTTCGAACTCAACAGAGATCCACCTGCATCTCCCTCTGAAATACTGGGATTAAAGGCGTGCACCACTACTCAACTAAATTTAGGAATTCTCATCAAAATCACTACAGAATGAAGACTATGAAGGATGAATAATAGATAATCCTGGTTTGGGGTATAAATCAGTAGTAGAGGACTTGCCTAATATACCCAAAGCCATATTCAACTCCCGTAATTGCAAAAATAAGGTTATTAATCAACAAATGAATTTTTATGCAGCAAAAAGCAAGGGGCTATTAATAAAGAAGTTTATACAACACACATACAACTGGAGACACTTTATGAAACCCTATGTCTGTGCTTTAGTATGGTAAGATTCATCATAGGAGTGACTCACTCACCTGAAGAAGACTGGCATCTCCTTTTATTTCCAGCAAGTCTTGAGACACCAGGAGAGGATCGCTCTTTCCACAACTCTCCTGACTGATGAGTGTGTCTGCATAATTGGGTTGAGGGAAGATCAGGTGGCTCTTCCCAGAGTCTGCTGTGAGGGAGACCTCATGAGAATAGGTCTGTAGGAAAGCCTGCACACCATCCACACCCACAAAGTGCGATGTAGGCATGGATGACAACCCATTACCTGCAGCCCGAAGCAGGCGAGTTGCATGCCAGTGACGGAGCTTGTGTATTAGCAGCACAATGACAAAGGCTAAGAAGATGCATGAGACCACAGCCACAGCTACCACCAGGTACAGTGTGATGTCTGCATCTTCCTGGTCAATGTGAGTGTTAATGCTGCCCAGATCTGCCAGGATGTCTGGGATGTTGTCTGACACAGCTATGGTGAGTGTGACTGTGGCAGAGAGAGGAGGCTGGCCGTGGTCCTGCACAGCCACCACTAGATTCTGCTTGAGAGCATCTCTGTCCAGCAGGGCCCGCGCGGTGCGCACCTCACCTGTGTTCAGCCCTACTGAGAAGAGCCCTGGCTCGCTGGCCTTGAGCAGGCGGTAGGACAGCCAGGCGTTCTGTCCTGAGTCTCTGTCCACCGCCACCACTTTAGTCACCAGGTAGCCAGGTTCTGCAGAACGAGGAGTCAGCTCCACACCAGTGGAACCATCAGTGGGGAGGGTGGGGTACAGGATTTCAGGTGTGTTGTCATTCTGATCTAGCACGAACAAGCTCAGTGTCACGCTGCTGCTGAGTGGAGGATTCCCACTGTCCCTGGCTGTCACTAGTAGCTTCAGGTCTTGAAACTGCTCATAGTCAAAGGATCGCAGTGCATAGAGGACACCTGTGTTAGAGTTGATGGAGATGTAGGAGGACAGAGGTGCCCCCTGGATAGTGTCCTCTGACAGAGAGTAGATTACCTGGGCATTCTCACCACTGTCTGGGTCCTGGGCTATTATGGTCAAAATGGAAGCTCCCCTAGGGTTGTTTTCTGGAATGTAGGCAGCATAGGAGGCATGGGTGAAGGTGGGTGGGTTGTCATTGATGTCCACCACTTGCAGTGAGATATAAGTCTCTGTAGACAGCGGTGGAGTTCCCTGGTCGGTGGCAGTTATTGTAATGTTATATTCAGAGACTTCTTCCCTGTCCAGGCTTCTGTGTATCAACAACCGATGATAATTTCCATAGGTCTTTTCAAGCCTGAATGGAAGATTATCTGGAATGGAGCAAGTGACAAGGCCATTCTCTCCAGAGTCACTGTCATGCACATTGAAAAGTGCAATCACTGTGCCTGGGGAGGAAGCTTCCTGGATAGAGCTGGTGAGAGAGGTGATGGTGACTTCTGGAGCATTGTCATTTACATCCAGAACTGTCACCAGTACCTTACTTCTGGCTCGTAGACCAGGCCCATCATGGGCTTCTACATCAATGTCATAGAATCCAGAGTCCTCATAATCCAGCTCCCCCAACATTGTTATGTCCCCGCTCAGAGAATTCAACTGGAAGAGCTGGGATATTTTGTCTCTTATGTTCCGGAAAGAATATGTCACTTCTCCGTTGGCTCCTTCATCTGGGTCAGTGGCTTTTATGGTAAGTAGCCGGGTGCCTACAGGCAAATTCTCCTTCACGCTAACGTGGTACTCTGGCTGCGTGAATACAGGAGCATTGTCATTGGTGTCCATCAGTGTTATTTGAATTGTGGCAGTGCCAGAGCGAGCCGGGTCGCCTCCATCGAAGGCAGTGAGAACCAGATGATGAACCGCTTCTTCCTCGCGATCTAAGGCGTTCTCCAGCACCAGCTCCGGGTACTTAATCCCATCCGCCCCATTTTGCACATCCAGGGAGAAGTGGTCATTCGAGCTGAGATGGTAACCTTGCAAGGCATTCGCCCCTATATCAGGATCAAAAGCTTCAGGAAGAGGAAATCTTGTCCCAGGAATTTCATTTTCACCAACTTTTATTTCCCTCTGCTGTGCTCCAAAGCTGGGGGCATTATCATTAACATCGATAATTTCCACTTCTACAGCAAGAATCCTCACTTTATCCTCTAGGAGAATCTCCAGATTTGCGGTACACTTTGGGGATCTGTCACAGAGCTCTTCCCTGTCAATCCTCCCTGCTGTCACCAAGCTGCCGCTTCGCGGGTTCAGAGCAAAGAGCTGGGTCTTACCTCTGGAGACGATGCGGACTCCGCGCTCCGCCAGCTTCCCGGGCTCCAGCCCTAGGTCCTTGGCTAGGTTGCCCACCGCAGAGCCCCTTTCCAGCTCCTCTGGCACAGAGTACCGTATCTGTTCCGCGCGGAGGTCGCATAGGAATCCAAGGAAAATGCAGATCCATACTAGTCCCCTGCGGTCTGATTCGTAAGGAGCCGCCATTGCAGTCCTGTCGCAGAGAGTCCTGAGCTTGGGCGTTGAGTCTGTGCAGGCCTGAGGAGCCCCACAATCTTTGGGTTTCAGGATAATGTACTTGCACCTTTGGCCGCTGGAGCTCCGGGGAGTTCAGATGGATGCTTTCCTTCAGACCAGAACCAGTCCTTTGTGTTCCGGAAATCTTGCTCTTATTAAATACCCGATTTTCACCCCTGAGTGGTGAACAGCGACACCCAGAGTACTAAACTGTTATTGCAACTAATTCTTGATGAAAACACCACCACACACTTTCCCCTTTCCTAATCTTTCTTTTCTAAAGGAGCATAAAGGCCAAAATCCTGTTGTTTAATTTGCAACAAAAATCCAGGAGTTATACAAAGCTTCCTGTATATCAAACTAAGTTAAGTTATGGTAGAGTAATAGAGTACTTTTTCTGGGAAGTGGTTGTTTTCTACCTCTTTTTAGTTGCTGCATTGTTCATCTCCCTACATCATTTTCAGTACTTTGCATTGTATGAGGGCTACATCCATTCCTCTCAGGGGACAACAGTGGATGTGACGAGTGGAGAAAATGGAATAGTGAAAAGACAGTCGCCTGCGGAGCCTGGAGGTCCAGATCCAGTTACAACCTACACCAGAACAAATTTCCTCACATGACTTCACCATCTGGATTCTGGGATAATTTTTCAATTCCATTGCAAGAAAGGTGTTGATTGCTCAGGATATAATCTTACCCTTGTAGAAATTGTTTTAGGGGATAGACTCTTGGTGTGGACTAAAATAGCTAACGCTGTTACAGGACATTCTAGGTCACACACTATGTCACCACTGTCGTATTTCCAGTGTGCCATCAATCTTTACAACAGCAGCTTTTTTTCTGTTGCTTTGTCGAGACAAGATTTCTCTGTGTAACAGCCCTGGCTGTCTTGGAACTCACTCTTTAGACCAGGCTGGCCTCGAACTCACAGAGATCCACCTGCCTCTGCCTTACAAGTTCTGGGATTAGAGACATGTGCCACCACCGCCAATCTAACAGCAACTTTCATAGACTAAAGCATTTTCAATGTTTAATGAGTCAAGTGCAAACCAAACTCAAATGATGAGTAAACAAATATTAAAATAAATGGTAGCACCAAAGTAGAAAAGTTAAGCTGAAGATATTTCAGGCCAGGTGTGGTGATGCACACCTTTAATCTCAGCACTTAGGAGGCAGAGAAAAGCAGGTGAATCTCTGTGAGTTCCAGTACAGCCAGGGCTTTGTAGAGAGACTCTGTCTCAATCCACCCAAAAGATATTTCAGGCCAGGTGTGGTGGTGCACACCTTTAATCTCAGCACTCAGGAGGCAGAGAGAGGCAGGAGAATCTCTATGAGTTCCAGCACAGCCAGGGCTTTGTAGAGAGACGCTGTCTCAATCCGCGCAAAAGATATTTCAGGTTTTTTCTCATATAAGACACATTCAGTGGTCTCATTTGACCATCACCAAGTCTATTATTTTTAACCACTGCTTTAAATTGCTTTATCACTGATTTCAGAAATAGCCCAAAGGAGCTATTTTAATAGTTTATTTCAATAGTTATGTATGCATCTCTATCATCACTAATGCCACAGCTTTCTCAGGAAATCTAAGAAATTTTGAGACAAGTCAAAAAGTCACCCACTATTTAAATTATTTCTTACTTACCAATTAGCATGCACAAATGACCAAACTCTTAAGAAGGCATAGAATCATATAATAGAATCAAAAATCTTTAATCTTTGAAAGAGTAGGTTAAATGTGACTTTTATAATCTTTAAAAGATTTATTACATGTTCAGGAGTTGGAGATTAAAATGTCTTGGAAATAACTGAAAATAGGCATAAAATCTCAAAATGTAGATTTGACTCACAGAAATAATATTAAGGTAACAAGAAAGATATAAAATATTTCATAAATAGAAAGATCATCACAGTCCTTGCTATAATGGTGACAAAATAGAATGAGCATAAAATAAATGATTTAAGAATAGTCAAAAGATCCATGGAGAGGTCGTCAAGATGGCTCTGGTGGCGAAAGCTCTTTCGGGCAAGCCTGAAAATCTGAAGGGTTTGATCCCGGGGTTCCATGAGTGAAAGGAGCAACCTGACTCCATATGGTCCTTTAACCTCCATATGCTGGCACATGTGTGCCTCACTCCCCACAAATAAGTGTTAAAAAAAAGAAACTTGGGTGAGATTATAAGTGAGAATAATATTGACCCACAGTTAGTAATTCAGATACGAAATATGGTAATATTTGATCCTTGTGGTAAGGCAAATAAATGCTAACAAGATTAATTTTTGGAAGGTCGTGTTAAACAGATGTGTTGCAATAAAAAATTGTTCAGGTGAGAAGAGGTAAATGGTGAAGATGACCATGAACTTTAATCCAGGCAGAAAGAAATATCAATATGTTTATAAAGAGCTAAAGATTACTTTAAAAAAAAACCAGCCTCACAATTCAAGTAAGAAAGGGCACTAATATTAAGGATGTTGATCTATAGGAAACAGTCTCGAGCAAGATTTGCTAGTCACACAGAAACACCAACAGTAAAGACAGAAACTGGTAATCAGATCATTTCCAATGATGACTGGGCAACCAAGAACTAATCTGCATCCACAACACTTTTCCCGGTAAATTGCCCCAAACAATGAAAAAAAGTGACCAAAATTGATTAATTTGTGCACGATCGAGAAGCGAATACAAGAAATATTATTTAAATAGCTCTGTAGAAACTTACCCGAAGAGGAGAAGAAGAGTCGTATGAGGTTTTGGGATTTTCATTATTGCCACCAACAACCACAGAAGGATCGTCACACAGGAGATCCTGAGGGGGAGTAATCTCTGGTGCCACGTGGAGAAAATTAAACCCCGCCGCAGTCGTGGAATGCGAGGCAACACATAGATTATAGGAATAGGGCAATGTCCCCTCGCTGCAGTTGGGAGGAACCACAGTTTGAGATTTCCAGCTGAGACCAGGCTGAAAGCAGCCCCAGGCAGCTGAGCTGGAGGAATGTCGCAGGCGCAGAGCAATAGCCAGAATCACCGCCAGGAGGAAGAGTACTGAGATCAGGGCCAAGGCCACCACCAGGTAAAACTGAAGCTCACTCTGGGGGTCCGACGGCAGTGGGTCATCGCTGAGGTCTGGCAGGACCTCCTGCAGGCTGTCAGCGAAGATCAGGTGCAGCGTGGCTGTAGCCGAGAGCGGTGGTTGTCCACCATCACGCACAGCGACCAGAAGGCGCTGCCGCGCTGCATCTCTGTCTCCCAAGGCACGCGCTGTGCGCACTTCGCCAGTGCGCAGCCCCAGACTGAAGAGCCCGGGATCGCTGGCCTGCAGCACGTGGTACGACAACCAGGCATTGTGTCCGGAATCAGCGTCCACCGCCACCACCTTAGTGACCAGGTATCCGGGCTCCGCAGCACGTGGCACCATATCAAAGAGCGCAGAGCCGTCGGACTCGAGCGTGGGGTACAGCACGCGGGGTGCATTGTCGTTGAGGTCGCCTACCAGCACACGCATGCTCACGTTGGCGCTGAGCGCGGGCGAGCCTTGGTCGCGCGCCTGCAGTGTCAGCTGGAAGGAGCGCAGCTGCTCATGGTCGAAGGCGCGCTGCGCGAACACCACTCCACTGTCCTGGTTCACGGATACGAATGACAACAGTGCCGTTGGCTCTAGGTCGCTGGCTATGATGGAATAGGAGACCTGACCATTGGATCCCAAATCCGGATCAGAGGCGCTGACTTGAGCGATGGAGGCTCCAGGTGGGTTGTTCTCAGCCACGTGAACCAAGTAGGAGGCCTGGTGGAAAATGGGTGCATTGTCGTTGATATCTGTGATGTGCACAGTAACACGTGTCTTGGATGAAAGGGATGGCTTGCCTCTGTCGCTAGCTGTGATAGTGACGTTGTACTCTGAGGTCTGCTCCCGGTTCAGGACCCTGTCTATCACTAGCTTGTAATAATTCTTGGAGGTGGGTTGTAATTTGAATGGGAGTTCTTCCTGAATATGGCATGTCACCAAACCATTTTGTCCAGAATCCTTATCTCGAACTTTAATGAGGGCTATTACTGTTCCAAGGACCGAGTCCTCTGGAACCTGGTTAGAAAAGGACATGAATGTCACCTCTGGAATGTTGTCATTCTCATCAAGAATTTCAATCTGAACATTACAGTGAGCCGTGTGCACGCCTCCATCCCTGGCTTCTACACCCAACATGTATCTGCTTTTTTCTTCAAAATCCAATGTACCATTAGTTGTAATAGCTCCAGTATTTGGATTGATACTGAAGACGAGGTTAGTACTTGCTGGGCCGTTTAGGAAGGCATAGGTGATCTCTCCGTTAACATTCTCATCCTGATCTGTGGCTGTCACTTGCAGGACGAAGGTTCCCTGGGGCATGTTTTCACGGAGGCTAGCTTTGTAAATGTCCTGACTGAACACTGGAGCATTATCATTGGCATCGGTGACTTTGATCCAGATCTGGGTGGTACTGCTTAGGGGTGGGTCTCCCCCATCGATGGCGGTCAGGATTAAGTGATGGGAGCTCTGATGCTCCCTGTCTAGAAGTTTTTCCAGCAGTAATTCTGGGTATTTATCTCCATCAGGACTTTCCTTCGTTGACAAGGAGAAGTGTGAGTTGGGGCTGAGAGTGTACATCTTCAGTGAGTTGCTTCCCACATCTGCATCTCGTGCGGAGTCCAGAGGGAATTTTACCCCTGGTAAGGCTGACTCACAGATCTCCAATTCAATGCTTTTCCCAAAGAAATGTGGTGTATTATCATTAATATCTTGGATGGCAACAATTATATGGAAAATATTCATCGGGTTTTCAGTAACCGATTCAAATTCTAGTGCACACTCAGATTTCTTCCCGCAAATCTTCTCTCTGTCTATCCTGCCACTCACTAGCAAATCCCCACTCTCCGCACTAACGCTGAAATAATCCTCTGCACTAACTCTCAGGTTTCGAGCTGGCAATTCCTGGACACTGAGTCCCAGATCCTGAGCTAGGTTACCCACCGGAGAACCCTTGGCCAGCTCCTCCGGAATGGAGTAGCGGATCGGCTGGGAGATGGCTCCACAGAACAAAGGCACCAGGAAGTGAAGCAGTACCTGATTTGCCATCGTTCCAACGCCTCTGGGTTGCTCTGCCGTTTGAGTTCGCAGGGAAGCTTCTTTTTGAGTTTTTTTTTTTTCTGGGATTTTTAAAAGACAATCTGTGACCTGGATGTGGGTAGGATTTGTCAGGCGCTTGAAAGGTGAGCAGGAGCCGGAGGGACAGACGTTCTCATAGGTGCAGGAAAAAGCAGACAAGCCCTGGCTGAACCGTGCTGAACAGGGAACCCGTCTCTTCTCTTTGGTCAACAGCGGCGCCTAGAGGTTGTCTTGTAAAACTGCGTATCGTGCAGCTATTAATTAAAGCTCTTGTTTTGACTTTTGTTTGAAGGAACCAGGTATTTTCATTTTTCTTTAGTTTTGACATTTTCTTGTTTATCATCATTTCATGAATGTTTTCATCACTATACATTCATATTTTTCATTTCGCCAGGCGTGCTTTTTTTACTTTTTCCAGTTTTGGAGAAAAATGCCATCAATGAGTTCACTTTATGGCACTATTAACTCAGGTCTGACTGTCATATCCCAACAAGCGAGTGGATTTTTATCCTCATTATTCAGTGAACTCTGATATTTACCTTTCTTCAAGTTTATTGAAGTAACTTTACTTAGTATTTTAGTTTCTCTGTGTATTTTATCAATTCAACAAAACTTCTCAAAGGTAGTCTTTGCAAGAGGAGTGGCATTTCTAGAGATATTTTAATGCATTGATAATCTTTTCAAACCATACTATTTCTGGCTAAGTATATCAGAGCCTGATAGCCTATTAAAGGTGTCAGTGTAGTATTTGGGCTTTTACGATGGTGAATCTTGCATAAGACATATTTATTTTTATGAAACAAATTCTTTCTAAATATGCAGTACTGTATAAACCAAATTCTTACTTCAATCGGTTAAATACCAGTAATTAATAAAGTTATTGATTGCCAGTAACTTGGTGAGACATTGACAGTCTTTAAACGCTTAATTTTATTATTTCCAATTTATCTTATTTCTTTTTGTGTTTAGGTGTATGTGTATATGCATGTGCACTCATGTGGAGGTCATTGGACACACTGGAGCTGGTTTTCTCCTTCCATCATGTAGGTGCTAGGGATAGAACTCAGCTTGCCAGGCTTGGAAGCAAGAGCCCTTACTCCTGAGCCATCTCACTGGACCCAAGCACTCCATTTTAGAACTTGATCCTGGACTTAGGTAACTCCAAAGCAAATCTCTTTATTTCTAATGTAAAAACAAATCAGATGACAATGGCTTAAATGCACTTCTTAAATTTCATCCATTGGAACCCTAATCTCCTAACCCATGGTATAACGATGTCTGGAGGCAGGATCTTTAGGAAATGTTTGAGCTAGGAAGGCTTTGCCTTCATTGTTGAATCAATGATTGGATACTGAATTATCATGTAACTGGCTCTGTTATAAAATAGCAGTCTCTGAGATATTTGCTTTGTTTTTATCATTTGATGCCTGATATGTGATGACTCTGAAAGAAAAAGCCCCAAGCAGATGCTGAGCAGATAAGAAAGCCATGTTCTTGGACTGCTCAGCTCCCAACAACCAGATAAATAAATCTTTATTTTAAAGATAAATTTCCAAATCTCAAGAATTTTCTTAGAACAGCAAAAGTTAAATGGAAAGTTATCAGCTCACGGATTTATTTCACTATTCTGAAGTGCTCAATCATCTCCAGTAGAAATAGATTATATTTCCCCTAAGATTTCCTTTTTCTTGTTTTCTCTACTTTCTGCCTTTACATTGCTTTCCACAAGATTCCACCATATATATATATAATGAGAATATAGTTTTATATGCTTAAAGATATTGTCTTCAGGATCTCTTGACTAACACATTTCAATGTTATATTTTCTAAAATATTAAGGGAAAATTTGTCCCTTTGAGATGCAATGAAGTACATATAGGCTCGTTTTTGGATAACCCTCTCTTGTAGCTACAGGAGTAAAATAATTTCACAGATTTGAGAATGGACCCACAACTTCTGACTAAAGAAAGTTCTAGAACACACACAGGATTCTTATTTTATTGCTGAAGTAGATGGTCTGGGGATCTCTTGCAGAGTCAGAGATATTTTCCTCCTCTTTTGAAATAATATTTTTTGTGTTGGCATATATTCACTGTATATGAAACTGGATTTCACAGGACATTTTTGTACAAATATATATTGTACATTGGGCATATGCCCCTCTACCCACCATAGCCTCCTTTTCTCTCCCTTTCCCTCCTGTTAGTCCCGCTTTCCCTAACAGTCTCATGTTTACTTGCATCACACACACACACACACACACACACACACACACACACACACCCCATTTTATGTATCTATATAAAACTTAATGTCCACAAATGAGAGAAGACATAGTATTTGTCTTTCTGAGATTGACTTAACTTGCCTAATATTAACTAATACAACTTAACTATCTACAGTTGCATTCAGTTTCCTGCAAATAACAAAGCTTCATTTTTCTTTATGACTGAAAAATTCCACTATATATATCACATTTTATTTATTCATTACTCTATTGATAGATATCTAGGTTACTTAGTCATTGTGAACAGTTCTGCAATTAACATTGATGTGCAAATATTTCTGATATGTTGACTTACAGTCCTTTCGGTAAATATCCAGGGGTGATACAGCTACATCCTAGGTTTTAAAAAAATTCTTAAAGGGTGATAAATACCAGTTCATGATTCATATAGTTTAGGTGAGTGAACTTTCCACCTTCAGACAAAAAAGATGAAATCAACACACACACACACACACACACACATACATTTTAGGCACAAGGGTTTAATGATCTGACTAATATCTACTTTTCCTTTTGAGATAGTTCTTGCTCTTTTGCCCAAGTTGGTCTTGAACTCTAGGCTTGAGTAATCTCACCTCCATAAACATACTGCTATACCTGTCTCCTTCACTTTTTATCCTATGATTTTTATGTCCTTAAGATATAAAGACTGGCATGTGCTGGCACATGCCTCCCAGCACTGGGGAGGCAGAGGCAGGTGTATTTCTGTGAGTTCGAGGTCAGCCTGCTCAACAAAGCATTTCCAGGGCAGCCAGAACTGTTACATAGAGAAAACCTGTCTCACAGAACAAAACAAAACAAAATGAAACAGAACAAAACAAAACAAACAAATGATGTAAAGACTGTGGTCTGACTTGGAAAGTTCTGACAAAATCTTATGGAAGCATAAAATACTTTGCATTTATCCTTTCTCCCCACTTGTTTGTGTCAGTCAGGATAGGTTGGTGGGCAGGAGTGACCCAGTTCAAATCACAGGGGTTTAATATGTGAAAGGGAAGGCTGAGGTTCAGCTCAGTGGTTCAGCAAGCGATCGGCATGTACCAAGACCCTGGGTTCTACCCCAGCAATTGAACAGGGAGAATGAAATTGTGAAAGGTCCATTTCTCACAGGTGTGTGCACCACTTTTGGGTCACCTACAAGGCTCTTCTCTCATTACAGTCACTCAAGGACAAAGGTCAAAGGAGCAACCATAACTTCAAAGGGTAAGGGAGAGAACTGGAATCCTCATAATGACAGAGTTACTCTGGAAGTGCCATGTTACTACCAATACCCACAACGTATTGACTAGAACTACTACCTAGGCCCACTTAGCCATAACAAGGCCAGGAAGTATAATATTCTATGGACAAAGTTAGAGAAAACAGAATGTACAATTACATTGTTGTTCTAAGGTTTTATAAGAACCACACTGGCAATAAATGTTCATAACACCCAAAGGAGTAAACTCACCTCAAGCAGGTTGGGGTCTTCTTTTGCTTCAAGTAAATCTTGAGATGTTATAAGAGGCTCACTTTTCCCACAGCTCTCCTGGCTGATGAGTGTGTCTGCATAGTTGGGTTGTGGGAAAATCAGGTGACTCTTCCTAGAGCCTGCGGTAAGAGAAACTTCCTGGGAATAGGTCTGCAGGAAAGCCTGCACCCCATCCAGACCCACAAAGTGAGAGGCTGGCATGCCAGCCAATCCATTTCCTGAAGCTTGTAGCAGGCGTGATGAGTGCCAGCGTCGTAGCCTGAGTGCCAGCAACACGATGACAAAGGCCAGGAAGATGCAGGAGACCACAGCTACTGCCACCACTAGGTAGAGTGTGAGGTCGGAATCTTTGGGATTAGTCGGGGTGTGAATGCTTTCCAGGTCCCCCAGGATGTCAGGAATGCTGTCAGCCACTGCTATGGTGAGTGTGACAGTGGCTGAGAGAGGGGGCTGGCCGTGGTCCTGCACAGACACCACCAGGCTCTGCTTCAGAGCATCTCTGTCCAGCAGGGTCCGGGCAGTGCGTACCTCGCCTGTGTGCAGCCCCACTGAGAAGAGCCCTGGCTCGCTGGCCTTGAGCAGGCGGTAGGATAACCAGGCGTTCTGTCCTGAGTCTTTGTCTACTGCCACCACCTTAGTCACCAGGTATCCAGGATCTGCAGAGCGGGGTGCCAATTCAACACCAGTGGAGCCATCTATTGGGAGGGCAGGGTAAAGGATCTCAGGCATGTTGTCATTCTGGTCCAGTACAAATAGGCTTAGTGTCATGTTGCTACTGAGTGGAGGGTTCCCACTGTCACTAGCTGTCACCAGCAACTGCAGGTCTCTAAACTGCTCATAATCAAAGGAGCAAAGAGCATACAGGACACCAGTATTGGAGTTGATAGAGATGTAGGTTGAAAGTGGAACCCCCTGAAGTGTGTTCTCAGCCAATGAATAAGTAATTTGTGCATTCTTGTCAGTGTCTGGGTCCTGTGCCGTAACAGAGAAGATGGAGGCTCCCCTAGGATTATTTTCTGGAATATAGGCTGAATAGGAGGCATGGGTGAAGGTAGGAGGGTTGTCGTTGATGTCCGACACAAACAGAGTGATATGAGTTTCCGTGGACAGCGGTGGTTTCCCCCCATCGGTGGCTCGTAGGCTGATGTTATATTGAGACACCTGTTCACGGTCCAGAGATTTGGCTGTCACTAAGCGGTAGTATTGGTCTATTGATTTTTCTAGAGTAAAGGGCAGATTGCCTAGGACAAAAACCGTGACTTGCCCATTCTGGCCAGAATCTCGGTCATGTACATTGATAAGAGCAATTTCTCTTCCAGCAGGGGCTTCTTCTGGGACTGAGCCTGTGAGGGAAGTGATTGACACTTCTGGGGCATTGTCATTCACATCCAGAACCGTGACAAGAACCTTGGCTCTTGAAAAAAGACCTGGTCCATCTTGTGCTTCAATTTTGATTTCATAGAATACAGCATCCTCATAATCGAGACTTTTTAATATCGATATATCTCCAGTCACCGAATTGAGATGGAAAACCTGAGCAATTTTTCCAGGCATTTTATCCAAAATATAGGAGACTTGGGCATTGAATCCCTCATCAGGATCAGTGGCATTCACTGTGATCAGCCGGGTGCCCACTGGCACATTTTCCAGAACACTGACATGGTACTCTGGCTTAGTAAACACGGGCGGGTTGTCATTTGCATCCACGACTATCACCTTGATGCACAACTTGCCGGTGTGAACAGGGTCTCCACCATCAGAGGCAATGAGATCAAGCTGATGAACTGCCTTTTTCTCACGATCCAAGGCTCGCTCCAGCACTAGCTCTGGGTACTTGACGCCATCGGTGACACTGTTCACAGCTAAGGAGAAGTAGTCACTGGGGTTAAGCTTATAGTTCTGCAGGGAGTTCATGCCCACATCTGGATCAAACGCAGTTTTAAGTGGAAACCGAGTTCCAGGATCTGTTAATTCACCAATTTTTATTTCCAATTCCTCTGTGGGAAAACTAGGCGCATTATCATTAATATCGCTGATATCGACTTCTACCTCAAATATTTTCAGCTTATCCTCTACAAGGATGTTAAAGCTCACTAGACAGGGCGCGCTCTGGGCGCACAGCTCCTCCCGGTCTATCCTGCCCGCGGTGACCAAGCTGCCGCTTCGCGGGTTCAGGGAGAAAAGCTGCGACCTACCTCTGGAGATGATGCGGACCCCCCGCTCCGCCAGCTCGCGGGGCTCCAGTCCCAGGTCCTTGGAAATGTTGCCCACGAAGGAGCCTTTGTCCAGCTCCTCGGGCACCGAGTAGCGGATCTGCCTGAAGCCAGTCGCACACAGCGGCCCCAGGAGCGCGCACAGCAAAGCCAGGGCTCCGGCGGTTCCTAGTCCCAAGCGGATCATTTCCTTTCTTACGTTTTCCCCTCTGAATTCCCACGATGGGTCCCAGTCTTACACCCTCAAGGAACTAAATCTTTCATGGGCTTAATTCACACACCTCAGAGCTGGCCGATGCTGTGGTGTGAGCTTGGTAGCCGCTTCTGTTTTCTCAGACTGTTCTTGGCTTTTCTTTGCAGCAGGGAAATGGTAGCCTGTGCTTCAGCGGCGCCTTTTCTTCTTGCATGGTCAACAGCGACACCCAGAGGCCTAATCGGTCACTGCACACTCATAGGTAAACCCAAGTAACCCTTTGCTCCTTGCTTCAGTACTTTCAGTTGGAGGCAAGGGGACTAGTATTGATTTCACATAACTGAAATGATATTTGTTAAATTGTGTGGCTTCAAGTTATTTTTCTTTGAGATTCAGCACTCTAACCTTAACTCCACTAATATTGCTTCAAGTAGAATTATTGTTTTCCAAAGGTTCAATTTAATACTATACAGAAACATCAGCCATATTTATGGATTATAATTCTTGAAGTTGGTCTTTGATATCCTGACATATTAGTTATAATATTTTTCACTTAACTGATTCGTTAAAAAGACACACGGTTGGGTGCCAGACAATATGCTTTTTTTTTTTAAAGATTTAATGTGGAATATATAGACCACTAGTTCTGTCACAGAGTTTATGTGGGTGAAAAATCACTTGGGGCTTACCGTGCGCTGAAATAACTACCACAGGGAGAGGGGCCGAGGAGGATGGGAAGGTCTCCAATCTGGCTGTGGAGTTTAGCGAAGGCCTTATTGAGAAGTGTGAGAAGAGTGGACCAGGGAAAGGCTTGGGTGTAAGAGAAATCACAGACCTCAGGCTCCTGGAGACAGTCACCTTGCCCAAGTGCAGAGGTGTGTGAGGACATCTTTTTAAAAACTACAGATGACGCTCGTAAAGATAAGCTGTGTTACACCCAGAATCCCCTCTCCTGTATATTTTCTTCTTGTAGCACAGAAATAGAAACACAGATAGGCGTGGTGGTGCATGCTTTTAATCCTGGCATTCAAGAGGCAGAGGTGGGTGGATCTCTGTGAGTTTGAGGCCAGTCTGGTCTACATAGAGAGTTACAGGCCAGTCAGGGTTACACAGTAAGGTTTTGTCTTAAAATAAATATAACAAGTAGAAATAAAACAAAAAATGTCATTTCAATCATGATGCATTGTAGATGTGTCCATAAAGTATTTATTCTTAGGGGTCACTGCCTCAAAAGGAATTCTGTTTTTAGTTTTCTTCTGTTTATACTTCATTATATACTTACATGTAAAGATATTGTGACACTCTGTTCCAAAGTGAATTCTGAGTTTATCTCATAGATTCTTATGTGGTACTAACAAACACATGGAATACATTGCCCCAAATGTTCTATCAGACACTCTTAAATGTAATAAGTACTCCAAGCACCATAGGAGATGTGAATCTACTTAATATGAGTTCCTGATGAAAACAAACTGATTCTTAGTATTGGCACATCCACTATTAATAAGTGTATGATCAACACACTAAAACCAACACAGGAGGAATGGAGAAGGAAAACCAAGTGTTTATAAACAGGAATATTTTTGGCATCTGATGAAAAGGAAACTTGGAGAAAACAGCAATTGTATGATATGGTCTCTGAATCCCTTCTATCTTCTCTGTGTATACCAAGGATAAGAATTATTTTTCAAGACAGAAAGTCAGTATGAGTTCCAAATATGAGAAAAAATGAAGTTTCAGTGAAGAGAAACCTGCTACCGCTACTTTGCCAGTTTGTTATCAAGTGCACAATAAGCTCCCAAGGAGCACGGAGCTACCTGCAGAGACTGTTGTTTGCAGCTAAGCAGAGACACCATGACATGAAACCCTGTAAGGAATGTATGTCCTACGGACGGAGGCGTGACTCAGTGGCAAAGCACGTGCAAAATGAGGTTTCGGTTTCAATATACAACACTTATGTGTTGTTGGGGTTTCTGTCCTGCACAGTTCCTACAATCGTTAAGTCCCAAAGAAATCACACAGAGGTCTACATTAGTTATAAACTGATTGGCCCATTAGTTTAGGCTTCTTATTAACTCATAACTTATATTAGGCCATTATTCTTGTCTATGTTAGCCACATGGCTTGGTACCTTATTCAGCAAGGCAGTCACACTTATGCACAAAAATATATGGGTTTGAGATGTAGCTCACTGTGAGAGTGCCTACTTGTGGTATACAAGGCCATGGGTTTGATTCCCAACACTGAAAAAAAAATGTATATTTCTTTTTTTTTTTTTTGTCTTTGAGACAGGGTCTCATTTTGTAGTCTTGGCTCTCTTGGAGCTTGCTATGTAGATGAGGCTTGCTTAGAACTCACAGAAATCTGCCTGTCTCTGCATCCCAAGTTCAAGTGGTTAAAAGTGTGTGCCACCATGCCCAGATAAAATTTCTTCATTTAAGCAGATATGGGTATGCAAACTAAGGAAAATAGGTAACTTCTCTGAAAATCTGAAGAAGAAATATTAAGATCAAGTGTGAGAATCACTGGGAGTTGTGGTGCACACCTTTAATTTCAGCAGTCGGGAGGCAAAAGCAAGCGAATCTCTGTGAGTTTGAAGCCAGCCTGATCTACAAAGTGAGTTCCAGGGGTCTCCAAAGCTATACAGAGAAACCCTGTCTCAAAAAAAAAAAAAAAGAGAAAGAATCATCAACCAAGGTGTTTTATAATTCATACACAGATTCAAATATAAAGCAAGCCTTACATTTAAAGGAGGAAGAGTCTTCAATTAATATAAATCCAATGTATGTATTGCATACACACATATTATATAATGCATACATTGCAGTGCTGGGAACCCATCTCAAGGCCCAGTACATGCTAGGCAGGCAAAGTACCACTGACCACCAGCCCCAATCTTTCTGTTTTTAAAAAAGAATCACTGGTCCACGCACATGAAATGGTTGTCCCATGGATGGGAAAGTTAAGAAACCAGTCCAGTTGCTAACAGTATTCTTTTGATGACTTAAATGTCACCATCAACTATTAATCCATGATTTCCATTTATACCACAATGATTTTAACTTCCCATACAGCCCACGCGCACTCAAAGCTACCAAGTAATAGTTCACTTGGATTCACTTAAACTTCAGTACATCTTCAAAGAAAAATGGGCCTAAAACACATATATTAAACACCCAGGGCAACTAAATAAATAGATAAATTTAGCAAAATAACATGAGCGTATTTAAGAAAACGTTACCTGAGGGGTTTCTTCTCTTTTATCATCAAGTAGAGACTGGGGTGCTGAAAGGAGGTCAGTTTTCCCACAGCTCTCCTGGCTGATGAGAGTATCTGCATAGTTTGGTTGAGGGAAGATGATATGGCTTTTCCCCGAGTCTGCCGTGAGTGAGACTTCATGGGGATAGGTCTGTAGGAAAGCACGTACCCCGTCCACTCCCACAAACTGTGAGGTAGGGATGCCCCCTAACCCATCTCTTGAAGCCTGGAGCATTCGAGACATATGCCAGCGCCGCAGCCTCAGCGCTAGCAGCGCGATGACAAAGGCCAAAAAGACACAGGAGACCACAGCCACTGCCACCACCAGGTAGAGTGTGAGATCTGAATCATCAGAGTTGGTAGGGGTCCTGATGCTGCCCAGGTCAGCCAGGACCTCAGGGATGTTGTCAGCTATTGCTATGGTGAGTGTGACAGTGGCTGAGAGAGGAGGCTGGCCGTGGTCCTGCACAGACACCACCAGGCTCTGCTTCAGAGCATCTCTGTCCAGCAGGGCCCGGGCAGTGCGTACCTCACCCGTGTGCAGTCCCACTGAGAAGAGCCCTGGCTCGCTGGCCTTGAGCAGGCGGTAGGACAGCCAGGCATTCTGTCCTGAGTCTTTGTCCACTGCCACCACTTTTGTCACCAGGTATCCAGGTTCTGCAGATCGGGGTGCTAGTTCCACACCAGTGGACCCGTCTGTGGGGAGGGCAGGGTAAAGGATCTCAGGCATGTTGTCATTCTGGTCCACCAAGAACAGGCTCAATGACACATTGCTGCTCAGTGGAGGGTTCCCACTGTCCACCGCTATCACCCACAGCTGCAAGTCTTGGAACTGCTCATAGTCAAAGGAGCGGAGAGCATAGAGGACTCCAGTGTCAGAGTTGATAGAGATGTAGGAGGACAGGGGCGCCCCTTGAAAGGTATCTTCAGCTAAGGAGTAGGTTACGTGGGCATTGTCATTACTGTCAGGGTCATAGGCCAGCACTGAAAAGATGGAGGTGCCTCTGGGGTTGTTTTCAGCAATGTAGGCGGAGTAGGACCCCCGGGGAAAGGTGGGTGGGTTGTCGTTGATATCTGCCACCTGCAGTAAAAGGTGGGCGTCTGTGGACAGAGATGGGTTCCCTCCATCTTTAGCACTTAGAGTGATGTTGTAAAAGGAGAACTGTTCCCTGTCAAGAGCTCTGGTTGTAACCAGTCGGTAGTAATTGTCCACTGACCGTTCCAACTTGAAAGGAAGCATCTCAGGAAGTGAACACGTGACAACAGCATTCTGCCCAGAGTCCCTATCATGTACATTGAAAAGTGCAATTACGGTTCCTGGAGGAGAGTCTTCAGGAACAGAAGCAGTGGCAGAAGTCATGTAAAATTCCGGGGCATTGTCGTTGACATCTAGAACGGTGACAATGACCTTTGTCCTGGTCAGAAGGCCTGGGCCATCCTGAGCTTCAATATCGATTTCATGGAATTTAGCTTTCTCATAATCCAGACTTTTGATGATTGTTATATCTCCAGATATTGACTTTAGCTCAAATACATCTGCAGTTTCTCCAGGAGCTTGCTCCTGAAAATATGTCACTTGAGCATTGTATCCCTCATCGGGGTCAGTGGCTGTCACTGTGAGTATCCGGGTGCCTATAGGCATATTCTCAGGAACACTCACACGGTACTCGGGCTGTGTAAAAGCAGGAGCGTTATCGTTCACGTCCAGGACCTTCACGCGAATGCGGCAGGTGCCGGATCTCACTGGATTTCCCCCATCGGAAGCTACTAGAACAAGATGGTGAACTGCCTCTTCCTCGCGGTCCAAGGCACGCTCCAGCACCAGCTCTGGGTATTTGTTCCCATCGGCCCCAGTTCGCACATCCAGAGAGAAGTGGTCATTTGAGTTGAGTTCATACTTCTGGAGGGTGTTCTCGCCCACGTCCGCATCATGCGCACTCTTAAGAGGAATCCTGAATCCTGGTGTAGTCGTTTCGCTGATTTTTAGTTCCGTCTCCTCTACTCCAAAGCGAGGAGCATTGTCATTAACATCTGTTACCTCCACCTCTACGGAATAAATAGTCAATCTATCTTCCAGCAGTAGGTTAAAGTTCATCAGACAGGGTGTGCTCTGGGCGCACAGCTCTTCCCGGTCTATCCTGCCTGCGGTGACCAAGCTGCCGCTTTTCGGGTTCAGAGCAAAGACCTGCGACCTACCTCTGGAGACGATGCGGACCCCTCGTTCTGCCAGAGCTTGAGGCTCCAGCCCCAGGTCCTTGGCGATGCTGCCCACGAAGGAGCCTTTGTCGATCTCCTCAGGCACAGAGTAGCGGATCTGTCCAGCTCTGGCCTCCCATAGGGCGGCCCAAAGGGCGCACAGCAGGACCAGCCTTCTGTACCGGGGCAGCTTCTGCAGCGTCGCCATTGCCCTTCTGCAGCCGAGTTTCCTCCGAACCTGCTTCCAGCACAGTGAGTGAGTCCAGTCCTTATCCCCCAGGGTCTGAGACAACTAGTATTCACCGGTCCCACGTCACCGAGGAGAGAGAACTAAGGGCGACTGCTTTGAATTTCCTTGCATCTTCTCTGACCGGAAGCTGCTGACAAACCGCCAGTCCTTTGTGTTGTGCCTGACCTTCAGTGGGATTGGTTGACTGTCTTTTACTCCTTAGGTGGTCAACAGCGACGCTCAGAGGCCTAGCCAGTTTCTGCACTCGCGCAGGCAAACCCATTTCATGTTTTAAGTTGCTGTCAAGAATGACTCTTACACTAACTAAGATGCAGTATTATTTACAGTAGAAGCATTTAAAGATAGGGACTTTTTCAGAACTAGTAAGAATATTGTAAATATACGTAACTTGAGATGGTTGCTACCAAAGTATTACAGAATGTTTAAGGCTTAAGCCAAGTGATATTGGCCTTGTTGCATCACACTATCTCCCGAACCTTTTCTTATCTATGCTCAGACAAAAAGGTCAACATTGGCTATTTTCTTATAAGGTAAGTGTTCTAAATTTTTGTGCTCTGTTGCTTAACACTTAACGCCAACACTGATATTTAAATTGTTGATCTTCAGACATCATCAGACACTTAACAGCACGTGTGGCTGACACAAGGTTTGATTGACTCTTAGTTGGAAACCAGGTCTCAGAAACTTTTAGGGTGAGGAAGATGTAGGAAAGTAAAGACAATCTTATTAAAGAGTATCGATGCCGGATTTTGTGAAAAGCACTGACCCCTGGGGACATGCAGAGGAAGGGGACCCAACTTATGTTTGAGAGTCAAAATCGACCTTTCCTGAATGCTACTTCTTTGAATCCTGACAGGTAGAATGGATCAAGAATGAGGCTGGTAACCGTTAACAGGAGAAAAAAAAAAAAGAATGAGGCTGGAGTAGCAAAGAAACTCAGAACTAATGCTCGGAGCTGGATACAGCCAGGGACATCATGGACGTGGAAGGTTTCCATATTGAACAAAGCCCAGGCAGACAGGGTACTTTACATTAAGAATCTGTCACTCAAAGTTGTTTGAGACTGTTAAGTCCTCTTTCCCTTTCTGTATTTAGTTTTGCCTGGATGATGCCATGGATGTCTTCTTACTCCTGTTTGGCTTACCGATGCAAACATATTTTTATGCAAAATGCATTTATTTAAAATTACACTTTGAAATATTTCAAGCTTATAGACCACTACAGAAAGTAATATAACCAAAATCTGTGTACATAACAGTAGGCTTTATTTAATTTTAACATCTTATCATATTTAAATAAGATCAATGTTTAGACTTTTTATTTTGAACAATTTCAGAATTACAGAAAAGTTGCAAAAACAGTATAAATAAATCTCATATAGAGCAGTTCCTTGGTAGTTGAGGGGGCTTGGTTCTGTATCTGACGGTGCTGGAGTCCCTTGTGTAAAATGATGTAAAAGGAAATGATCTGTGTACACTCTTCTGGGTAGTTGGTCATCTCACAATTATACATGCTGTCTAAGATAATGTTAATAGTTGATGAACATGTTTAAGAACTATGTTAAGTTTTCCAAATACTTTCAACTTGTGATGTAGATGTAGGTTCATGCAGTTGGATATATTCACTTTACATATGAAGTTCACTGTATTCTGTGCCCCGTATTACCCCAAATGTTAACACTTTATTTTCATGCCCCCATGGATTCTGTGTAAGTTGTAGACATAATGTCCCTTTACTTTTTCTGAATTCTTTCAGTACCAAACTATAAAATCAATGTGGCATTGATGCAGTTTCATTATTTAGCCTATAGCTCTTAGCAATAATTTGTCAGTTGCTACAATGTCTTTTTATAGCAAAATAAAATATTTTTTAGGCCTAGGATCCTTATCACAAAGTTTCTGCAGTGGGGAGAATTGGAGCACTTTGCCAGGTTTTGATATGTCACGTCTGGACTTGAAGATGTGGTCAGTTCTACTATAAAACGTTCTCCCTTATTGGGTGTGTTAGATTCCTTCTCCTTAGGTTCAGATTGTGCAGTTCTGGTGGGAAGATGGAGGAATGACGTTATCTCCTTAGTGCATTTACATGGGAGGCACATGGTGTCTTTGTCCCAGAATTGCTTTTGTTAACTTTAATCACTGGTAACATTCTAGAAATTTTCTAGTTATTTGTACTTTTCTCTGTTGTAAACTTACTATTTATTAATTAATAATTAACTGGTCCAATCCTTTTTTTTTCTTTCCTTCCATCTGTTACTCTTCCTTTCTTGATTTGTGGTTTCTTGTGGATTCTTTGCAGTAAGTTTTTTGAAATTGATGCATATGAGGCTTCTAACTTTCTTTTCAAGATTGTTTTTGTCTGTTTGGAGGCATCCCTTGAGATTCCACACAAATTTTAGGGTGGAATCTTTCATTTCTGCCCCCAAGCCCCATTATTAGAGTTTTGATATGGATTTCAGTGAGTAAGTAGGTTGCTGTAATTAATTCTGTACACTCTATTTATTTTATTTTATTTTATTTTTACATTTTTAACTGTTGTTATATGTGTAGGGAGAAAGCCTGTGGAGGCCAGAAGAGGACATCAGAGCTACTGAAACTGGGGCCACAGGCAATTGAGAACCTCTTGAGCTTTTCTCTTTGTTTGATCTTTGCTTTCTTTAGGAATTATACTAAAATCGGGTATTATCTTCAAAATTGTGTTTTTAGGTGATGGGAGTTAATAATTTTCTACTCATTCGACAATGTTTTCTTTTTTATAATCATGATCAACTCATTTCCTAAATGAATTTCTCAAACACTACAACTAGTGCTTGTTGTTTGTTTTTGTACTAACAGTCTACAACAACTGCTTTCTTTTGTGCGTGTGTGCACATGAATCTTTAACTTCAATATTTCAGTATAAATTTCAGAACCTATCTTGTCAGCAGAATATGGATTTTAAAAATCAACCAATTCATTAATTTGGCTTTAAATTTTAAGAGCTAAGCAAATGCAGAGATGAAATAATTTATTATTTGAGAGTGTAATTTTGTACTAAAGAAGAAAATAAAAATCCAGAAGACATGCAGCAAGAATGAAATTTCCTTAAAAGCCACCAGAGAAGAAACAGATTACTTAAAAAATAACAACCTGATGACAGAAAATTTCTCATTTATAATAATCATAAGTTGTAGGAAGACAACATATTTTGAAATTTAGGCTTATACATTTATTTTAAGAAGAATTTCTTTAAAAATTGTTCTCACCTACTCTACTTCCTTATTGTTTTTCTCTCCTGAGGTCCTCCCTTGACACAAGGTCTCATGTAGCCCAGAATAGCTTCAAACTGGATATGTAGCTAAGACTGCCCCTCTTGCCTCAGTTTCTCAAGTACTGGGATTATAAGCATGTGCCACCGTGCCTATCTTCTATTGGTTCTGAAATTATTTTATCAGTCATAGATAGTGGTGGTTCACATCTGCAGTCCCAGCCCTCAGAAAAAGACAAGAAAATCACAAGTTAGAGGTCAGCCTGAGCTACACAGCAAGTTTCAGCCCAACTGATGAGTATAGTGAGAGCCAATTAAAAACACTGCTCAGGTTCCAGGCAGTAACTAGGTCTTTAAAAGCTTCAAGGCTGCGTGGCAGTGCCAGTCTGGGCAACACAGCTCCATGAGCGGACTTGCTGTCCACTGCATCTATGTTCCTCTCCCTTGGTCTTCAGCTTGTAACAAAGCACAAGCACAGGGATTGGCAGGGAAGCTTCCACGCACCTGATGGTTTTCATTGCTTACATTGGTTTCAATCAGTAAGCCAACCCTAGGCCACTTACCTAGAATGAAGTAGTTTTGTTTATTTTACACTGCTGGCCTGCAATCCCTGTTTAAATAGCTTTAGATCAATTCATGATTTCTTGATTTATCTCTTGTCCATCTAGATATTTTTACTTTACTATTCTAATGCTTTAGTATTTTATAGTTTATGTATCTGTTCAATTTGACAGAACAGAGTAGATGTAACAAGACATTAATTTACCATGCCACAACACACTTCCTTTTTTTTTAACACAGGGCCTCACTATGTAACCCTTGTTGGCCTGTAATGCATTATGTACACCAGGCTAGCCTTGAACTCACAGAGAACTGCCTGCCTCTGTCTCTTGAGTGCTGAGATTAAAGGCATGTGCCACCACACCAGACTTTCACAATACATTTCTTATGAAGCATCAATATAGAGTAATATGGAATATGTCTTAGTTTTGTCATTTTCACCACACACACACACACACACACACACACACGTGAAGGAAGCTTTAAACTGTTTTATAAGTTTATAAGTTGCATGACAAAATTTCTGTCCATTTCATAAGTTATTTAAAGAGATAAATTTTTAAGCACACATAAAATCTCTCAGTGAGAGGTTATAGAATTAAGATGTTTAGCAACAACATCAGATTGTATAGATTATTATCATTTTATATTAACACAAGTAAAATTATGACTTTTGTTTTTGTTTTTTGAGACAGGGTTTCTCTGTAGCTTTAGAGGCTGTCCTGGAACTAGCTCTTGTAGACCAGGCTGGCCTCAGACTCACAGAGATCCACCTACCTCTGCCTCCTGAGTGCTGGGATTAAAGGCATGCACCACCACCACCCGGCAAAATTATGACTTTTGATAATTCTCACCACTATGACTTCTGAATAAGTGGATAGTCAACTCAGACAATAAAATGATTTAGCCAGACGTAAGTGATAAATAGAAGACAAATCTGTTTCTGATGCAGTTCTCTTTCCCAAAGGCAACAGGCCTTACCACACACTCTTTATCCTCACCACTTGGAACATCCCTGGAATGCTTATAGAAATCTAAAAGGGTAGGTCACCTGCGTTGTTGCTATATGCCTGAGACAGCAGCATTCCAGTAGTCTGAGGCAGGAAGATTATAAATTTAAAACCATGCTGGGCTACAAAGTGAGTTCAAATAAAACATTAAATTGAAAGTAAAAAAAAAAGTGAGTTCAAGGCCAGCCTAGGTATCTTATCAAGAACAAAAGAGTAGCACTCACCTAGAATGCATAAACCCTTAGGTTTAATTTCCAGTGGCATGAAACAAAAATAAACACACCCAGCCACTACTGCGGTATAATGGAATATACCATTTATAGAAAACAGGGAAAGCAAATATGTACAGACATGAAATAGTTTCATTGATATAGCTATTAAGGTCATTACAAGTTTACCTGAGAAAGTATTTCCTCTTTATCTTCAAGCAGAGACTGGGGTGCCGACAGAAATTCCCTTTTCCCACAGCTCTCTTGGCTGATAAGTGTGTCTGCATAGTTGGGCTGTGGGAAGATCAGATGGCTCTTGCGAGAGTCAGCGGTCAGTGAGATCTCATGGGAATAGGTCTGTAGAAAGGCATGTACCCCGTTAACACCCACAAAGTTGGAGGCAGGAATGTCAGTCAATCCGTTTGCTGCAGTCTGGAGCAAGCGAGAGGAGTGCCAGTGTCGCAGCTTGAGCATCAAGAGCACGATGACAAAGGCTAGGAAGATGCAGGAGACCACAGCCACCGCCACCACCAGGTAGAGTGTGAGATCTGAATCCTGGGGATCGGCAGCTGTCCCAATGCTGCCCAGGTCGGCCAGGAGTTCAGGAATGCTGTCAGCCACTGCTATGGTAAATGTGACTGTGGTGGACAGAGGAGGTTGGCCGTGGTCCTGCACACACACCACCAGGCTCTGCTTCAGAGCATCTCTGTCCAGCAGGGCCCGGGCAGTGCGGACCTCACCTGTGTGCAGCCCCACTGAGAAGAGCCCTGGCTCACTGGCCTTGAACAGACGGTAGGAGAGCCAAGCATTCTGTCCTGAGTCTTTGTCCACTGCCACTACCTTGGTCACCAGGTAACCAGGCTCGGCAGATCGGGGTGCTAGTTCCACACCAGTGGACCCGTCTGTGGGGAGGGCAGGGTACAGGATCTCTGGGGCATTGTCATTCTGATCTATCATGAACAGACTCAGAGATACATTGCTGGTGAGTTGTGGGTTCCCACTATCACGAGCCACCACTCTTAGCTGCAAATCCCGAAACTGCTCGTAGTCAAAGGACTGCAATGCATAGACAACGCCAGTGTCAGAGTTGATGGAGAAATATGAAGACAAAGGCACTCCCTGAATAGTGTCTTCCACTAGGGAGTAAGTCACTAGTGCGTTCTCATTGTCGTCAGCATCCTGGGCCTTCACTGAGAAGATGGAAGCCCCTCTGGGGTTATTTTCAGGAATGTAGACAGAGTAGGAGTTCTGCTCAAAAACTGGAGGGTTATCATTGATATCCATCACTAGCAGTGAGATATGAGCTTGGGTAGATAGGGGTGGAGTTCCCTGATCCGTTGCTGTTATTGTGATGTTGTGCCCAGAGCTATGCTCTCTGTCCAGTGTTCTTTCTGTTACCAAGCGGTAATAATTGTCAACTAACTTTTCCAGTTTAAAGGGTAGGTTTCCAGGAATGGAACATGTGGCATGACCATTGTTACCAGAGTCTTGATCATGCACACTGATAAGAGCAACTATGGTCCCAGGAGGAAAGTTTTCTGGCACTTCAGTAGTGACAGAGGTGATTCCAACTTCTGGGGCATTATCGTTAACATCCAAAACAGTGACTAGCACCTTAGCTCTAGCCATGAGTCCAGCACCATCCTGGGCTTGAATTTCCATGGGATAAACTTTGTACTCTTCAAAATCTAGTTGTTCTTTATTCATTATTTCTCCTGTGTAAGAATCCAACTGAAATTTCCGGACCACACTGTGGTCTACATTGTGAAAGGAGTATGTTACTTTGCCATTAGCTCCCTCGTCCGGGTCAGTAGCATTCACCTTGAGCAGCGGAGTGCCTAATGGGATGTTTTCTGGGACACTCACGTGGTACTCTGCCTGAGTAAATGATGGTGGGTTGTCGTTCACATCTACCACCTGAACACGGATCTGCAGAGTCCCTGAGTGTACTGGGTTACCCCCATCAGAGGCAGTGAGAACAAGGTAGTGGCTAGCATCTTTTTCTCTGTCCAGAGGGCTCTGCAGCACCATCTCTGGCTGTTGTGCTCCTTCAGGTCCCTGTTGCACATCCAGGAAGAAGTGAGGGTTGGCGCTTAGCTGGTAGCTCTGAAGTGAGTTTATACCCACATCAAGGTCTTGCCCAAGAGGCAGAGGGATCCTAGTACCCGGAGTCGTTATTTCACTCATTTTTAATTCTAGCTCTTCTAACTGGAATTGGGGGATGTTGTCATTAATATCAATTATCTCTACTTCAATAGGGAAAAGCTTCATTTCATCCTCCACGAGGATGTTAAAGCTCACGAGACAGGGCGCGCTCTGGGCGCACAGCTCCTCCCGGTCTATCCTGCCCGCGGTGACCAAGCTGCCGCTTCGCGGGTTCAGGGAGAAAAGCTGCGACCTACCTCTGGAGACGATGCGGATCCCCCGCTCCGCCAGCTCACGGGGCTCGAGCCCCAGGTCCTTGGCGATGTTGCCCACGAAGGAGCCTTTGTCGGTTTCTTCTGGCACCGAGTAGCGGATGTTTCCAGCCCTGGCTTCCAGGAGTAGCTCCAGAGAAAGGCACAGCAGCATCAGCCGGCTCCAGCCGGTTAGCTTCTCTGGAATCGCCATTGCTCTCTGGCTTCCTACTTTTCTCTTAATTTGTTATCAAGGGTATTGTTTTTCTGCTTTTCCAGGATCGTCTTTATCTTAATAACGAAAATAATTACAACAGAGAGATGTCCAGAAATACGCTGGGCAGTTGCAGGCAGAAATTTTCATTCTGGTATGATGGAGAGTCTGAGAGTCACACGGTTTTTTCTTTCTTTTTTTTTAATTGGGCGGGTAGTGTAGAGCATGTATCTCCCAGGTTGGTGAACAGCGGCGCCCAGAGTCCTAACAAGTTACTGCACTCCTTGCAAAGTAATCAGGCATCTTAAGTCCTGGTTTGCTGCCAGGGAAATACTAATTTTTTTTTACAATAGTATGTATGTATGCACGTATGTATGTGCACATGCATGTATGTATTATATGTAAAGAAGAAGCAATGTTCATTTCCTTGTAGCTATATTGTCAAATTGTATTGTTTTGAAGAACCCGGTAGTCCAAATTATCTGTTTTCCCTGTGTGCTACTGAAAAATTTAAAATATCTCTCTAACCCCAAAGAGGAGGAAATCAGCCTTCCATTTATTCTGTTGTATAGCTTGACTACTTGATAATTTCTCAGGCCACAAAGAGAGGTTTGGAGGATGAAGAAAACATTAGAGAGGGAAAAGTCAACTTTCAAATTTCAGAGTAGAGTTTCAGAATCTGGACCACTCCATTTTCCTTCCACTTGGCTTTGAATATTTTCAGAAGCCTGGGATTCTGAAGACCACGTTAAACCATATCCTCATTCTCCTCCTCCTCCTCCTTCTTCTTCTTTTTTTTTTTTTTTTGGTTTTTCGAGACAGGGTTTCTCTGTGGCTTTGGAGCCTGTCTTGGAACTAGCTCTGTAGACCAGGCTGGTCTCGAACTCACAGAGATCCGCCTGCCTCTGCCTCCTGAGTGCTGGGATTAAAGGCGTGCGCCACCACCGCCCGGCTCTCCTTCTTTTCTGAAGCAGCTATGTTAAGAAAGATTTAAAATTCCTCCAAAGGTAATAAATTTTGAATAGGATAAAATTGGGGTCTTGGAATCTCATTAAACATATTTCACGACTATATAATTTATACTTCAAACTCAAAAGACAGAGAAGTTGTGATATTATTCTTTATAGATGAAAAAGCCACATTTTTATTTTTAGGGAGACTGTAGGGATAACAGTTGTCTTACAGTCATGCATTGTGTTCTCCAGGAGAAGGTGGCTTTATTCAACAGCAATATCTTCTAACTAGGGTGATGAGGATGTCACTTTCCTTTTATTCACTGTTTGGGGATGGTGTGGCAGCTACAGTGGTGAGCGAGCCCACCTTGGCTCATTTCAGGCTGGCTGGTGGCCTTCGCAGCAGCCACGGAGCTCAACGTCTTGTCCTTTCACTATGAAGAGAATAATGGAACACTAGTGGTAAGTCCAAGGTCAGATGGGCAAAGCAGGTATGTTATCCACTGAGTTTGCAGAGGAAAGCAGCTTCTGAGAAATGCCTTCTATGGACAGTAGAACATCCCTGCTCTGCTACCGGATCCTGGTGGAGAGAGTTCTTGGAAGGTTCAGAGCCCTTTAGAGCTCGGAGTAGAGCAGGAATACTTTGAATGATGAACAAGGCTGAAGATGCAGTCAACAAACTGACAATTGCGATGAATGAGTTGGATATTAGCTTGAAGAAAAGCAGGGACGATTTGAGGATAAGGAGGAGTAACTTCCCAACTTCATGCCAGTTTCTATAGACTTGGTTTGTTACAGAAAAGAACTTCCAGCTAACACTGCTCCTTCTGCTGAAAGTGCTCTGGTGGTAGGTCGTTCTGAGAACTAGTCTGCTTTATCCTGAGCATCACCTTGGCCTTCAGATCAGCTGCAGTAAGGGCAAACTTTTGCTGACTTTCACATATTCTGAACTACTAAGGGATTACAGTCAGTGAAAGATATGTTTGTTGGCTAACCGAAATGCTGGCACATATGGAAAGTTGCTTATTACTTTGTTCAAAAAACATGAAATGGGGAAATGGTTATTGATAGCAAACCAATTTAAACAGAACACCCTGAAAACGCAATGGGAGAGAGGTGACAGCACAAGGAGAAAATGGTTTGGAATAGATGACAAAATGATTAGAAGAGAGAGGTGTGAAGATCTGAGAAGAGATAATTTAAAAAGTTCTTGGAATCATTAGTTCGCCCACAGTAGCAGCTGAGAGGATAATGGGAGTCATTCCTTCCAAAGCCAATGGTGCAGCCTAACGGTAAGAGTATTCCTCTGAGGTCACTGCTTTTGTTCCAGTTCTGATGAAGGCCATAGTAAATCATTTAAAACCACACGAATAAACCAGTATATATTTTATAAATTACACATGCACACATATACATGTATTTCCAGTCATTTTATCACATTCTGAGTCCTGGCCCACATATCACAGTATCAAGACACTCCACGGTGCTCTGCTGAACTCTGAAATACTTGCGCTAAGAAGTGCATTCCAAGGTCAGAACAATCACAGTTCTTTTGTTTGTTTTGTGGTGATTAATTCTACTAAAAAGGGAAATTATCAGTGCACTGACTAAAGTTCACGTATACATCCCTATACAGAAATCATGACTTCGGGATTACAGTAATAAAATGCTATTTTCTGTGAAGCACTAGTATGAATTATTTGGATAGTTAAATATATTAGGGATCTTTTCATTGGGGAGAAGTATTTTCCTGTAAATATATGTTAGTGTTATGATTTCTTGGGTATTGTACTTTATAAAGGTTGAGCTTTGGATGGAGGTGTAGCTCAGTTGGTAGTTTGCCTAGCATGCTTGAAGCCCCGGGTTCAATCCACAGCAATGCAGAAATACAAGAGCGGTGTGCATGCCTGTAATCCTAGCAGAAAGTTTGAAGCCATCCTTGGCTTACGCAGTGGGTTTGCTTTCAGCCTGGGCTATAGGAGACTGTTTCAGATTAAAACGAAATAAAGATAAGAAAAAAAGGAAAAAGTTGAGTGCTTACATTAATAAATGACTAATGAAACATAAATTTTCTTGTGCAATCATTATAACTTAAACAAATTTATTTCTTGGTTGCCTTAGGTAAAGAAAAAATTGTCTGCTTAAATTATAAGTCCCATAGATTTCGTTGATCTTCCATTGTTATCATTAAAATCTAAGACTTTGTAAATATTTAACTTATCCTTGACAAAGAAGGTTACTAACTACAATGTCTCTTTTTTTAAAAAAATATTTATTTATTATATATACAATATTCTGTCTGTGTGTCTGCCTGCAGGCCAGAAGAGGGCACCAGACCTCATTACGGATGGTTGTGAGCCACCATGTGGTTGCCGGGAATTGAACTCAGGACCTTTGGAAGAGCAGGCAATGCTCTTAACCACTGAGCCATCTCTCCAGCCCCCCTACAATGTCTCAAATTAAGAGTAATTTATTTCTCTCTATCTGACAGGAATATGGTGTTGGCACTCTAGAGTCTGGCATTTCAGGAACAATTGAGACAGATGCTGGCAGCCAACTAGATATGATAGCCATGAAAGATTCAGAAAATGAGGAAAGAAAGGAAGAAATTAAGGACAATTTCTGTTCTTGTATAACTAAATATACACTTTCTCAGACTCTCAAAGACAAATATATAGACCTCAAGGGTAGTAACTTAGTGACGCAATACATCTCTTTAATTGTTGCAAGAAAGGAACTCTTTAATAAAAAATAAGACTTTTCAGAACATATTAGGGTATGTAAACTTCTTCCAAAAGTAATTGTGAACTAAAGAGACAAAATAAACACACATAAAAATAATCAGTAAGTCGGGCAGTGGTGGTGCATGCCTTTAATCCCAGCACTCGAGAGGCAGAGACAGGTGGATCTCTGTGAGTTCGAGACAGTCTGGTCTACAGAGTGAGTTCCAGGTCAGCCAGAGCTACACAGAGAAACCCTCTGTGTCAAAAAAAGGTCAAAAAAAGAAAAGAAAGAAAATCAGTAAGACATGCAGGAGCAAGTTAAAAAGGCTGGATGCACTAAATGAGAACATTCAGAGTCACATATATATATTTGACTCCAATATAAAATCTAAGGCTTCATTGTTGGCACTCTGGGTAATGTCCAGGTATAAGCTGTTTCTGGAATTAACACAAAGAAACTAAAGAATATAAAGAAACTAAAATCTGAAGATTTTACAATAGGTGAAGCCATGCACAGATTGTGGTAACAGGTGAGTCTCCGTGAAGTTGGGAGCAACTCCAAAACCACGCTTCAGAGAACAGGTTGACAGGTGTCCCTAGTGCTGGAGCTAGAATGTTACAGGTCCAAGATGATGGCCAGTATCCCTCTGAGAAGCCAGAGTACAGAAACTAAGGCAAGGCTTCCAAAGCTGAAACTCCATCTGCCTGGCAGCGCTATGCTGCGTACACTGGGGTCTGGCAGAGCTTCTGAAAACTCATGGCAGGGACCAGTGTAGTGACTGTCCACCACATAGGTCCTGGCATTCTGTTTCTGAGACATGCAGCAGTGTCGTACACACTTAGCTGAATGAGCCCCTAGGTTGAAGAACCACAATAGCTGGGCAGAAATATAGGACAGCTCTTGTGCTTGTAGTTAGTGTCCACTTTTGCCAGCAGGTAGACAGGTTCCATAGTGCACACTGTAGTGACTTACCTAGTTGAAGTTTTTGGCAAAGCATCCTCCTTGTATTTTTGTGACAGTCACCCACGATCACTGAGAGGCTAGGATGGTACCGCCGACCCAGTCAAACCCTGGTTATCATGCTGAGGATAAAGTTAAAGGCAGTCTGCCGGAATACTGCTGCAACCTGCGCTCACTGACCAAAGGCAATAGCACTTTCTTGGTGCAAGGTCAGGAAGAACAAGAATTATGAAATACTGCAAGCTCTGCTCAGAAGTATTCAGTGGCAGCTTCAGTGTTTCCAGTCCCTTGGGACAAGGCACAACAGTACATATCTGTAATCCAGCACTCAGGAGGCAGAGACAGAAGAAGGATTATAAATTTGAGGCCAGCTGTGCTACACAGCAAGACCCTGTCTCAAAGAAAAATAAGAGATCAGAATGTGGCTCAGTATGAAACACTTGCCTAGCATAGAAATGGCTCCAAGCTCAAACCTCAGCACACAAAAAGAGAAAAAGGAAAATAGCAGACTGCTATTGTTTTCATAACATTTCACTCTGTAGTTCAGGCTGGCCTTAGACTTTATGCTTGGCCTCCCGGATGCTGAAGTGACAGGCATGCACCATCACTTCTTGCAAGCAGAGCATTTTTGTGGGTGAAAATGTTTGAGTAATGCTGTGCTGGAGAAAAGGGATGTCTCATCCCTGCAAAGGCACTGATGGTAAGACTGTACTTTAGGGTCTGCTCCCATTTAGGATTCCATCTGTCAGTAGGTGACAATTATATAGTAATTCTTGGAGGTGAACTGTCAATGGGATCATTCCTTCTCACCTCTCCATTTAAATATAGGTGTCAGTTCTGCTGTTTGGGTGTGAATAGCAGTCCTTACCTGTGAACACCTGATTGAGAGTGACCTCCGCTGCTCTGTAGTTCTTGACCTCCATTTCAGCTGGGGTTTTGAAAACGGGTCTTTAGACTACCTCCAATCTTCTATTTCATACAGTTACTGCCTTTTTTCTTTTCTTAAATCAAAATCAAGCATTGCTGCAATCTGGGGGCAGTAGATCAATTCTGTATGAGTTGTGAGATCGTGTGGAAATAACAGAACTCTACCTTAAGGATGTCAGTGAATATCACCTGGAACGCGATCTAGGCGAGGACGGGTTCTTCTGCAGGATGGCCCAGCTGCATGGCTGTGATTCAACACCCAAGGCCAGACAATGGCTCTAGGCTCTGTTTTGTCTAGAGCTGTCTTCCCGTAAACGTCACTGAGGAGTGGCAGTCCTTCTCCTCTGGTCCAGCGTTTCTTTAGTAACAGTTCCCAATATTTACTGCTGGAGTGCTCTTCATTCACTTCTGGAGTCAGACGAGATGGTCACCGAATGTTACGGTGACACATTTATAGAGTTATTCTCAGCGTCTGAATCTTCAAACGTTGCTATTAAAATGCTCTCCAGAATTTCCAAAAACGGTGTATGTCGCATGCTGTTGTCATTTAAGTTCAGGATAGTTCTGTCTGTATGATTTTCCGTAGATTTAATTTTCAAATTCGAGTGGCTTACGTAATTTCTCTGGTGAATCTACTGCATTGATTCGGTCAGTCTCAGGTTAGTCTCTGCTGTCTTGGCTAGATGGAGTAGTTCTCAGCACTCACCCTCAGATTCCCCGCATTTAAACACTCAGTCTCCTTTTCGAATCACACAGAGCAGTTGGTACGTCGTTCTCCGAGCAGAACAAAGACTGCGGGAAGGGAGGCGGCGCTTCCTTTGCTCTGTGCGCCTGCCCCGTGGGCGACTTCCTATCCACGCAGCTGTTGAGACGTGAATTCACTCCCTGTAGTAGAAGTCACTCCCAGGAAGGAAAAGGCAGCACCTCACTCGGAGTCATTAAACATCCTGACGATGATGACTGCAAGCAGAGAACAGGAGAAAGGGCGACGAAAACCAAGAGGTTCAAGCAGAGCGCAGGGAGGCCGTGCATTTTTCGGATGTTTGTGAAAGCCCGCGGAGATCACTGGGTCAGAATGGCCACTGACTGGGCGACAGCGGCACCCAGAGGTTCAGCGTGGTAACCTATCGCAAATTGCTTTTGAAATTCCTCAGAAGACGCCACCTTCCTTCATTTCCAGGACTTGTTTTAGAATACTAGCTACGTTAGGGTGGAGAGTATGGATTGTAGTTTTTGACAAAATATTAATAAAACTGTCTTTTCACAAAATTTAAGCGAAGTAATCTAATCTATTACAGTTCGATATAAGAACCCTCATACAATTTTTCCTCAATATTATTTTTTCCGGTGCTGAGGATCAAAGCCAGGACCTTGCACTTGCCTAGGTCCCGCCCTTGGCAGTCGTTTTTGAAGATGAGATACTTTCCTTTGAAAAAAAAGGGGGGTTCACTACGTGCCAGGGACGGCGGGGCACACTTGTAATTCTAGCACTCAGGAGGTAGGAAACCCACCACAAGTTCAAAATTAGCCAGGTCTACATAGAGTTCCAAGCTAGCCAGAGTGACACAGAGACATTATCTGAACAAAAATGTTCTCTTTACTAGACACATTATTCACTGTTAAAAGACATGTCACAAAATATAATTCCTAGAGTTGGGGAGATGGCTCAGTGATTGCTGGGCAGGCATGAGGACCTTAGTCTAAACACCTAGCAGGGATGTAGAAAGCTGATGGCCTCACTGATCACTGGCTTCTGTAATCTCATCCCTGTGCTGGGTGGAGAAAGGAGATCACTGGGGTTTGTTGCCCCACAGCCTAGCTCCAGGTTCTTTGACAGATCCTGACTCACGGTGTAACAGGGAGAGCAAAAGGATAGGATATGCTACAACTTCCTCTGGCTTCCACATGTATGTGCACAGGCAGGTGAGGGCTTGCAAACACACACACATGAAATAAAATAATAAATTCTTACTGTAAGTTCAAATACACAATTTTTGGTCTAACACATTGAAAATACTTTTAAAAATTAAAATAACCTATAAGTGAATTAATTTAAAATTTTATCTTTGATGTCTATTCCAATATACATACACTTTAAAAAATTCCCCAAATAATCTAAGCTCCTTCATGAATGTTATTGGTTACTCATACCCCTTTTCTAAAATATAGATGCCAACTGTCAATATAGCCTGTAGGGGGGTGTCCACCAGAGAAAACTGCTTGGACATGGGTTTAAGTCATAGAAAGTCTTTGTTAGCTGGAGCTGGCCAGCGACTACACTGGGTGTTTGGGATTCCCAGGGTGAGTTGTTGTTTTTTTTTTGTTGTTGTTGTTTTGTTTTGTTTCTTGAGACAGGGTTTCTCTGTAGCTTTGTAGCCTGTCCTGGAACTAGCTCTTGTAGACCAGGCTGGCCTCAAACTCACAGAGATCTGCTTGCCTCACCTCGGCCTCAGGGTGAGCTTTTAAGCACAGAAACTACATTCTTGGTTGACATACTAAGGTTAACAAGAACAGTTAGACAGCAGTGGAACTACAGAAACAAAAAAGCAAGGTTAGAACATTTGGAGAGTTTCCCAGAACTATGGATGTTGTTGGATTAGGTTTTTGTTTTCATTTTGGCAGGTGGTACTGTCTGCATACTGAGTTTTATGGCCTGAATGGTACTCCCCTCATGGTGTCAGTTGTGCTAAGGTCTGAGGTCCTTTAAATACCCAAGGGGAAGATGATCCCATTCACACTGTGTGGGTTCTGATAAATCTAAACCAATAATAAGAGACTTATTTTTACAAATAATTCTTAGCATTATAGGATTGAAATTATAGCCTTAGGGTAGTTTCTCAATCTTGGTGTTAGTTTGAGCTAGATAATTCTTTTTTTGAAACAGGATTTCTCAGCCAGGCAGTGGTGGTGCACGCCTTTAATCCCAGCACTCGGGAGGCAGAGGCAGGTGGATCTCTGTGGGTTCAAGACCAGCCTGGTTTACAAGAGCTAGTTCCAGGACAGGCTCCAAAGCTGCAGAGAAACCCTATCTCGAAAAACCGGGGAAAAAAAATGAAACAGGATTTCTCTGTGTAGCCCTGTAGACCAGGCTGACCTCAAACTCACAGAGATCCACATGCTTCTGCCTCCCAAGTGCTGGGATTAAAGGCGTGTGCCTCCACCACCCAGTTAGCTAAATAATTCTCTATTTATGTGTGCGTGGTGGAGGGGAGCTGTTCTGTGCCACGTCTAACATTATCTCCAGTCTCTTCTTACTACACTTCAGGAGATCCTGTTTTCACAATCATGACAACCGAAATGTCTGGACATTAATGAAGGTCACCTTCTTCCAACCACTTTCAGAAACATAGGTTTATTGTATTTACAAGCACAGTACTATTAAGCCAAGGATAGGTATAAGACCATATTAGTCAAGTGAACTCAAAAGGCAGACTCTAACCTGAGTCCAATCCCAGGAACCATAAATGCAACCAACTAAACAACTAAAAAAGCAAGTTAGTGATTCACTTTGATATCCAACGTGATTGCACCTGGAACCCAGTAGAACCCAGGCTGCTGGGAACTTTTCTGAGAGTTTTTTTTTTTTTGGGGGGTTAGATTATTTGAGGCTGGAAGGCTAAGTCTGGGCAGTGCCTTCTGGTGGCAGCAAAGATAAAGTGATGTGGAAGAGGGAAACTTCCTACCTGCTTGCCCTCACTCTTACTGGCAAGTTTGGCTTTTCCAGTGTGAGACAGACTTTGTGGTTACTCTAACCACATCCTGAAATTCGATCTAATAAAACCCCCTTTAACACACACACACACACACACACACACACACACACACACACACACACACACACGCACTGAGTTCTGTTCCTTTAGAGGATCCTAACCAATACAGTAAGTAAATAAGTCTTTGGAAGAACTACTCCTTCAACTCATGGACAAGGAAAGTAACTGGTGACCACAGTCTGTGAAAGTTTACAAACACAGGGAGCAGAGCTGAAAGAATAGTAGGAAAGGCACAAATGCTTTAAAATCAGGAGAGAAAAACAATCTGTATTAGGTCATGTAAGAGGCAACTGTATTATACTTCAAGATCTGAACCGTTTAATCAGCAGTCCTCAGCCATGTAGGGCGACTGAGCACTTGCTATGTGGCTAGTGTAAACTGGGATGTGTCGTCAGTGTAACACACACCCTGGATTTTGAAGATTTAATTCAAAGTAAGAATGCAAAGCATATCATTAAAATATTTTACACTGGTGACTTATGCTAACATTTTAGAAACATGGGTTTAGTTATTTTCACTTGCTTATTTTTGTCATTTTATTGTGGTTATCAGATAATATTTAGTTAAGTAGTTTTTGATTTATTTATTTATTTTTGGTTTTTGGGGCAGGATTTCTCTGTAACTTTGGAGCCTGTCCTGAAACTCACTCTGTAGATCAGGCTGGCCTTGAAATGCACTGCCTGCCTCTGCCTCCTGAGTGCTGGGATTAAAGGTATGCATCACCACTGCTCGGTTGTGACTTTAAATCTGTAGAAGCTGGAAAGGAACTCAGTTACAGAGCACTTGCCTAGCGCTGCAATTTTATGAGCTTTATTAGCATTACTAAAAAACTAATTAACTGCCACATGCCTTTAATCCCAGCACTTAGGAGGCAGAAGCAGGTGGATCCCAGTGACTTTGAGGCCAGCTTGGTCTACAAAGTGAGTTCCAGGAAAAGCCAGGACTGTTACACAGAGAAACCCTGTCTCAACCCCCCCAAAAAAAATAAAAATTAAAATCACATCTATGGCTCCCATCTGTAGCCACATTATATTTTTATTTACTTTTTTATATAAAAGCATCCTGGTTGGTACAGAAACTGCTGTATGTTTTTAGTTAACTTTTGTTGGGCCCTAAAGCACCACCAAGGAAGAGGTCGCCCCAAGAGACACTCTCATCGCAGTTGATGCAATAGCAAGAGGAGTTTTTATTTTGCTGCCACAGTAGAGGTGCCTCAGCCTCGAGAGGAGAAGGACCCCTGCTTTGTCTATTACAGGCTCTTTTAAAGGAAAAACCCACAGAATCAAGGGGGGAAGTACAGAATCAAAAGGGAGAGTCCAGAAATCATTTGTCAATTATTTTGACTAGTTCATTTAATGGTCAGCTAACTCTAATTGATCAATGCTATGGCAGTTGCTGGGTTGGTTGAACAAGGAGGAACACCCGCAGGTCATCTGCAGGTCGTCTCCCCCAGTTCCAGAGTCTGGGTCTATTGAAGAAAGACTACAAAGGGGATGGAAAGTACCCAAAGCTCCAGTGCACGTGTGGTTGGTTACCAGGGTCCTGGTTCCCAGGAAGGGGAGAGGGTGCAGTAATGCTGAGGTGCCCCAAAGTCTATCATCTCCCCCTCTGATATGATCGAATCCCAATCTTGGGATTCTTAGGGATTTTCCCTAAGAGCATGGTATTGCTGGGTCGACACCAAAGCCCAAAGCTTGAGTAATGCTAAGTCACTCATGAATGAACATCAGGAGTCAGTTGAGGATACAGGGCCCAAAGGTTAAGATGAGTAACAGAATGATCAAGGGACCAGTAATGGTAGAAATGAGCGTTGTGAACCAGGGGGAACGACTGAACCAGCCTTCAAACCAACATTGTTGTCCCTCCCTGTCTCTCTGTCTCTTGTCTAACCTATCTCTGAGCTTAGCCATCGAATCCTTAATTACCCCAGAGTGATCTACGTAAAAACAACATTGTTCTCTTAGGTTAGCACAGAGTCCTCCTTCTTGAAGAAATAGCAAGTCTAACCCACGCCTATTTTGTAACACTACTTCGGAAAGTGAGGTTATTGAATCTGCAAGCTTGGTGACAGATTGTTCTAGGGCCTTTAAGTCCTGGTCAATAGCTGCTCTTCATTCATTAAAGTGCTGGGAAATTTTGGAAGTCTGCACCAGAGCAGTAGCACCAGTGCCGACACCGGCTATCACCCCAAAGCCTAAGATTGCTGCTAGGGTCAGGGAGATGGGCTCTCGCCGATAGCAGCTCGGCTGCCTGTCAAATTCATCCTCAAATGTGTCAGCGGGATGATAAAAGACTCTAGGTACCAGTTGAACAAGCACACAGTAGTCTTTGGTACCATCAAAAACCGATATCGCCACGCAAGTCGTCAAGCCTGTACTACAAGCCCACCATTTATCTGAATCAGGTATCCAGTTTTAGAAGTTTTAGGGCTCTTAAGGGTCTCATTACATAAATGTCTGTAAGCGACCAGTGGATTTCCCAAGCATGTCCCAGCACCTGCAACCTCCATAAGAGTTAGCTTATGACTAGTTCTCCAAGCACAGCCGTCCTGGCTAGGTTGTGTTGTTAAAACCACCGGATGTTGCAATTCCTTCATAATATGGGGGTCCTGCTGATAGGCACAGCCAGCAAGATTGTGTCATGTTGGGGTCAGTATTATTCATCAAAGAAAAGGCTCCCATTATTAGATTAAACAGTCGCTGGCCTGTATTAGAGAGCGCCAGCAGTGAAGTAGGGATAGCAGAAGGATTTTTAGGACTTGGAGTGGAGCCCCGGGACCTGGCAAGGGGGCTACCTTGGCCGGGGCTAGCTGGCCCTGGTCAGGCAATACCGGATTGGACCCTAGTGTTACGGTCATGGGAGGTGTTACAACTCACAGGGTGAACAGAATCCCTATGTCTTCCCTTCCTGGATCATACAACCATAAACCCCAAGTATTGCCTGTTAACCAGTTAGCTCTTTTTCCCTCTTCAGTTAAGGTGATTGTGATTTTAGACTTTCCTGGTGTGGTAAGGGTGAAAGAGACTAAGTCTTTTTTGCTAACCCCCAACCAGGAGACACTGACACTGGTTTCACATCCCTAGGCAGCACAATAAAATACTTCAGGTCCCCTGCACTGTTGAGTTTGCTTACCCCCCGGACAAATATACCATTCAGAATATCTGCATGCAGGATAAGAGTTTCCGGGGGTTCGTTCAGTATTCTCTCAAGAGTCTTTTGCTAAAACACACAGGTCAAAAGTTAGCTGGGGGAACCAGGTATCCAGGGGATGAACTTCAGTGGCTAGCCTTAGGGCTTGCCCAGTCTCAAAGTTAGTCAGGATCCAGGTTAAGTCCTGAGGTGTATGGGGTTTTTTAGTACCATATGTGGACGGAAACATCAGGACAAAAATCAGCAAGCCTGGCAGATTCAGGCCTCCTTGACTAATCTCAGTTTTAGAGAATTTTGGTTACACTGAAGCTTCCATTTGGAAGGGCCTGGGTCGTCCTGTGGAGGTGCTGGCTTGATGTGAGATGCGTGGATCCAGGCTGCAATACTTTGAGGGCAGAAGGTGTCGTAAGAAGCATGGTGTAGGGTCCCTTCCAGCGAGGTTCAAGGTTCTGGGACCGGTGTCTCCATATACAGAATTGCCAACCTGGAATGGGTGCGAGATCTCCGGTGCCCGGGCTGGTAGGTAGCAGCCAAGAGTTTCCACACCTGGGCTTGGACAATCTAAAGTGCTTTTAAACGCACCTGCAAATCGGGTTTGTGAATAGTGGGGTCAGGAGGGGCCCTAAAAGAGGCCAATGGGGGAGGTCCCCCCATATAGGATCTCATGGGGGTAAGTCCAAGCTGAGATGGGGTGTTCCGCACCCGGAACAGGGCTAAGGGAAGGAGCTGTACCCAGTCTCTAGTGCCAGTTTCCAAGGCTAATTTGGTCAGAATCTCTTTTATGGTTCTATTCATCCTTTCTACCTGTCCTGAACTCTGGGGTCTCTATGCACAATGTAATTTCCAATTAATCCCCAGCATCTTGGCCACACCCTGACTTACATGGGAGACAAAGGCTGGGCTGTTATCGGACCCGATTACCTTGGGCAGGCCAAACCGAGGAAAAATATCTTCTAGGATCTTCTTTACCACCATTTGAGCTGTTTCTCATTTGGTGGGAAAAGCTTCTGTCCAACCGGAGAAGGTGTCTATAAAAACTAGGAGATACTTATTTCCATATTTTCCTGGTTTTATTTCGGTGAAGTCCACTTCCCAATGAGTACCAGGTCAGTCTCCCCTTTTTCTGATGCCCTCCGGGGCGTTTTGACGTCCCGCGTTTACCTTGGCGCAGGGGACACAAGTTGATGTCACCTACTGTATGAGGGAGTTAAGATCTGGAATATAAAAATCTGTCTTTTCCATAAGATATTTAATCTTTTTGTGTCCTAAATGAGTCCATCGATGCATTTGGGTGACCAGCTCAAAGGCATCTTTCTTGGGCAACACAGTTTTGCCCTGATATTTCCAAGCTTTTTGTTGTTCATCAAAGTCTGCATTAAGTTTCTGAATAGTCTCTAGATCCTGGGTTGAATATGGGAAATAATCCTCTGTGGAGGGAGGCGCCTCTGCTAGGGGTAATATTTCTGAGCTCAGCACGGCCTTTTTAGCTGTCTCATCTGCCATCTGGTTTCCCTTGGCAATAGGATCATCGGCTTTCTGATGTCCTGGGCAATGAATAATGCTCACCTTCTTGGGTAGGAAGAGGGCCTTTAATAGTGCCAGGATTTCAGTCTTATTTTTAATCTCTTTTCCAGCAGAAGTTAGCAGTTCCCTTCTTCTGTAAATTTCCCCATGGACGTGGGCCGTTGCAAATGCATAATGGCTGTCTGTATAGATGTTTACTTTTTGTCCTTTTGCTAGCTCTAAGGCCTTGGTAAGGGCTATTAATTCTACCTTTTGAGCAGAGGTTCCTGGGGGCAATGCCCGAGCCCATATGGTATTCTGTCCATCTACCACTGCTGCCCCCGCCTTTCGCTCACCTTTGAGGAAGCTGCTGCCATCTGTGAACCAGGTATAATCTGGATCAGGAAGCCAGCAATCAGTCAAATCTCCTCTGGTCCCATGGTATTCAGCCAATATCTGGTGGCAGTCATGAGGTACCCAAACAGTGGATTCCGAATTGGGGAGCAAGGTGGCAGGGTTCAGCAACATCGCATTCCCAAAAGTGATACGTTCGGGGTTGAGCAATAGTGACTGGTAGTGGGCTATGTGGGCATTCGATAGTCATCTATCAGGGGGTTGGCGAATTACAGTCTTTAAAGCATGGGGTGCTATTATAGTCAGTGGTTGGCCCAGAGTCAATTTATCTGCATCTTTGACCAGGGTAGCTACTGCGGTTACCATACAGAGGCAAGGGGGCCATCCTGTTACCACATTGTCCATCTTTTTGGAGATGTAGGCCACTGGCTTTTTCCAGGGTCCCAGTTTCTGAGTCAGCACCCCTTTTGCTACCCCCTTGTTCTCATTTACGTATAAGGTGAATGGTTTGGTGACATCAGGGAGACTCAAAGTAGGGGCCGAAAGGAGGGCCTCTTTTAGTTTGTCAAAAGCCCATTGTTGGTCCTCTCTCCAGGAGAAAGGGACATTGGCTTTGGTAAGCGGATACAGTGGAGCCACCAGTTGGGCGAAACCTGGTATCCATAACCTACAGAAACCAGCAGTTCCCAGAAACTCTTGGACTTCTCGTGCCCCTTGGGAGGGGGAATTTATGTCACGTCCTGTTTCCGACTGTCTGTTAACCATTTCTGTCCGCCCTCCAGGAGGTACCCCAGATAGGCTACTTGCTTTTTGCAGATTTGTGTCTTTTTAACGGATGCCCTGAAGCCCAGTTCACCTAATCTGGTGAGTAGGGCTGGAGTCCCTTTGAGGGATCCCTGTTCAGTCTCTGCGGCCAGCAGGAGGTCATCTACATATTGGAGTAAGATTACCTCTGGATTGGTGGTGTGAAAACTGGCCAGATCCTGGTGTAGGGCCTCATTGAATAGAGTTGGTGAATTCTTGAATCCCTGGGGTAGTCTCGTCCAGGTGAGCAGAAACTCCCGAATCGGGATCCTTCCATTCAAAGGCAAACAATGGCTCTGAGGGCTAAGTCTCAGACAGAAAAAAGCATCCTTTAAATCAAGTACTGAGTACCATACATGGGTCAGAGGCAGGGTACTTAAGAGATTATATGGGTTGGGCACCGTAGGATGAATGTCTAGAGTGCTGTGATCAACTTCCCTTAAATCTTGGACTGGTCTGTAGTCCCCTGTGCCTGGTTTTTTTTACCGGGAGGAGAAGGACCCCTGTTTTGTCTATTACAGGCTCTTTTAAAGGAAAAACCCACAGAATCAAGGGGGGAAGTACAGAATCAAAAGGGAGAGTCCAGAAATCATTTGTCAATTATTTTGACTAGTTCATTTAATGGTCAGCTAACTCTAATTGATCAATGCTATGGCGGTTGCTGGGTTGGTTGAACAAGGAGGAACACCCGCAGGTCATCTGCAGGTTGTCTCCCCCAGTGCCAGAGTCTGGGTCTATTGAAGAAAGACTACAGAGGGGATGGAAAGTACCCAAAGCTCCAGTGCACGTGTGGTTGGTTACCAGGGTCCTGGTTCCCAGGAAGGGGAGGGGGTGCAGTAATGCTGAGGTGCCCCAAAGTCTTTCACTTTCTTTTTAAATTTTACAGTATATGATTATTTAATAATACATAGGTTTTCCTTTGGGTAGAATGTTTGCTATTTCCTCACTATGGCAGCTATTCTTTGGTTGTCAACAACTTGATTACATCTGGAATTACCTAAAACCCAAAAATAGAAGGCCACACCTGTGAGAGATTTTTTTTTTTTGTTTAATTTGAAGTGGGAAGACCCACTTCTAACATGGACTTTTGAGGTGGGAAGGCACACCTTTAATTTGGGACACATCTGCTGGCAGCCTATATAAGTTCACGGAAGAAGGAAACTCTTGCTCTCTCCTGCTAGCAAGGCCATTCCTTCACTGGTATTAGATCCCACTTCCTGCTTAACCTGTATAGTGATGATCAGCCTCATGAACTGAACAACTACTGGATTCTTGGATCTTTTGTTCACAGACACACAATGTTGGATTAGCTGAACCACAGCCTGTAAGACATTCTAATAACTCCCCTTTATATATATGGGATTCATTCTATTAGTTTTGTTACTCTAGAGAACCCCATCAAATACACCCACCCTTAAAAATCTTAATCACAAAATACAGCAGGCAGATGTTCTCTCATTATTACAGATGTTTTTTTAATTTCTAAAGTATAAGCATCCCCCTATAAAGAATACTAAAGTTTTTAAAGTTTTAAAGGGATTTTTTCAAATAATATGGGATTAGCAGTTGCTTGTTATTCTCTTTTAATATAGAAAGGAAGCCCTAGGAAAACTCATTGCTATGCTAGGGAATTAACTGCTTTCTCAAAATCTTTGTTTCATCAGCATTACAAATATAGGATGAAACAATCACACAAGAGTAGGGTTTTTTTTTTGTACATTCAGAATTTTCCCATGTATGTAGTTTTAACAAATAAAGCTTGCCTGAAGTTGAGAGTGTAGAGCTAAGCCAGGGAGTGGTAGCATACACCTTTAATCCCAAGACTTAGGAGACACAGGCAGACAGATCTCTGTTAGTTCAAGGCTACCCTGGGCTACACAAGATTGAATCTGTCCAAAAGAGAAACAGCTCACACAAAGGTGATCCCAGCGTTTGGGACCACACGCCTTAATCCCAGCACTAGGGAGTTGGAGACAGGAGTGATACGGCTGGGCGGAGAGAGGAATATAAGGCGGGAGGAGACTGCAGCTCATTGTCAGTCTGAGGTTTGGTGCAGACAGTTGCAGTCTGAGGTTCGCCCCTGCAGTCAGAGGACGAAGTCTGAGGAGAAAGTCTGAATATGGGATCACCCCTTTGGTCTGAGCACTGGTAGAGGTAAAGGTCTCTTTACTGGCTGCGCTGCTTCTCTGATCCTTCAGCTTTCACCTCCTTTCATCTGACTCTGGGCTTTATTTACAAAGACCAATTAGAATTCGTGCTACAGATGTATCCACCAGAATTGGGGGAAAGAAACTTAGAATTTTCAAGACATTAAGTTAATGGTAATGTGGTAAAGTCCTTAGTTTTAAGGTCAGCATAGTTTCCATCTAAAGAATAGCATTTAGAAATCATGTGAAGCTCAAAGGCAGGTAATGAATTTCAGAACTGAAGAGGGTAGATGTGGTAGGAAACCTTTAAATGATCCAGTTATCCATGGCAGTTTAAATAAAGAACACCAAAATTTTTGTCAATGAGAATTTCATGAATTTATTTCAAGTTATATTTTATGACAAGAATATTTGAGCATTAACAAACTCTTAAGAAATGAAATGAAAAATATTTGGATTCTTTTTATATATAACCATGGTTTCACAGTTTCTATGGTTAGGTAAAGCACTGTCCAGAGGCCAGCATGTTAAACTTTTACATCTAAAGATATAAGTATAATTAAGAGTTGATAGAAACCTTTTCATTAAAAAAAGGGTGAATAGGTTGTATTGGTGTGGGGCTTTGAATGAGGATGGCTGCTGTGGGCTCATGCATTTGAATGCTTTGTTCCCAGTTGGTTGAACTCTTTGGGAAGGATTAGGAGGCCTGGTCATGTTGGAGGACGTGTTTTGGACCTACTGGGGATAGGTTTTGAGGTTTCAAAATCCCATACTATTCTCTGTAGGTGGAGACATCAATTCTCAGTTACTTTATTCCTCTTGCTTGTGGATCAGGATGTAAGCTTTCAGCTAGCACTCAAGCACCATGCCTGCCTGCTTGCTGCCCTGCTCTCTACCATGGTTTTCATGGACTCAGCCTCAGGAAATATAAGACTCAATAAACAGTTTCTTCTATAAGTTGACTTTGTCATTGTATCTGAGCACAACAATAGAAAAGTAACTAAGACAACTGGAGATAATTAATCAGATATTATTCTTTTTTTTCGAGACAGGGTTTCTCTGTAGCTTTGGAGCCTGTCCTGGAACTAGCTATTATAGACTAGGCTCGCCTCAGACTCACAGAGATCCATTTGCCTCTGTCTCCCGAGTGCTGAGATTAAAGGTGTGTGCCACCACCACCCAGCTATGTTCTTAAAACACATTATAAAATGAAGAAAAATAATGTATCTGAGAGGGCATGGTGTTTCCTTAAAATTCACATAGAAATGGGTACAGGCCATTTTAATTTCCTCTCATGATAAACTATGTCAGTCTACTTAAAACTATTCAAACATAAAGAAATTGGTCATCAAAAGAACAAATAATCCAATAAAAAAAGAAGTACAGACCTAAGCAGAGAACTCTCAACACAGGAATCTAAAATGGCTAAAAGACACTTAAGAGAATGTTCAACATCCTTAGTCATCAGAGAAATGCAAATCAAAACAACTCTGAGATTCCATCTTACACCTGTAAGAATGGCCAACATCAAAAACACTGATGACAACTCATGCTGGAGTGGTTGTAGGGAAAAGGGAACACTTCTGCATTGCTGGTGGGAATGCAAGCTGGTACAACCCCTTTGGATGTCAGTGTGGCGATTTCTCAGAAAATTAGGAAACAACCTTCCTCAAGACCCAGTAATAACACTTTTGGGTATATATCCAAAAGATGCTCAATCGTGCCACAAGGACATGTGCTCAACTATGTTCATAGCAGCATTGTTTGTCAAAGCCAGAACCTGGAAACAGCCTAAATGCCCATCCACCGAAGAATCAATAAGGAAAATGTGGTACATTTACACAATGGAGTACTACACAGCAGAAAAAAAACCAGCTTGAATTTTGCAGGAAAATGGATGGAGCTAGAAAACATCATTTTGAGTGAGGTAACCCAGACACAGAAAGACAAGTATCACATGTACTCACTCACAAGTGGTTTTAAAACATAAAGCAAAGAAAACTAGCTCACAAACCACAATCCCAGAGAACTTAGGCAACAATACGGACACTAAGAGAGACATACATAGATCTAATTTACATGGGAAGTAGAAAAAGACAAGATCTCCTGAGTAAATTGGGAGCATGGGGACCTTGGGAGAGGGTTGAAGGGGAGGGGAGAGGCAGGGAGAGAAGCAGAGAAAAATGCAGAGCTCAATAAAAATCAATAAAAAAGAAAAAAATATTCAAACAAAATGTGTTAGATTTTAGTCCCCCACCCCGTTATTTTGTGATTTTTGAGATAGGGTTTCTCTGTGTAGTCCTGACTAATCTGGAACTCACGCTGTAAAACAGGCTGGCCTTGAATTCACAGAGGACTACTGCCTTTGCCTCCCTAGTGCTGGGATTAAAGGTGTGAACTACTACTTCCTGGGAGTTTTTAGTCCCTGTACTGGATGGTTTTGTGTGTCGACTTGACACAAGCTATAGAGTCATCAGAGGAAGGATCCTCAGCTGAGGAAATGCCTCCTTGAGATCCAGCTGTAAGGCATTTTATCATTTAGTGATCAATGAGGGAGAGCCCCGCTCATGGTGGGTGATGCTATCCCTGGGCTGCTGGTCCTGGGTTCTATAGAAAGGTAGATTGAGCAAGCTATAGAGAGCAAGCCAGTAAGCAGCTCCCCTCCATGGCCTCTGCATCAGCTCCTGTTTCCGGGATGCTGCCATGTTTTGAGTTCCCATCCTGACTTCCTTCATTGATGGACAGCAATAATAATGTGTAGGCCTGATAAATCCTTTCTTCCCCCAACATGCTCTTTTTTTTTTAAAAAAAAGATTTATTTATTATGTATACAGTGTTCTGTCTCCATGTATGCCTGCAGGTCAGAAGAAGGCACCAGATCTCATTGCAGATGGTTGTGAGCCACCAAGTGGTTGCTGGGAACTGAACTCAGGACCTCTGGAAAAGCAGCCTGTGTTCTTAACCCCTGAGCCATCTCTCTATTCCCCCCAACTTGCTCTTTAGTCGTGGAGTTTCGTTCCAGTAATAGAAACCCTAACTAAGACAGTCCCTTTGACAAGATATCTGATATAAACAATTTAATGGAAGAAAAGACTTATTTTGCCTCCTGGTATCAGTGTCTTCAGTCATAGGCTTCCTGGCTATATGTTTTTGGGCCTGATGAAGCACAGCCTAATGCTGGAAGAATATGCGACAGCAAAGGTGTTCAGCTCATAGTGGCAAAGAAGCGAATGAAGCTAGGATAAGAGATATGTCCCCAAGGCATGTCCCAGCTGTCCTTGTTCTCCAACTAGACCCCACCACCTACTTTTCATCACATTTCAACAATTTCATGTTATCCATCAGGGAATTAACACATTGATTAGATCAGAATCCTCAGGATTTAATCATTCCCATAATGCTCATCAACTGGCAACCGAAATACGGGTACCTGTTGGTTGGGGGACATTTGATACTCAAACAAGACACACTGTCAGTAAACGTCCCCACTTTACAATCAACACTGCACTTAACTAGGAAGGTACCATGCACTAAATGGCTTTATTGACTCTTAAGGTGACACAGAATAGTTTTTATCTTGTAAAGTTTTATAGGATTTATACTACATTTTCCTTAAAATAGATCAACCCTCTTATTCAATTAGCAATTGCATAGTCTTCCTATTTGTATTTTTTTTTTGTTTTTTGTTTTTAGACAGGGACCCATTATATAGCCCTGACTGGCTTGGAACTTGCTATGTAGATCAGGCTGCCCTCCAACTCACAGAGACTTACCTGCCTCTGCCTCATGAATGTTGGGATTAAAGGTGCTGACCACCAAGCCTGGCTCCTATGTTCTTGTATTAGGCACTGGAACACAATGAACAAGATAAAGCTTTCTACCATGAAGTCAATTAAGTATATAAAAAATAAAGTGAATTTTGGAATTGCTGATCACAGTTAAAGAGGATCATTTGAATTTAAATATGGTAGTATTTTAGAAGACACTAATCACAATGACTTTGCAATGCCAAAGAGATCCAACTAAAAAAGGACAATGGCTATCAAGAAACGGAGACAGTCATGTGTGATGGAGCACTTCTTTGATCCTGGTGCTCAGGAGGCAGAGGCAGGTGGATTTGAACGTGGTTGAGCCTGACCAGGGCTGAAAAAAAAAACCATGGGAACTATTATTTATTTGAAAGACCTATACCACATGCTGATGAACTGATGAACACTCCATAGTACAAGCAGTTCAAAGCAGTAAGACAGTAAAGAAGTAAAATAAATTCTAAAATAATTTAAAAAATTACTCGCCATTAAGAGCCAGGACATGCTGGGGACGATGGTTGTTATCCCAGCATTTAGAAGACTGATGGGGGCAGAAGGAGCCCTAGAAGTTCAAGGTTCTAGCTAGGTAAGGCCTCAAAGACAATGTATTAAAAAAGATAAAAAGGCTTCCATTTTACACTTCAATTGTAAGAGGCCTCTGACCTTAGCACAACTGACTCCATGATGGACGTACCATTCAGGCCATAAAACTCAGCACAAAGTATTACCCGCCAAAATGAAAACAGAAACCTAATTCATTTATGTCCATAGTTCTGGGAGCATCTTAAAAAATGTACTAACCTGGGATTTTGGCTTCTGTAGTTCCACTTCTGGCTAACTGATCTTGTGAACTGAAGCATGTCAACTCAGGACATAGTTTTTGTACTTAAAAGAAAGGCTTGGGGCTACATTGGGATCCCAAACACCCAGTGTAGTCGCTGACCAGCTCCAGCTAATGAAGATTTTCTATTGGCTTAAACCCACGTCCAAGCAGTCTTCTCTGGATACTCCACAATCAGACCATTTGTGTTTCAGACAATTCTGTTCTATATGAATCCGTGCCACCATATAAGCTTTTGTTAACATTTATATCTACCAGATATATTATCAGAAAGAATCACTCTTGGTCCACTAGAGCACCATGAAATACAAATGAACCCAAAGGCTTAGTTCCCCTCCTCATCTTCATAATTAACACGACTATACATTTAGCATTATAGAGTGAACAGAAATATAGTCTCACTTTGCTGGTGTTGGTACTTTACAGTTAAGTTTGTGATTAGTTCCCTTGTGGAGGAGGCAGACTGGGTACGCCCTGGGAAAAAAAGATGCTTCTGCAAGGACGCCCTTATCTCCGATAATTCTCCTTAGACCAGAAACTATCCAGCCCCACAATTACATGAAAATGCTATCTTAGGGGGCCAATTTATGTCTTTCTCCTCGGATTCCTTAACTTTAATTTCCTAGCCAAAGCTTTTCTGAAAACACTAACTTTAATCCTGTACAGAGCAAATTCTCGCGAGAATATAACGTAACTGCGAGACTGCGCCTGCGCCTGTGCCTGCGAGCGCCGTGACGCTAGTACTTCCGGTGGAGCGGCGGTCACGGGCGCCAGCGTCTACTTCCGGTTAGTGACGTGGCGCCTCTTCCCCGCTTGTTTTCCGCGTAGGTGGGTGGCGGACCGAGGCGGTGAGCTCCGGAGTCCGCTGCTTCGAACGGCGGCCGGCGAGATTTCGCGCCGCGGGACCTGAGCCCTTTCGTTGGTGGCGCGGAGGTCGGTGCGCGGCGGCCGAAAGCGCGGAGAAACCGAAAGGCGGACGCGCCCCTCCCCGCCGCTTTGTTCCGGCCGCGGGAAGCTGTACATCGCCCGTAGACTGTAAGTACCTGAGGCGAAGAGAGTTCGCTGCACCTCGCTTTTTAAATGTTTTACTGGAGAGAATTTGTGGATTGATTGGGATTGTCTCCCAGACTTAACATCTGTGCCTAAAGCCCCCTCCTCAGGCGCTTAGACGCTCCACTAGGAATTGCATCTAGTAAACGAGGGAATTTAACGGGGAAAATGCCTGGGGGGGGTGTTGTACTTTTTTGGCGCGTGTGGAAAGACACGAGACACGAACGAACCCACGCAAGAAGATTTATTAGAGGGGGTGTGCTCACGAGCCCGAGGAAACGTGAGGAGAGGGGGAGGAGAAAGAGCGCGGGAATGGCGCCTCTGACTTTTAAAGGCCACGCTGCTCATGCGCAGACGGCTCGCGTAGGTGCGTCAGACGCTGGTGACGCAAATGGCGGGCGACCCAGGCTTTCGCACATGCGCACAGGGGTGAGGCTAGCCACGCATGCGCGAGCATGGGTCACACCCCCAAGAGGCTGCCTTTTTGACCCAGGGGTGGGGCTTCACGGGCAGCCGAATACCAACAGGGGGTGTAGCATGTTTAGAGATAAGAATGGAGACTTAAATTAAGACAAAATAGACACCAGCTGGTGTTCCACTTAGTTGCATTTGAACTCGCTAAGAATTTAAAATTATACTTGTTAAGTTGGGAGCTTAGGCCCCAGCCCCTTGGATCTATCCTAGCCCCCTGACCCTGAGAGTTAGCACTCTGGACTCCAAATCTCAGCAGGCCAGGTTCTGACCCCTCCCTGCGGGGCGGGGGGGGGTCAGAACCACTCCCAAGAATACTTAAGTGAACTCCCAAAAGAGGAACACGTGCTCTCCTTCTTCCTCCCGCGCCGGGCTTCCCGCTTTCCCCTCAGGGCTACCCGAGAGTTCAGAACTCCCATTAAACCTGGATATCTCTTAATTTGGCTTGTTTGGGAATTTGCGTGGGCGGAGAGCTCGCTTTAGAAATATATTCCTAACAATTCTAACAACAGACCTTTTTTAACTGTTGTAGGAGCTGAAAATTTTTAGTGCAGCAAGCATTTGTTGGAGGAGTAACTCCCAAGGAATTAAAGATGAGTAAGAGCAAAGACGATGCACCTCATGAACTAGAGAGCCAGTTTATTTTGCGATTGCCCCCAGAATATGCCTCAACTGTGAGGAGGGCAGTGCAGTCTGGACATGTCAACCTGAAGGACAGACTGACCATTGAGTTACACCCTGATGGGCGTCATGGAATTGTCAGGGTGGATCGAGTGCCCTTGGCCGCAAAATTGGTAGATTTGCCTTGTGTTATGGAAAGCTTGAAAACCATCGATAAAAAAACCTTTTACAAGACAGCAGATATCTGTCAGATGCTTGTATCCACAGTAGATGGTGACCTATACCCTCCTGTGGAGGAGCCAGTTGCCACCGCTGATCCCAAAGCAAGCAAGAAAAAAGATAAGGACAAGGAGAAAAAGTTTGTTTGGAACCATGGAATTACTCTACCTCTAAAAAATGTCAGAAAGAGAAGGTTCCGGAAAACAGCAAAGAAGAAGTATATTGAGTCTCCCGATGTGGAAAAAGAAGTGAAGCGGTTGCTGAGTACCGATGCGGAAGCTGTTAGCACTCGATGGGAGATAATTGCTGAAGATGAAACAAAGGAGACCGAAAATCAAGGCCTCGATATCTCCTCTCCAGGAATGTCTGGCCACAGGCAGGGCCACGACTCACTAGAACATGATGAGCTTCGAGAGATATTCAATGACCTCAGCAGCAGCAGTGAAGATGAGGAAGATGTCAACATCATTGACACCGAGGAAGATCTGGAGAGGCAGCTACAAGACAAGCTCAACGAGTCAGATGAACAGCACCAAGAAAATGAAGGAACCAACCAGTTGGTTATGGGAATTCAGAAACAGATTGATAACATGAAAGGCAAGCTCCAGGAGACCCAAGATAGGGCAAAGCGCCAGGAGGATCTCATCATGAAAGTGGAAAACTTGGCTCTCAAGAACAGGTTTCAAGCTGTTTTGGATGAACTCAAACAAAAGGAAGACAGGGAGAAAGAGCAGCTTAGTTCTTTGCAAGAAGAGCTAGAATCACTCCTAGAGAAGTGAGAATGTTGATTTCTGTCCTTCGACTTGAGAAAATTTTTATTTTCATAATACGATCTCAAAATCATTCTCTATAATGTTAGAAGTTTGGTTGAATTTTGTTGGTTGTTTTCGGAACCGTTGCACAAGGTTTTCATTCTTAGGAAGTAGAGTTACATAGGCAGATGTAGGGAAGTTGTAAGATTAGTGAATAGGCAGATGTAGGGAAGTTGTAAGATTAGTGAAGTGAACAGTTGAGCTTCAATCATTCACTGTAGGACTTTATTACATTTGTCTCTTTTCCAGAAGTTTTTATTCCTATTCTGTGGTGCTAAGATCAGTAAGAAGCTAGGCTATAGGCAGTGAAGTTAATTTTATTTTTTTTATGTATGTATACAGTAGCTATTTTATTAGCTACCCAGCAAGTTTTGATGTATAGAAATGTAAGTTGTTGCATAAAGTTGTTTCTTGCACAATAAAAGCTACCAGTTTTTTGCATTATAATGTTTATCTTTTTCTTCTATGAATAGTGAGAGTTGAGGTGGATGTGTGGAGTTTAATGACTGAATGGTATAGTCATGTTTTGTAGATAAAGATACATACTGTTCTTTTACGTTTTCAGGAAAAGGAATACACAGGTAAGGAAATGGAAAAATTCCATCTTTGCATTATATTAAAGGTCAGATCTACCTGGAGGTTTGAGAACACTGGGTCCCGAGCCATCTTAAACTATCATCGTTTTCATTAAGCAGTAAGGTTATCTGTGTAAAGTAGTGAAATCAGAAAAACGGTTGTTATCAGATAAACCTTTCCACTTACTTGAATTAAGATTGCATTCTTAACTATTGCTGATTTAATTGTTGCAGTTGTTTAATAGACTAATTATTTATTTAATAATTTTATGCATGTTCGTGTTATTTCATAGGTATTTCCCATTGTGAAAGTCTGTATCTTGGTCTGGTATTTTAAAAGTTTATACACATAATTTTCAGTTCCTCTGAAGCATTTAATGTTTCACAATTGAGAGGGCTATTTTTAGAAAAAAAAATCAGACTGATAAGGAGCATAGTTAAAATTTGTGTCTGATTGGTTTGTAAACTTTTTTGAAAATACTTGCTTCATAAAATAAAGTTCACTTAACTTTTCTATTTGTCAGGAAACATTAGTGGTAAAGTGTAGAAAAATCAATTATTTAGACTTCAAGTCCATAATCAAATTTCTTAATACTTAAGAGGCTTCAGAAGGCAATTTCCCTTACATCTTATCCTTTATCCTTATCACATTTATCCTTTACCAAAATGTTCTCACAAGCTCATGACTGCAGTGCAACTTAAGGAAAATCTGGCTTTAGAGTATTCTTTCTTTCTTTCTCCCTCCTTCCTTTCTTCCTTCTTTCTTTTTCTTTTTTTTTTTTTTTTTGAGACAGTGTTTCTCTGTGTAGCCCTGACTGTCCACTCTGTAGACCAGACTGGCCTCAAACTCACAGAGAATTGTCTGCCTCTGCCTCCCAAAGGATGGATTTAAAGGTGTGTGCCATAGAGTATTTCTTAAGGTTGGACAGTGTTTTCTTAAAGTGGCAGGTAAAAAATTGTAAGTATATCTAAGGATTAACCCTGGAGAAGATAAAGAGTATTTGGTCAGTTTTTACTAAGATCTGGATGCAGGTGATGCCTGGATTGGTCTTTGAAGGGAAGGATGCCAAATGCACATTTATTAACAAAATATTCCACTGATCTGGTCCTGGTTCAATTATTAGCTCTACTTGGATTCTCAAATCTACAATTTCGGTCTGATATAAAATTCAGATCTAATGTATTCATCTGTGTCCTGTAAATACTTAAAAGCAGCCCCCTGGCAAGCAAGCCAAGCACGTATGTTCAAAATGGAAGTCACCCAGCCCCATTCATTGAGAACTTGCCCTGTTCTACTGCCAGCTGCCTCAGCTGCTGAAGCCAAAACTAAGCCTCAACAGCTCGAGATCAAGGCGGACCTGTGTTTGTATCAGATTAGTTATTTTGTGTGATTTTGTTTTTTGGGCCACATAATTTGAGCTAAATCTGTTTGCTTCAATTTTCTTACCTCTGACATGGAGGTGTGATAGTATTACCAGGCTCATAGGACGATTGGTTTAGTGACTTAAATCATATGGCGGACTGACTTAGAGCAGCGAACAGTGAACAAAGAAACGTTCCCATTCCCTGGACTGGGTCATGATAGGCATTAAGCAGTCTTTTGAATTAAAGAGGGATTGAAATGATAGAGTGTTTACAAACAAACTTTTTTTTTTGACTCACCTGTGTAGCACATGCTGACCTTGAACTCCATTCTCCAGTCAAACAGTCAAGTGCTGGGATTACAGGTGTGCATGACTAGGCCTGGTTTAGGAAACAGTTGTTTTAATTAGGATTTGCTTCAGAATCAACAAAGGTTGTAAATCAAAGCTTATAATTTGGAAAGTTTCCTTCAAATATCTGCAACAAAAGCTGACTCAGCTTATTCCTGTAACTTTATTGTTTGTTTCTGGGTATCTTTGTATTAATATTAAAATATGGCATAATGAATCATTATCTGTCACACACATTTTAAAAGATAAAGACTTAGCTGAAGATTAGGATCCAAAAAATTCCTGCTTTATCATGAAAGATTCACTCTTCTCATGCATCTCTTGGCTAAGAAGTGTGGTATACAGGTAAACATTTTTCAGGGTTTCTGGGTTCATGAACAAGTTGTGCTTTTTTTTCCTCTGTGTGTGTGTGTGTGTGTATATGCATGCATGCATGCTTGCACTGTGTGTTGGAAATGCTAAGCAATTGCTATATCACTGAACTGCATACAGGTCTTATCCCATGAACAAATTTTGAAGACTTTTAAAAGAAATAATGCTTTATAATACTAAGGAAGATTCCCTATAAACAAGTCATTTAGAGGTTCTACAAAAAAGCACCCCCTCTCTCTTACCAACTTCCTAGAATAATTTGCATTATTTGGTTTTTGTTTTGTTTTTCGAGACGGTTTCTCTGTGGCTTTGGAGCCTGTCCTGGAACTAGCTCTTGTAGACCAGACTGGCCTTGAACTCACAGAGCTCCACCTGCCTCTGCCTCCCGAATGCTGGGATTAAAGGTGTGTGCCACCATCAATTGACTTACGAAGTTTTTTTTTAAGCAAAGAGTATGGTTTTGTTATAGATCCTTTAGAAACTTGTATGAAAATGAGTAATCTTGCCAATGTGTGAATCAGTATCTTTCACAATAGAGGTTTTTCCTAATATCCACTACTGATGGTTACTAGCCATGAAGATAGGAACTCAGTCTGTGCTCAGGGCTATTGATACCCAAGATTCCTATCCTGTGAAGCCAGGTACTGTCCCCCATCTCAGAGAACGGAAAGTTTATTTTTCTGTATAAATTGGACCAATGAAGGCCTCATCTCAAAACAGGCACATATTGAGTGTGAGTGAGGTGAATAGTGGCTGAAGAGGAATTTGTGTGCAAGCCTGTATGTATTTACTGTAGGGACCCTGTTAAATTGGCGTTTAGGTATATACACACATTGGGCGATTAGAGGGTTAGCTTAAGAGCATGTCTTGCAGGGACCCAGGTTGGGTTCCCAGCACCCACATGGTGGCCTACAACCAATTTTAAGTCCAGTTCCAGGGGATCCAACCCTCTTCTGACCTCCATGGGCACTGGGTACTCAGTGATGCACATACATGCAGGCAAAACATTCATAAAATACAAAAAAAAAAAGCAATAAAAAACCCAGCCATCCATCCAAACAAAAAAACCCTTACGTCTTAGCCTGCACAGTCTGATGTTTGATGCCTCACTGTTTTGTTTTTTGAAACAGGGTCCCTATGTAGTTAGCACTGGCTGTTTTGGAACTGGCCTTGTACACTAGGCTGGACTTGAACTCAGAACTGCCTGTCTCTACCTGGGATTAAAGCCTCACTTTTAAATATAGTCCAGGAAAGCTAAATGAAAGAAACCTTTCAGCATACAGTCTGACTCCAGATTTGGTTTCACCTCCCAAGTAGTCTGTCTGCATGTCTCAGATTCCTGTCTGTCCTGCCCCCAGAGAAGAGAGAAGAGCATTTGGCTAGAGGTGTTTTGTTTTGTGTTGTGGACTTGAGAGTAGCAGTTTCCAAGTATTTTGTCTTTCTTACGTGTTCATTTTTGAGGCAGATTTCGCAGTGTCCCTGACTTCAAACTCCCAAAGCCTGCCTCTGCTTCCTGAGTGCTGGAGTTAAAAGGCGTGGCACCCCATGCATGCATGGCCTGTCTTCTGTATCATAAAATCTTTTCCGTAGGTTGTGCCCTTTAAATCCAGACTAGATTAACTGAGAGCACCCCCTGGTGTCATTTTGTGTGGTAAGAAACCGGAAATCTGCCGCCAAAGGGGGAAGCATCCTTCCATCCTCAGTTTGCTGCGGTACTGCAGATGTAACAGCCGTGGTCCACCCAGCTAGGCACATGCTCTACCACTGACCTACACCCCCAGCTCCAGTAAAGCCTTTCCGCGTATGTATGTATCTATGTCCCCTGCTGCCCACGGGGACAGTAGGGCACTCGTGCGTGCGCGTGGAAGGGGGTTATTCCCAAGCGGCTGGGGAGTGCAGCTGCCCGAGACTGGGTTGAGCCGCCTTGGCTGGGAGACGGAGACACAGGGCCCACAGCGGCCGGCCGTGGGAGCCCACAGAAACTTGCCTTCCGACGACACCCATGAGGGGGTGGACGAACATGAAGTCCACCCTGCCGTCCAAGCCGCCATAGACCTCACCGCGGGTGCCGTTGGGGGCGCAGCGTGTGTGCTGACTGGGCAGCCCTTCGACACCATAAAAGTGAAGATGCAGACATTCCCTAACCTGTATAAGGGCCTCACCGACTGCTTCCTAAAGACCTACCACCAAGTAGGCTTCCAGGGCTTATACAGGGGAACCAGTCCTGCACTGTTAGCCTACGTCGCCCAGAGCTCTGTACTATTCATGTGCTATGGCTTCTGCCAACAGTTTGTTAGGAAAGTGGCCAGAGTGGACCAGAACACAGAGCTGAATGACTTCCAGACTGCCACTGCTGGGTCACTGGCCTCTGCATTTGCTTCGCTGGCCCTCTGTCCCACTGAGCTTGTAAAGTGCCGGCTGCAGACCATGTATGAAATGAAGATATCAGGGAAGATAGAGCAAAGTCATGACACAATTTGGTCCATGGTTAAGAGTATCTTCATGAAGGATGGTCTCTTAGGCTTCTATCGTGGACTCCCCACCACTCTAGTTCAGGAGATACCTGGCTATTTCTTCTTCTTTGGGGGATATGAACTTAGTCGATCATTTTTTGCGTCAGGGAGACCAAAGGATGAACTAGGCCCTGTCCCTTTGATGTTAAGTGGAGGCTTTGCCGGAATCTGCCTCTGGCTTATTATATTCCCAGTGGACTGTGTTAAATCCAGAATCCAGGTTCTTTCTATGTCTGGGCAGCCAGCAGGATTGATCCGAACCTTTGTAAGTGTTGTGAGGAATGAAGGAATATTAGCCTTGTATTCTGGAATGAAAGCCACTATGATTCGTGCCATCCCTTCTAATGCTGCTCTGGTTTTGGCCTATGAGTACAGCAGGAAGGTGATGATGAGCCTGGTGGAAGAAAACTGAAGTGTCCTGATCAACCCTTCTCTGAGCACTTGAGTGTGAGGACCGCAGCTCTAGATATCAAAGAGTTCAAGACCAGCATGGAGTTATCTTTGACTGGGAATTTTGGGTTTGTCTTCCCTTCCTCCAAATCTCAAACTCTGTGGAGAAATCTTTATATCATATGGTTTCTTCCCACAATCATACTGAAATAGAAAAATCACTACTTTTGCTGGTGGTGGAATCTACAGGGTGAACCCCAAGACCCTATGTACTTAATCTTAAAGGTTATCAGGGCTGCTTCATAAACCTATATATGCATCTTGAATGGTGATGTGTTGTGAGTGAAACATAATTTGGTTCCCTGATTAGTTTCATGTATCATCAAAGCATCTAGAGTTGATCATGTTTCATGAATATAGGCATTGCCTAATCCACTCAAGATGTGGGTTGTAGTTTAAAATCTGTTTAATGTGCACAATACTAGGCTGTTAAAGTTTTTAAAGACTTTATGTGACAACCAAAACCAAAATCATGTTGATTTCCGAGAAGAGAATGTACCTGTGTAACAGCATGGCTTCCACATTCTTGAGTAAAATTTCCAAGTAGGCATCCTGGATTTTCTGCTCTATTCTCAAATAGTGTGGTTCATTTTCAAAGTATAGTTATATTTACACTGCAATAGTATTGTTAGGTGTGGCCTTGCATACCAGGCCTTTGAGAAGTGATGTGGCCTTTACTTGCACTCATTTACTTTCTCTTCTTCCAAAGAAGCCAGGCTTTAGATTGAGGAAAGAGATAAAGGCATGGGACTATGACACTGTGCTTTGGTGATCCATGTAGACCAACAGTTCTCAACCTATGGGTCACTTTATCCTGTGGGGAGACTAACAACTCTTTCATAGGGGTTGCATATCAGATATTTACATTGCAATTCATAATAGTAGCAAAATTACAGTTAGGAAGTAGCAGCAAAAATAATTTTATGGTTGGGCTCACCATGACATAAGGAACTTTATTAAAGGGTTGCAGCATTAGGAAGGTTGACAACCACTGAAATAGATGAAGAGAGTTCTAATTTGCTCCCAGTCTCCGGGTCCTGGCCTGGGGAGGAGTTCACAGTGTTGTGCTGGCTCACTGAGGGGCTGTTGATTCAGTTTAGGTTGCTCACAGTTCTCTTTACCGTTGCCCATTCTTCCAGGAAACAAAGGACAGAAGCCAAGAAAAGGTTTTGTTCTGTTTGGCGACAGAGAGTCCCAATGGGTGATGTTATCCCCTAGGCAGGACTAGTGTGCACTTTGTGCTGTCAGTTCCACAGTAGACAGTGTGAAAAGAGGTGACTCACTCTTGAAGGTCACCTGGGGTCCATAGCTGCTGTAATTTCAGTGTTACAGCTTTCTAAATTTGGTGGTGGTGGTCAGTGAACTTTAATGACTAGATGTCACAATATAAAACAGCCATAAGAAAAGCAATTTTACGCCAGGTGGTGGTGGTGCATGCCTTTAATCCCAGCACTCGGGAGGCAGAGGCAGGCTGATCTCTGTGAGTTTGAGGCCTCAGCCTGATCTACAAGAGCTAGTTCCAGGACAGGCTCTACAGTAAAACCCTGTCTCGAAAAACCAAAAAAAAAAAAAAAAAAAAGAAAAGAAAAGCAATTTTACTAAACTACACACATGCATTTAATTGCAGGCAGTATCTCCAAAGAAAACCCCCAAATATATCAAAATAAGATGAAAGCCCTCCCCCCCAAATCATGATTCAACTTGCTCCAATAGACTTGGAATTAAGCAGCATTCATGGGCCAGATGATTTTGGAAAGTCATTTTTTTTTTTTTTTTGGTTTTGGTTTTTTGAGATAGGATTTCTTTGTGTAGCTCTGGCTGTCCTGGAACTTACTTGTAGACCAGGCTATCCCCAAACCCAGAGATCTGCCTGCCTCTGTCCCCCAGTGTCAGGATTAAAGGTGTGCACCACCACTACCTGTCTGAGAAAGCCATTCTTTATGCCATTAAGCACATCTTTCTGTGTTGATTCAAGTCCAACAGGGTCTTTCCAATAACAGGTGTTAAATACTTATCAAGCTGAAAGAAGGTGAGGTACCAGTCTTAATAGTCTAGTCTATGTGTTTCCTGTGCCAGGCCTCTAATTTCCTTCCTAAAACCCATTAAGCATCTATAGTAACTCCAAACTCTAGTTCCAGAAGCAAGATCCAGGAAAATGAGACACTGACAAATAAGGACCACTGGGGAAAATTGGCAAAAGTTTTGATCAATATTAGGCCTAATCTGCTTAAGACTTACGGTTATTTTTCTATTATTTGCTTCTTGAAACCATTTGTTATTTTACTTTAAGTTGTTTCTGTGTTTAAGTTACACACACCATACTTGGGTAGCCCATACCTACTGAGCAGTGTCTCATCTGAGTAGGCCTGCTTTAAAGCAGGGTGGAAAATGGGACTGGCTTCTGGCAGGAGTAGACATTTTTAGTCTATGTAGTCCTCCAGCGTAGCATTCATGAGCTAGCCTGGTAGCTCCGCTTTCAGCAAACTTGCTTCTCATATGCTATCCATTAAAAGTTTAAATGCCTTTCATGGGGGCTGGAGAGATGGCTCAGCGGTTAAGAGCATTGCCTGCTCTTCCAAAGGTCCTGAGTTCAATTCCCAGCAACCACATAGTGGCTCACAACCATCTGTAATGGGGTCTGGTGCCCTCTTCTGGCCTGAAGGCATACACACAGACAGAATATTGTATACATAATAAATAAATAAATATTTAAAAAAGTTTAAATGCCTTTCATATAAGTCATACGAGGTAAGCAAGAATGAATGGGAGTAGAAGGAAAATAAGCTTAAGAAAAAGTTTTCCAATTTAATTTTATAACCCTTGGTTTAACATTTGTGGACATTTTTATCATTTCAGATCTCTAGGTTAGACAGAAGTAAGATATGAGCAGAGGACATGGTTGGGGAGAAGCTCTATTGTCTAATTTTAGATCTGGGGCAACAGGACACCTGAGCCAACAAGCAGTTATGAAACCAGGTCATGAGATCTCGTGACCAGGTCTGAAGATTATGGGAAATCCTTCAGTTAATTTGCATGGGATGAGACAAATTTCCCGCCAATCAAAAGGAAGAAGGATGGATGATGTGACCAGGTGACATAGAAAAAGATAAAATTCCACAACCTGAGATCCTCTCCACAGACACTCCTCTCATATCTGTGAAAGCAAGTATTTAATTTAATAAACGCTATTCTAATGAACTTGGCTTGCTGAGGCTCTATGTGCATCGTGTTGCAATGCCAGTGAGAATGTAAGAACTAAAGAGACTCTTGGAATGGGACTCAGATCTGCTGGAACTGTGGGGTGTTGTGAGATAATCTTTTTGTACACTGTGAAGGTGTGTCTTTCCAAGATGCCCTCTGACTGCTTTAAGAAAGAGCTGGGTGGCCAATAGCTAGGAAGGAAGAGGTTAGGTGGGGCAGAGAGAGAAGGAAAGGAGGTAAATCTAAGCGTGAGAGACACCAGAGGACACAGACAAAACAGGAGGTACAAGATGGAAAAGAGGTAAGAAGCCATGGGGCAAAATGTAGGTTAATATGAATGGATTAATTTAAGTTATAAGAGCTAGTGGGACAAGCCTAAGCTATAGGGCAAACTTTCATAATAAGTCTCCATGCCGTTTTTTTTTTTTTTGTGAGCTGGTGACACAAAGAAAAACCTATTTACAGTAAGGTAACATTGTCCTTCTCTCCCATGAGTAGAGGCTTACTCTTGACCTTCTCAGATGTCACTCTGCTTTGCATTAATTGGAAAAATATATCTTGCTTTTCTTTTCCTTATTTCCCCTACTTTCCCTAGGGTGCTTCCCTTAAGGATGAAAGCACCAAGCTTTTTACAGGCACCCCAGTGTAAACTACCTTCCTTCCTGGGCCAAGGACATGACGACCAAGGGGAAGGGAGTTTGACAGCTTTCAGTCTAAAGAACCATCTCCTGACTTTAACAACTTTTCTCCATTCTCTCTTCCTTTTTTTCACTTTTTATAATATTATCAGTCTCCCTTTCATTTCCAAGGGAAGTTTGGATCTAAAATGTAACAGGAACATCTCTACCATCTGTGCTATTCCTCAATGCCTGTGGGTACTTCCTACTTTACATTATCTTCCTTGTATGCCCTAGAATGGACCCTCAGATGCCAATGCCAGAATGTTCTCTTTCTCATTTCCCTTCATCCCACCCTGCCTTGATCCTTAGCCCTCCACTTTCCTAGAAACTCTGTTTCTGTGAGTGTCTGACTATGGCTTTACGTGTGCTTCCTCTCCTCAATGCTTTCTCTGTTGTGAATACAAGGGCAAAGGTTTTCATTTTTTCTTTCCCCTCTAAAGTCACTGTCAGGACTTTGTCTGCTGCACGAAACAGCTTTGTGGACAACACATTCCCATTTTAGCCAGGCTCCTTGCTCTTGTGCTGCTGCTGCTGGCTCCCTACGGCAAGAACTCCATTCTCCTGTGTCAGGATGTTCACTGGAAAGTTTTGGAAATGGGCAAACTGTCCACTTTCAGTTTGTATTAAACTCCTTAATGATCTTTAGTTAATCTGAGGGTATTCTTTTTTGTTTGTTTGTTTTTTGAGACAGGGTTTCTCTTTGTAATACCTCTGACTGCCCTGGGATTCGCTCTGTAGAGATCTGCTCGCCTCTGCCTCCTAGGTGCTGAGATTAAAGATATGCACCTCCGCCACCCAGTCTTAGGATATTCTTACAGGAGTGTAGTCCTGGAAAAGTTATCACCATTTACAGGAAGTGAAACCTGTAAATGGATTTTTCTTTGGGCTGCCAGCTCACAAATAATGATACAGAGACATTATTGATTATTAAAGCTTGGCCTTAATTTAGGCTTTTCCACTAGCTCTTATAACTTAAATTAATACATTTATTTCAATCTACATTCTGTTGCATGGCTTTTTACCTCATTTCTCCATACTGCCCATGCTGATTCCTCTCCATTTGGCTGGTGACTCCACCTTTTTCCCAGATGTCCCTCTCTGCTTGGAAATCCTGCCTATACATCCTGCCAACTATTGGCTGTTCAGCTTTTTATTACACCAATCACAGCAACACATTTTCTCACAGCGTACAAATATCTCACATTTCCCCCCTTTTTGCCTAAATAAAAAGGAAAGGTTTTAACTCTAATACAATAAAATTATATACAAAAAGAACAATTATCAAGTAAGAATTACATTCACAATGTCCAGTCCATTTATATTTGTCAAATTTGGAGAAATTATTATCTATTATTTTTTATTTTTATTTTTCTTCAGGTTTTTCTTTTTTATTAGATTAAAAAAATACCAATCCAAATTCCCACTCCCCCTTTCCTCCCATTCCCTCCACACTCCCTCCCACCCCATGCCCCTCTAATCCCAAGAGAGGGTAAGGCACTTTGCTTTGTGGAAGGTCCAAGGCCCTCCCTACTACATCTAGGCTGAGCAAGGTATATATCCAAAGAGAATAGGATCCCCAAAAGCCAATACATGCAGTAGAGGTAAATCCCAGTGCCACTGCCAGTGGCCCTTCAGTCTGCCCCAGCCATGCAACTGTCACCCACATTCAGAGGGACTAGTTTGGTCCTATGCTTGTTCCTTCCCAGTCCAGCTGGAGTTGGTGAGCTCCCATTAGCTCAGGTAAATTGTTTCAGTGGATAAAGCCTTCATGGTCTTGACCTCTTTGCTCATATTCTAATTCCTTCTGCTCTTCAACTGGACCTTGGAAGCTCAGTCCAGTGCTCTGATGTGGTTCTCTGCCTCTGTTTCCATCTGTTGTTGAACGAAGGTTCTATGGTGATATTTAAGATAATCATCAGTCTGTCTACAGGACAAGGCCAGTTTGGGCACCCTCTCCTCTATTTCTTAGGGTCTTAGCTGGGGTCATCCTTGTGGATTCCTGGGAATTTTTCTAGAGCCAGGTTTCTTGTTAACCCCATAATGGCTCCCTCAATCAAGATATCTCTTTCCTTGCTCTCATATCTGTCCTTCCTCCATCTCGAATATCCCATTCACTCAAGTTCTCCACAACCCTCCCCTTTCCTCCTTTCCTCCTTCTCCCCTTTCTTCTATCCCTCAACCCCATGCTCCCAATTTTGTCAGGCAATCTTGTCTGTTTCCAATTTCCAGGAGGATCTATATATGTTTTTCTTTGGGTTCACCTTATTACTTAGCTTCTCTAGGATTATGAACTATAGGCTTGATGTCCTTTGTTTATGACTAGTATCCACTTATGAGTGAGTACATACCATATTCATTTTTTTGGGTCTGGGTTACCTCACTCAGGATAATGTTTTTTAATTCCATCCATCTGCATCCAAAATTCAAGATGCCATTGTTTTTTTTTTTTTTGTTTTTTTCCACTGAGTAGTACTCTAATGTGTAAATGTGCCACATTTTCTTTATCTGTTCTTCAGTTGAGGGGCATTTAGTTGTTTCCAGGTTCTGGCTATTACAAATAATGCTGCTATGAACATAGTAATACTCTGGATTCTCTTCAGATCATATAAATCTTTTGCCTTTTACTATTTTTTAAATTTATTTTTAAAAGAAAACAAACTATTTTTTTCATTTTATATACCAAACCCCAGTTTCCACTCCCTCTCCTCCTTCCACTATCCCACCTAGCATTCTATCCCATCCCTATATACTCCTCAGAGAGGGTAAGGCACATTTCTTTGTGGAAGGTTCAAGGCCCTCCCTACTACATCTAGGCTGAGCAAGGTATACATCCAAAGAGGATGGGTGCTCAAAAAGCCAGTACAAGCAGTAGGGATAAATCATGGTGCCACTGCCAGTGACCCCACAGTCTTCCACAGCCATACAACTGTCAACCACATTCAGAGAGACTAGTTTGGTCCTATGCTTGTTCCTTCCCAGTCTGGCTGGAGTTGGTGAGCTCCCATTAGCTCAGGTAGACTGTTTCATTTGGTGTACCCATTATGGTCTTGACCTCTTTCCTCATATTCTCACTCCTCTCACTCTTCAACTGGACTTTATTAGCTGACCCTTGTACTCCACTGTGAGACTCTGCCTCTATTTTCATCAGTTGTTGGATGAAGGTTCTATGGTGACATTTAGGATAGTCATCAAACTGGCAAGTCCAGTTTGGATACCCTCTCCTCTACTGCTTAGGGTCTTAGCTGGGGTGATCTTTGTGGATTCTTGAGAAATTCTCTAGTGCCAGATTTCTTGCTAGCTCCATAATGGCTCCCTCAATCAAAATATCTCTTTCCTTGTTCTTATCTCATCCAAATAAGATAGATAATAGATCCACTTATGCTGAAGTGACTCTATTATTTGTCTTATCTTGATGAGTCCAATGTTTTATAACTAAAACATTTTCTATAATAACTTATATTGCTATTCTAAAAATATCTTTTTAGACCTTAAAACATCATAGATAAACAACTTAAGCTTTTATGTTTTTCAGCCTATAAACTTACATATTTTATTTCTATTTTTCTGAATTTGTTAACAAGGAAGACTGTATAACTATCTAATCTTCAATCCCCATCAGAGACCCAAAAGGATAAAATATTACCTGTTTGCAAGTGCACAGCAAACAACTTTCAAAACTATAGAAATGACAGAGATAGCTGGCTGCCTGGACAGTCACCCAAGGCTGCTCTGCAATGTTGGGGCATCGATCTTTGGCTTACAGGCCTAGATTATCTGACAGACTTTTCTGTGAAGCAAGAATTTTGAAGACTGTCCTACCTTGTCTTGGCAAAATTAGGTGGTCACCTTCTTTTGTGTCTTGCTTGCACAAATGGCTAGCTTTGTTATATTAAAGGCAAGCTCAATATGGAGGTTCTTTGATGCCCAGCATCCTTTTTTGAAGCAAATTGGTGCTGCCAGGAACAGAAATGTTTCACTGTCATGAAAAGCCTTACGTGATTAAAACATTTTAAATGTCATATTCTGTAAGTCTTTGAAGTGTGAGAAGACCATCTATATATCTTTGTTTGATCTTGAAAACATACATAACATGAGTATAAATTTTATTGCTATAGATGACTAATTACTAACCTGTATTTATTTACTATCCTAAATTGCTTTCAAGGACTAAAACTTTACATTACATTTTAAAATGAGCTGCATAGGTACAATACCTTATATAAAGCATAACAAAAATAACCTTAAACTTGAATCAATATACAAAAGCCCATACCAATGTAAAATATTGAGACTATTGGTTGTTAAAAAGTAGACTTGACAATCCACCCTTTCATCTCATCATTTCAATATTATATCCTCCATTTTTCCCTTCAGAAACAGATCCCTGGATATAATTTCCTTTTTTCAGCTTTTTTCCTGACCATGACAAATAACAACTTGTAACCAATCATCCTAAACAATGACAAACATTCATAATTCACCAATTGACCAAAACTACCCATCCCACCTCTTGGGAATGTGCGCATCATGTTCTCTATACTGCTTCTTGTTGTCTGGGGTTAAAATTATCCTTAGGGGACCTTGAGAAATTAGGGATAATAGTTATGTCCTGGGAGAGCTAGCTGTATTATTTTTTGTTTGGTCTCTGTGTGATGAGAAAGTGCAGAGCTTATATAAAGTCTTGACTGAATAAGTCTGTGAGGCTGGACTGTTGTATGAGGTGCAGGCTTCGTTTCCAGTGCCTGGCTAGCTTAACCCCCGAAATAATTACACAGAAACTATTCATTTAAATACTGCCTGGTCCATTATCTCCAGCCCCTTATTGGCTAACTCTCACATATTAATTTAACCCATCTCCATTAATGTGTATAGCCACTTGACTGTGGCTTACTGGCATGAGTCTAACCAGCGTCCATCTTGGGCAGGAAAACCATAGCGTCTGCCTGTCTGTCCTTCTTCACAGAATTCTGTTCTGTTTACTCCACCCACCTAAGGGCTGTCCTATCAAAAGGCCAAGGCAGTCTCTTTATTCAACCAATGAAAGCAACCCAAATACAGAAGGACCTCCTACACCATTTCCCCCTTTTCTGTTTAAACAAAAAAGAAAGGCTTTCATTTTAACATAGTAAAATTACATATAACAAAACAGTTATCAAGCAGGAATTAGAGTTACAATATTTATATCTATTTTATCTTTTATCATAACAAAGGAAAACTATAACTATCCATTCTTAAACTCCATCAAAGACTCCAGAAGGATAAAATATTACCTAAGTAAACAAGACATAAGCAACTTCCAAACTCTAGAAATTACAGAGACATCTTGCTTCCTGTATAGTACCCAAAGTTCTTCTGTACCATTGGGGCATCCATCTTTAGCCTACAGGCCCATAGTATTCAGCAGACATTTCCATGAAGCAGGAAAATTCAAAGACAGTTCAGTCACTTTCTTCTGTGTCCTGCAGAATGTCTCACGTACTCTTTCATGAAGCAGGAACCCTGAAGGATCATCTCACCTTTAGGCAAGTTCAGCAGTCCTCTCTCTGCGGGTTCTTTGTGTTCAGTTAAGCAGTCCAGGCAAGAGCAGATGTGTCTCATTGTCATGATCATCCTAACCCAGAAGAAGCAGAAGAAAATTATTTTAAACATAATTTTATGAAGATGATGGAGACCTTTAAAGAGGAAATGAAAAATTCCATTAAAGAGATGGAAGAAAAGACAAACAAAAAATTGGAAGAAATCAATAAATCTCCTAAAGAAAACCAAGAAAAAACAATCAAACAGGTGAAGCAAAAGTTCAAGACTTGAAGTCTGAAATAGAGGAAATAAAGGAAACACAAACCAAGGGAATTCTGGATATGGAAAATCTGGGTAAATGAGTGGGAACTACAAAGGCAAGCATAACTAATAGAATATAAGAGATGGAAGAGAATCTCAGGTGTTGAAGATATTGTAGAGGAAATAGATTCATCAGTCAAAGAAAATGTTAAATCCAACAAATTCTTAACACAAACATCCAGGAAATCTGTAACACATTGAAAAGACCAAATCTAAGAATAATAGGGATAGAAGAAGGTGAAGAACTCCAGCTCAAAGGCACAGACATATATGCAACAAAATCATAGAAGAAAACTTTGCCAACCTAAAGGTACAAGAAGCTTACAGAACACCAACTACACCGGATCAAAAAAAAAGCCCCAAACCAAAAAAAGTCCCCTTGCTATATAATAATCAAGATGCAAAACATGCAGAATAAAGAAAAAGTATTAAGAGCTGCAAAGGAAAAAGGTCTAGTAACATATAAAGGTAGACCTACCCCTACCAGAATTACACTTGACTTCTCAATGGAAACTATGAAAGTCAGAAGGTCCTGGGCAGATGTTCTGCAGACAATAAGTACCACAAATGCAAGTCCAGACTCCTATACCCAGCAAAGTTTTCAATCACCATCAATGGAGAAAACAAGATATTCCATGACAAAACCAGATTTAAACAAAAACTTATCCACAAATCCAGCATACAGAAAGTACTAGAAGAAAAACTTTAACCCAAGGAAGTAACTGCACCCACAAAAAACACAGGCAACAGATAACCCCACACCAGCAAACCCCAAAGAAGGGAAACAAACAAACATTGCCATTGAAAAATAACAGGAATTAACAATCACTGGCCATTAACATCTTTCATTTTCAATGGCCTCAATTCACCTATAAAAAAACACAGGCTAAGAGAATGGATATGGAATCAGGATCCATCCTTCTGTATACAAAAACACTCCTCAACCTCAAAGACAGACATTAACTCAGAGTAAAGTGTTGGGAAAAGATTTTCCAATCAAATGGACCTAAGAAACAAGTGGATGTAGCTATCCTAATGTCTAACAAAATAGACTTAAAAATAAAATCAATCAGAAAAGATGGAGAAGGACACTTTATACTAATCACAGGAACAATTCATCAATGAAGTCTCAATCCTGAACATCTATGCCCCAAATACAAGAGAAACCACATACAGAAAAGAAACATCACTAAAGCTTAAATCGCACATCAAACCCCATAAACTAATAGTAGGAGAGACTTCAAGACCCCACTCTCCCCAATGGAAAGGTCAACAAGACAGAAACTTAACAGAGTAACAAGAGAACAAACAGATGTCATGATTTAAATGGACTTAACAGACATCTACAGAACATTCCACCCAAACACAAAAGAATATACCTTCTTCTCAGTACCTCATGGCAGAATTCTACCAGAAGAGCTAATACCTATGATCCTCAATGTGTTCCACATAATAGAAAACAGAAGGGACATTGCGAAACTCTTTTTATGAGGCTACAGTTACTCTGATACTGAAACCACACAAAGACTTAACCAAGAAAGAGAATTACAGACCAATCTCACTCATGAACATGGATGCGAAAATACTCAATAAAATAGTGGCAATCCAAATAGAAGAACACATCAAAAAACTATCCACCAAGATCAAGTTGGCTTCATCCCAGAGATGCAAGGATGGTTCAACATTTAAAAATCTATCAATGTAACCCACCATATAAATAAACTGAAAGAAAAAAAAACATATGATCATCTCATTAGATGGTGAAAGAGCATTCGACAAAAATCCAACACCCCTTCATGATCAAGGTCTTAGAGATATCAGGGATACAAGAAACATGTCTAAACATAATAAAATCAATATACAACAAGCTGACAGTCACCACCTAAATAGAGAGAAACTCAAAGCAATTTCACTAAAATCAGGAACAATCAAGGCTTTCCACTCTCTTCATATCTATTCAACATAGTTCTTGAAGTTCTGGCTATAAAAATAAGACAAAGAAAAGATACAAATTATCTTTGTAAGGGGATACAAATTAAAAAGGAAGAAATCAAACTTTCACTACTTGCAGATGCTATGACTGTATACATAAGTGACCCCAAAACTCTACCAGGGAACTCATACAGCTGATAAATACCTTCAGTAATATGGCAGGATACAAGATCAACTTAAAAAAATCAGTAGCTCGAGAGGAGATCCATCCAGAGGAGTGAGTGTGTGCCCGGATGTCCAGGAGCCGAGTGCGGGGGCTTCTTTGTTCCACACGACCCTGCTCCTGTACTGGGGAGATCCGTCCAGGGGAGTAAGTGTGAGCCCGCTCAACCAGACGGTTCGGGAGCCTAGTACAGGGGTCCTCCAGCTCCTGCTGCAGGGGCTTCTTTGTTCCATACGACCCTCCTTCCCCCAAGCCTGCTCTATTGTCTGCGGGGTCTTTGGCCCAGGAAAACTTCCTGCTCCAGCACAGAGGAGATCCATCCAGAGGGGTAGGTGTGTGCCCACCTAGCAGGACGGCCCACAGGGGCCTCTTCTTTGTTCCACACAACCCTGCTCCTGTACTGAGGCTATCCATCCAGAGGGGGGGTAAGTGTGTGCCTGTCCAGCCTGACGGTTTGAGAACCGAGTACTGGGCCCCTCCAGCTCCTGCTGCAGGGGCTTCTTTGTTCCACACGACCCTGCTTCCCCCAAGCCTGCCCTATTGTCGGTGAGGTCCTTGGCCCAGAAAGAGTTCCTGCTCCTGCACTGGGGAGATCCATCCAGAGGGCACTCCTTTCCATCTGCCGGGTCTTTAGATCCACCAGCACAGCCAGCTCTAGTGTTGAGGGGTCCTAAGAGAGGGCAGACCAAGAAAATCCCCCAACTACACAATCAGTCACAGCAAAGATTGGAACAAGACACCAAGACTCTCTTGGCTGCAATTGAAGGAAAAGATGGGCAGGCGCCAATGCAAGAATTCCTCCAACAACATGAAAGGCAACATGACAACACCAGAATCCAGTGAACACACAACAGGAAGACTTGAACACCCTATTCCAGAAGAAGTAGAAGAAATCGACTTTAAATGTAGCATTATGAAAATAATAGAGGCCATTAAAACAGGATGTGAAAAACTCCTTTAAAGAAATGGATGAGTAGACAAACAAAAAGTTAGAAGAAATGAATAAATCTCTCAAAGATGACCAAGAAAACCAACAAAAAGCAATCAAACAGGTAATAGAAACAGGTCAAGTCTTGAAGACCGAAATGGAGGCAATGAAGAAAACACCAAATGAGGGATGGCTGGATATGATCATTTCATTAGATGCTGAAAAAGCATTTGACAAAATTCAACACCCCTTTATGATAAAGGTCTTGGAGAGATTAGGGATACAAGGATCATATCTAAATATAATAAAAGCAATATACAGCAAGCCGACAGCTAACATCAAATTAAATGGAGAGAAACTCAAAGTGATTCCACTAAAATCAGGAACAAGACAAGGCTGTCCACTTTCTCCATATCTCTTCAATATAGTGCTTGATTCTAGCAATAGCTATAAGACAACATAAGGCGATCAAGGGGATTCGAATTGTAAAGGAAGAAGACAAACTTTCGTTATTTGCAGATGATATGATAGTGTACAAAGTGACCCCAAAAACTCTACCAGAGCACTCCTACAGCTGATAAATACCTTTAGTGATGTGGCAGGATACAAGATCAACTCAAAAAAATCAGTAGCCCTCCTATACACAAAGGATAAAGAAGCAGAGAGGGAAATCAGAGAAACATCACCTTTCACGATAGCCACAAATAGCATAAAGTATCTTGGGGTAACACTAACCAAGGAAGTAAAAGATCTATTTGACAAGAACTTTAAGGCCTTGAAGAAAGAAATTGAAGAGGATACAAGAAAATGAAGGATTTCTTATGCTCCTGGATTGGTAGGATCAATATAGTAAAAATGGCAATTCTACCAAAGGCAATCTATAGATTCAATGCAATCCCCATCAAAATCCCAACAAAATTCTTCATAGAACTTGAGAGAACAATAACTAACTTTATATGGAAAAACAAAAAGCCCAGGATAGCGAAAACAATCCTATACAATAAAGGAACTTCCGGAGGCATTACTATCCCTGACTTCAAACTCTATTACAGAGCTACAGTATTGAAAACAGCTTGGTATTGGCATAAAAACAGAGATGTTGAACAATGGAATCGAATCAAAGACCCGGATATTACTCCACAAACCTATAAAAACCTCATATTTGACAAAGAAGCTAAAATTATACAATGGAAGAAAGAAAGCATCTTTAACAAATGGTGCTGGCATAACTGGATGTCAACCTGTAGGAGAATGAAAATAGATCCTTATCTATCACCATGCACAAAACTCAAGTCCAAATGGATTAAAGACCTCAATATAAATCCAACCACACTGAACCTGATAGAAGAGAAAGTGGGAAGTAGCCTGCAATACGTGGGTACAGGAGACCACTTCCTATGTATAACCCCAGTGGCACAGACAATAAGAGCAACAATGAATAAATGGGACCTCCTGAAACTGAGAAACTTCTGTAAAGCAAAGGACACAGTCATTAAGACAAAAAGGCATCCTACTGAATGGGAGAAGATCTTTACCAACCCCATATCAGACAAACATCTGATCTCCAAAATCTATAAAGAACTCAAGAAACTAGACATTAAATTACTAAATAACCCAATTAAAAAATGGGGTAATGATCTGAACAGAGAATTCTCAACAGAAGAAGTTCAAGTGCTCAAAAGATACTTAAGGTCATGTTCAACTTCCTTAGCGATCAGGGAAATGCAAATTAAAACAACTTTGAGATACCTGTCAGAATGGCTAAAATCAGAAACACCAATGATAACCTATGCTGGAGAGGATGTGGAGTAAGGGGAACACTCATCCATTGCTGGTGGGAATGCAAACTTGTGCAACCACTTTGGAAATCAGTGTGGTAGTTTCTCAGGAAATTGGGAATCAACCTACCTCAGGATCCAGCAATACCACTCTTGAGAATATACCAAGGAGAGGCCCAATCATAGAACAAAAGCATTTGTTCAACTATGTTCATAGCAGCCTTATTTGTAATAGCTAGAATCTGGAAACAACCTAGGTGACCCTCAATGGAAGAATGGATAAAGAAAGTGTGGCACATATACACATTAGAGTACTACTCAGTGGCAAAAATCAATCACATCTTGAATTTTGCATGCAAATTGATGGAAATAGAAAACACTATCCTGAGTGAGATAACCCAGACCCCAAAAGATGAATATGGTATGTACTCACTCATTAGTGGACTCTAGCCATAAACAAAGGACATTAAGCCTATTGTTTACAAGCCTAGAGAAGCCAAATAGCAAGGTGAACCCAAAGAAAAACACATATAGATCCTCCTGGAAACTGGAAGGAAACTAGATCGCCGGGCAAAAGTTGGGAGCAGGGGTGTGGGGGTAGGGATGGAGATGGGGTTGGGGGAAGGGGAGAGTGTGAAGGAGAAGGGAGAAGGGAAGGACTGGGGAGAGCTTGGGGGAGTGGGAGGGTGGAGATGGAGGAAGGGTGGATATTGGAGCAGGGAAGAAGATATCTACATTAAGGGAGCCATTTTAGGGTTGGCAAGAGACTTGGCTCTAGAGGGAATCCCAGGTGTCCAGGTGGGTGTCCCCAGCTAGGTCCTTGGGCAGCAGAGGTGAGGGTGCCTGAACTGGCCTTGTCCCATAGTCACACTGATGAATATCACCATAGAAATTTTGTCTGGTGGATGGAGATAGAGACAGAGGCCCACATTCATATCAGAGCAATGGACTGAGCTCCCAAGGTTCAGTTGAAGAGCAGAAGGAGGGAGAAGATGAGCAAGGAAGTCAGGACCACGAGGGGTTGGTCCACTCACTGAGAAAGTCCAGCTGGACTGGGTCTGAATGAGCATATGATCAAACCGGACTCCCTGAATGTGGCTGCCAATGGGGGAGGACTGAGAAGCCATCGATTAATGGCACTGGGATATGTCTCTTCTCCATGTATTGGCTTTTTGGGACCCTAGTTTACTTGGATGCACACCTTCCTAGGCCGGGATGGAGTGGGGAGGGCCTTGGACTTCCCACATGGCAGGGTACCCTGCCCTCTCTTAAGGATGGAGGGGGAGGGAGGAGGGTTAGTGGGGGAGCGGGAGGGGACTGGTAGAAGTGGAGGTAGTGTAAATTTTTGAATGGAAAAATAAAAAAAATCAGTAGCTCTCTTATATACAAATGATAAAGAAGCTGAGAAAGAAATCAGAGAAATATCACCCTCCACGAAAGCCACAAATAACATAAAATATCTTGGGGTAACACTAACCAAAGAAGTGAAAGACCTGTTCGACAAGAACTTTATGTCTTTGAAGAAAGAAATTGAAAAAGATACCAAAAACTGGAAAGATCTCCCATGCTCTTTGATAGGTAGGATCAACACAATAAAAATGGCAATCCTACCAGAAGCAATCCATAGATTCAATGTAATCCCCATCAAAATCCTAACACAGTTCTTCACAGACTTTGAAAGAACAATAATCAACTTCAAATGGAAAAACAAATAAGCAAGGATAGCCAAAACAATACTGTACAATAAAGGAACTTCCGGAGGCATCATCATCCCTGATATCAAGATCTATTATAGGGCTACAGTAATGGAAACAGCCTGGTATTGTCATAAAAATAGACAGGTTGACTAATGGAATCGAATTGAAGACCTGGGCATTAATCCACACACCTATGAACACCTGGTTTTTGATAAAGAAGCTAAAATTATTCAATGGAAAAAAGAAAGTATTTTCAATAAATGGTGCTGCTATAACTGGATGTCAACATGTAGAAGAATGCAAATAGATCCATATCTATCCTCATGCACAAAACTCACGTCCAAATAAATTAAAGACTTCAATATATATCTGACCACACTGAACTTGATATAAGAGAAAATGGGAAGTAGCCTTCAGTGCATGGGCATAGGATACCACTTCTTAAATATAACTCCAATAGCACAGACACTGAGAACAATAATAAATAAGTGGTTCATCCTGAAACTGAGAAGCTTCTGTAAAGCAAAGGACACAGTCAATAAGACAAAAAGGCAGCCTACTAAATTGGAACTGTCTTCACCAACCCCACATCATTAATAGTAGGCTATGCCAACACTCCATTCTCAACAATGAACAGGTCTGCCAGGCAGAAACTTAACAGAGAAACAAGGGAAAGCACAGATTTTATGACTCAAATGAACCTAACAGATATCTCCAGAATGATTCACCCAAACACAAAAGAATATACCTTCTTCTCAACACGTTATGAAACCTTCTCTAAAATTGACCATATACTTGGTCATAAAGCAAATATCAACAGATACAAAAAATTGTACTGGTTTAAAGAGAAGAACTCTATGTATTATAAAGATATGTTCCAACTAAATGACTGAACCTCAAATCCAGTGTAATATGATGACTAGAAGATGCTTCTGTTATGCTGATTGGGGTAAAATCCAAAAATTCTGAAGACTCCACATATTTTTTTTTAAATAATTTTTTAAAAAAAGGCTACAAAAACGACTTCAGAAATGGAGGGCTGGAAAATGCTTGTCCTTAAAAGATGCTCAGCATGGGGTGCCAAATGGTTTTCTCTTGCTGAAAAAAAGAAAGGAAACTTGTAGTAGTGACAATTTCCTTTTTTTTTCAGGACAGGGTTTCTCTGTAGCTTTGGAGTCTGTCTTGGAACTAGCTCTTGTAGACCACGCTGGCCCTGAACTCACAGAGATCCGCCTGCTTCTGCCTCCCAAGTGCTGGGATTAAAGGCGTGTGCTTCCACTGCCCGGCTCAATTTCCTATTCTTAATTGTATCAAAATGCATATTTTGTTTCTCTGGTTGGATGTGATTTGGATTTCATAGGACAATCTCCGGAAAGTATAGTCTCAAGAGTGGCAGTATTGATAGGCAGTGACACTTTTAAGACACAAGGTCTATAATGGAGCCACTCTGTCATTGGGAGTGCTACCCTCTGAAAGGGCTAATGTTGTTTTACAAAGACCCTTGTTAGTCCTTGCATCAGAGAGTAAATCTACCCCCTCTTGAAGCTTCTGACTTCTTGTTACACCATGTGTTCTCTCCTAAATATCCCATTCATGAGGCTATTTGCTACTATTTTACTTTACCAGGTTGCCATGACCAGAGGACAAAACGATGAGATTGGAGCCCATTGTCTTTCAAAAACAGTGAGTAACAGAGAATACTGTGCATGTCTGGTAATGGTACCACATTAGAAATTGGGGAAGTGTATTGATTTTCCCCAACTTTTTCTTCATTGGAATAAGATTCTTTTCTAACACAATATATCCTGTACATTTTCCTCTCCCTCTACCTGTATCCAGTCCTTCCCAACCTTCCTCAACCTCCCAAAGCACTCCCTCCTGGTTCTCATTAGAAAACAAGAGGTTTCTAAGGGATGACAACCAAATATGACAAAATAAAATATAAGCTGAAGCAAAATCTTTCATACTGAAGTTGGATTTGAGTAAAAAAATATATCATATATAGTTATACATATTATATACTATTATTTATAATTATCTATTATATATTGCATCTATATTATGTATCATATAATATCACATATATAACATGTCTATTATATGTTATATTACAAGTAATGCATAATATATACATTTAGAAAATTTGTTATTCTTTACAATCATTTGTTGTCCTAAAATTGATCAAAAATAATTTTCCAAAGCCAAAATGTTGAAGAAAATGAAATGCATGGGTCAGTGTCAGCTATGGCATGAGCATTAGAATCTTGACATTACAGTTGTCTGTCACCCTGACAACTAAAGAATCCTTAGATTTCAGTAGTTGGTCTGCTAACTGCTGTAGCCATCTTTGGTATTTAGTACCAAGGAACACAAAAAGAATTTCAAGTCTATTGAAAGGCTTTCCATTTCAGACTCCATGGTGAAGGTATGTTTTAAAAATTAGTTTTGATTCTCGTGATAGACGTGTTCTGTTTTGATTCCTCTAGATCATGTGAAATAATTCTTAATTCAGCAATGGTTTCAAGAAAAGCTATTTATGTGAGAAACGGTCAGTGACAGTCCCCTAAAGAAATAAGGATATAGTGTCAGAAGAGGTATGCTCTGGGTTACACGGGATAAAGGTGTCTGTAAGTCTTTCTGTCCATGTGTTGCTTTCACAGATTAATAAAGAAACTGCCTTGGCCTATTGATAGGGCAGAATTTAGGTAGGTTGGGAAGATAGAACTGAATTCTGGGAAGAAGAAAGCAGAGTTAGGAAGAAGCCATGGAGCCATAGGAGACAGATGCTGGGAATTTTACCCGGTAAGTCACTGCCACGTGGTGATATGCAGATTAATAGAAATGGGTTAAATTAATATAAGAGTTAGCCAATAGGAAGCTAGAGCTAATGGGCCAAGCAGTGATTTAATTAATACAGTTTCTATGCGGTTATTTTGAGCTAAGCTAGCTGGGCAGCCAGGATGAACAAGTGGGCCCTCCTCCTACAGTAAATGTAGAAAAATGCCTGTCTAAGTTATGAAAGAGAGAGAGAGTTATTCTCTGGTCCATCTAGTGTTTTTACACACTATGACTACAAAGTTTTATTGGAAACTGTTCAGAATTAAACCCCAAATCAAAAAAATTAATAATCCCTTGTATCTTACTGGATCATCATGGGTTGAAGTTAGAATTCAACAACAACACAAACTACAGAAAGTATACAAAGTCATGAAAACAGAAAAACTCTCAACTGAATCACCACTGGGTCAAGGAAGAAATGAAAGAAATTAAAGATTTCCCATGATTAGATGAAAATGAATCCACGGCATTCCCAAACTTATGGGACACTATGAAAACAGTGCTAAGAGGAGAATTCATAGCGCTAAATGCCTACATAAAGAATCTGGAAAAATCTCACACTAGCAACACAAAGAGAACAAAACAAAGAATCTTTGGTTCTTTGAGAAAATCATCAAGATAGACAAACCTTTACCCAGACTAACCAAAAGGTATAGAGAGAATATCCAAATTTAAAACATCATAAATGAAAAGTTGGACATAACCAACAGACACTGAGGAAATCCAGAGAATCATTAGATTATACTTCAAAAATCTGTACTTCACAAAATTGGAAAATCTAAAATAAATGGACAATTTTCTTGATAGGTACCAATACCGAAATTAAATCAAGACCAAACAAACAATTAAATAGACATGTAACCCCTAAGGAAATAGAAACAGTCATTAAAAGCTTCCCATCCCCCAAAAGTCCAGGGACAGATGGTTTCAGCCAGAATTCTATCAAAATTTCAAGGAAGAACTAATACTAATGCTCATCAAAACATCCCACACAATAGAAATAGAAGGAACACTGCCAAATTCTCTTTATGAGGCCACAGTTACCCTGATACCCAAACCACACAGTGATGCAACAAAGAAAGAGAATTAAAAACTAATCATTATATGCTGAAAAAGCCTTTGAGAAAATCTAACACCACTTCATGATAAAGGTTCTGGAGAGATCAGGGATAAAAGGAACATACCTAAATTAAATGAAGAGAATTTAATTTAATCATAGTGATTCCACTAAAATCAAGAGCAAGACAAGGCTGACTACTCTCTCCATATTTATTCAATACAGTACTTAAAATTCTAGCTAGAGCAATAAGACAACAAAAGGAAATCAAGGGGACCCAAATTGGAAAGGAAAAAGTCAAAGTCTTGCTATTTGCAGATGATATTATAGTATACATACATGGCCCCCAAAATTCTATTAGGGAACTCCTAGAGCTGATAAATACCTTCAGTAATGTGGCAGGATACAATAACTAAAAAAAGGAGCCCTCTATATACAAACAATAAATGGGGTGAGAAAGAAATCACCCCTTACAATAACCAAAATAATATAAAATATCTTGAGATAACTGTAACCAAACAAATGAATGACCTGTATGACAAGAAATTTAGTCTTTGAAGAAAGAAATTGGAAAAGATATCAGAAAATGAAAAGACCTCCTATGCTCATGGATCAGTAGTATTAACATAGTAAAAATGGCAGCTTACGAAAAGCAATCTACAGATTCAATACAATCCCCATCAAAATCCCAACACAATTCTTCACAGACCTCAAAAGAACAAAATTCAACTTCATATCTAAAAACAAAAAACCCAAGATAGCTAAAACAATTCTGTATAATAATGGAATTTCTGGAGGTATCACTATTCCTGATTTAAAGCTCCACTACAGAGTTATAGTAATAAAAATATCATGGTATTGGCATAAAAACAGACAGGTGGATCAATGGAATTGAATCGAAGATCAGACATAAATCTACATACTTTTGAACACCTGATGTTTTTTGACAAAGAAGCCAAAATTATACAACGGAAGAAAAGAAAGCATCTTCAACAACTGGTGCTGGCGTAACTGGATGTCTGCATGTAGAAGAATGCAAATAGATCCATGCATAAAACTGCACAAAACTCATGTCCAAGTGGATCAAAGACTTCACCATAAATCCAGTTATAATGAACCTGATAGAAGAGAAAATGGGAAATAATCTTGAACATATTGGCCCAGTAGACAGCTTCCTGAACAGAACACTGATACCACAGGCACTAAGATTGACCTCAATAATAATAAATAAAAGGGACCTCAAGAACCTGAAAAGTGTCTGTAAGGCAAAGGACACTGTCAATAAGACAAAAAGGCAACCTACTGAATGGGAAAAGATCTTCGCCAACCCCACATCTGACAGAGGTTTGATCTCCAAAATAAAGAACTCAAGAAACTAGACATCAAATTACCAAATAATCCAGTTTAAAAATGGGGTACAGATTTAAGAAGAGCATTCTCCACAGAAGAATCTTAAATGTCCAAAAATATTTTAAATAACTGTTCAACATCCTTAGCTATCAGGAAAACACAAATCAAAATGACTCTGAGATTCTATCTTACACCTCTCAGAATGGTTAAGATAAAAAAATGCTAGTGACAGCCTCTGTTGCAAGGATGTGGATTAAGTGGAACACTCCTCCACTGCTGGTGGGAATGCAAAGTTGTACAGCAACTTTGGAAATCAGTATGGTGTTTTCTCAGAAAATTGGAAACCAATCTACCTCAAGACCCAGCTATACCAATTTTGGGCATATACCCAAAGGATGCTCAATCATACCACAAGGACATTTGCTCAACTATATTCAGAGTAGTGTTATTTGTAATAGCGAGAACCTGGAACTCAAAGCAGGAATCTGGAGGCAGAAACTGAAGGGGAGACCATGGAAGAATACCGCTTATTGGCTTGCTCCCCATTCTTGCTAAGCTTGCTTTCTTTTTTTAAATATTTATTTATTATGTATACAATATTCTGTCCACATGTGTGTGCCTGCAGGCCGGAAGAGGGCACCAGATCTCATTACAGATGGTTATGAGCCACCATGTGGTTGCTGGGAATTGAACTCAGGACCTTTGGAATAGCAGGCAATGCTCTTAACCACTGAGCCATTCTCCAGCCCCCTAAGCTTGCTTTCTTATACATGCCCAGGAATGGCATCACTCCTAGTCTTCTGGGCCCTCTCACATCAATCATTAATAAGAAAATGCCTGAAAGACATGCCCTCAGGCCAGTCTCATGGAGGAATTTACTCAGTCCATGTTGGAAATTCACTAGAAGAGCTCATAGAATTCAGCACAACCTTTATTTATCATAAAAAGATTCAGAACAGAATGAGTAAAGAAAACCAGTGCATATGGTGAAGTTGGGAAAGAAATCAGGCTCAGGATTCCCATAGTGCTTTAAGTTTGGAATCCCACAAGATGGGCTTAATTCTTCCAGAATTAAACCGTAACACTAGTAAAGCATGTCTGCCAGTGAAGCTAACATGGGACCAGGAATCCAGTTATTAGCGTGAGTAATCCTATGGGCATCCTCCTCACACGGAATTCTACACTCCAGAAGGAAAGTAGACGTTCTGCTCAAGCCCGATGTTAGAGAAATCACCCCTTTCAGTTAGGAAGTGGTGGTGGGAACACATCCAGATTCTGAGTTTCAGTGTCGGCTAGAGGCTGCACACTCAGGCCCAATGTGCTACCTATTCCATGCACAGTCTACTTGAACCTTTGATAATGTGTCTTTATGACAAGATTATTTCCAGTAGAATCTCATACAGCCTGAGGAGACCAACACGCAACACTGGCTTTGGTTATTCCCACCATTGGTTCAATATTTGTCAAGTTACAAATCCCAGTAACTGTGAAGATCTCTCTTTGAAAACTAGGTATAGTTCTCCTCGAGTTTTGAACTAAACTTTTCAAACTTTGTCTGAGCCGCTGACACAGGCACTAACTACTGTGGTCGGTAAGTTGAAGCTTATTTGAATACCTTGTATGCTGAGCTAGGGTCATGGATCTGAAGGTTCCTGACTTAATTGCTGTGAAGAGACAACATGACTAAAGCAGGTTATAAAAGAAAGCATTTAATTTAAATGCTTTAATTTAATTGAGCTCTTGCTTACAGCTTTAGAGGGTGTCTTAGTTAGGGTTTCTACTACTGTGATGAAACACAATAACCAAAAGCAACTTGATAAGGAAAGAGTTTATTTGGCTTATACTTCTACATCACTGTTTATCACAAAGGAAATCAGGACAGGAACTCAGAGGCAGGGCAGGAAGCTGGAGGCAGGAGCTGAAGCAGAGGCTGTGGAGGAGTGCTGCTTACTTTCCTTCTCCACAAGGCTTGCTCAGCCTGCTCTGTTATAGAACCAAGGCCCACCAGCCAAGAGATAGCACCACTCACCGTGGGCTTGGCCCTCTCCCATCAACCGTTAATTAACAAAATACTTTACAGACTTGTTTATAGCCAGATCTCATAGATACATTTTCTCAATTGAGGTTCCTCCTCTCACATGACTCTGGCTCACTTCAACTTGATATAAAACCAGGAAGCACAACTGACCTCTTGTCAACTTGATACACAAACATATCCTTTCTTTTTTTTCTTTTTTAAAATTGATTTTTATTGAGCTCTACATTTTTCTCTGCTTCCCTCCCTGCCTCTCCCCTCCCCTTCAACCCTCTCCCAAGGTCCCCATGCTCCCAATTTTCTCAGGAGATCTTGTCTTTTTCTACTTCCCATGTAGATTAGATCTATGTATGTCTCTCTTAGTGTCCTCATTGTTTTCTAAGTTCTCTGGGATTGTGGTTTGTAGGCTGATTTTCTTTGCTTTATGTTTAAAAACCACTTATGAGTGAGTTCAAGTGATAATTGTCTTTCTGTGTCTGGGTTACCTCACTCAAAATGATGTTTTCTAGCTCCATCCATTTGCCTGCAAAATTCAAGCTGTCGTTATTTTTTTCTGCTGTGTAGTACTCCATTGTGTAAACGTACCACATTTTCCTTATCCATTCTTCAGCTGAGGGGCACTTAGGTTGTTCCCAGGTTTTGGCTACGACAAAGAATGCTGCTGTGAACATAGTTGAGCACATGTCCTTGTGGCATGATTGAGCATCCTTTGTATATATACCCAAAAGTGGTATTACTGGGTCTTGAGGAAGGTTGCTTCCTAATTTTCTGAGAAATCGCCACACTGATATCCAAATGGGTTGTACCAGCTTGCATTCCCACCAGCAATGCAGAAGTGTTCCCTTTTCCCCACAACCTCTCCAGCATAAGTTGTCATCAGTGTTTTTGATCTTTGCCTTTCTTACAGGTGTAAGATGGAATCTCAGAGTTGTTTTGATTTGCATTTCTCTGATGAGTAAGGATGTTGAACATTTCCTTGAGTGTCTTTTAGCCATTTTAGATTCCTCTGTTGAGAGTTCTCTGTTTAGGTCTGTATTCCATTTTTTATTGGATTATTTGTTCTTTTGATGACCAGTTTCTTGAGTTCTTTGTATATTTTGGAGATCAGACCTCTGTCTGATGTGGGGTTAGAGAAGATCTTTTCCCATGGTGTAGACTGTTGTATTGTCTTGTTGACCATGTCCTTTGTTTTACAGAACCTTTTCAGTTACAGGAGGTTCCATTTATTAATTGTTTCTCTCAGTGTCTGTGCTGCTGGGGTTATATTTAGGAAGTGGTCTCCTGTGCCAATGCGTTCAAGTGTACTTCCCACTTTCTCTTCTATAAGGTTCAGTGTGGCTGGCTTTATGTTGAGGTCTTTGATCCGTTTGGACTTGAGTTTTGTGCATGGTGATAGATATGGATCTATTTTCATTCTACATGTTGATATTCAGTTATGCCAGCACCATTTGTTAAATATACTTTCTTTTTTCCATTTGATTTTTTGCTTTTTTGTAGAAGATCAGGTGTTCGAAGGTGTGTGGATTAATACCCATCTGGGTCTTCAGTTTGGTTCCATTGGTCCTCCTGTCTGTTCTTATGCCAGTACCAGGCTGTTTTCAGTACTGTAGCTCTGTAGTAGAGTTTGAAGTCAGGGATTGTGATGCCTCCAGAAGTTCTTTTATTGCCCAGGATTGTTTTAGCTATCCTGGGTTTTTTGCTTTTCCATGTGAAGTTGAGTACCATTCTTTTGAGATCTGTGAAGAATTTTGCTGGGATTTTGATGGGCATTGCATTTAATCTGTAGATTGCTTTTGGTAAGATTGCCATTTTTACTATGTTAATTCTGCCTACCCAAGAGCATAGGAGATCTTTCCACTTTCTGGTGTCTTCAATTTCTTTCTTCAAAGATTTAAAGTTCTTGTCATACAAGTCTCCACTTGTTTGGTTAGAGTTACTCCGAGGTATTTTATGTTAATTGTGGCTATTGTGAAGGGTGTTGTTTCTCTGATTTCTTTCCCAGCCCTTTTATCATCTGTGTACAGGAGGGCTACTGATTTTTTTGAGTTAATCTTGTAATCAGTACATTACTGAAAGTGTTTATGAGTTGTAGAAGTTTCTTGGTAGATTTTTTGGTATCACCTATGTAAACTATCATACCATCAGCAAACAGTGAGAGTTTGACTTCTTCTTTTCCGATTTGTATCCCCTTGATTTCCCTTTGGTGTCTTATTGCTCTAGCTAGGACCTCAAGAACTATATTGAATAGGTATGGAGAGAGTGGACAACCTTGTCTTGTTCCTGATTTCAGTGGAATCTCTGGGTGTTTCTCTCCATTTCATTTGATGTTGGCTGTTGGCTTGCTATATATTGCCTTTATTATGTTTAGGTATGTTCCTTGTATCCTTGCTTTCTCCAAGATCTTTATCATGAAGCAATGTTGTATTTTGTCGAAACCTTTTTAAGCATCTAATGAGATGATCATGTGGTTTTTATTTTTCAGTTTGTTTATATGATGAATTACGTTGACAGATTTTCATATGTTGAACCATCCCTGCATCTCTGGGATGAAGCTAACTTGATCATGGTGGATGATGGTTCTTATGTGTTCTTGGATTTGATTTGCCAGTATTTTATTTAGTAAATTTTTGCATCAATGTTCATGAGTGAGATTGGTCTGTAATTCTCTTTCTTAGTAATGTCTTTCTGTGGTTTGGGTTTCAGGGTAATTGTAGCTTCATAAAAAGAGTTTGGCATTGTTATTTCTGTTTCTATTGTGTGGAATAATTTGAGGAGTATTGGTATTAGTTCTTCTTTGAAAATCTTGTAGAATTCTGAGCTGAAACCATCTGGTCCTGGGATTTTTTTTATTTTTGGTTGGGAGACTTTTAATGACTGTTTCTATTTCTTCAGCAGTTATAGGTCTGTTTAAATTGCTTATCTGGTCTTGATTTAATTTTGGTAAGTGATATTTATCCAGAAAGTTGTCCATTTCCTTTATGTTTTCCAATTTTGTGGAGTACAGGTTTTCAGAATATGACCTGATGATCCTCTGTATTTTCTCCACGTCTGTTGTTATGTCCCCCTTTTCATTTCTGTTGGTTTTCTCGAAAAACCAACTCTTTGTCTCATTGATTCTTTGTATTGTTTTCTTTGTTTCTATTTTGTTGATTTCAGCTTTCAGTTTGATTATTTCCTGTGGTCTAGTTCTCTTAGGTGAGTTTGCTTCTTTTTGTTCTGAAGTTTTCAAATGTTCTGTTAATTCACTGGTGTGGGATTTTCCCAGCTTCTTTATGTAGGCATTTAGTGCTATAAACTTTTCCTGCTTTCATTGTGTCCCATAAATTTGGATATGTTGTGTGGTCATTTTCATTGAAGTTTAGGAAGTCTTTAATTTCTCTCTTTATTTCTTCCTTGACCCATTGATGCTTCCGGTGAGCATTAATTTCCATGTATTTGTGGGTTTTCTGGAATTAGTATTGCTGTTGACTTCTAGTTTTAAACAATGGTGATCTGATAAGATACATGGGGTTATTCCAATTTTTTTGTATTTGTTGAGGTTTGTTTTGTTACCGAGTATGTGGTCAGTTTTTGAGAAGGTTCAATGAGGTGCTGAGAAGAAGGTACATTCTTTTCTGTTTGGATGGAATATTCTATAGATGTCTGTTAAACAAGCTGGTGTAGATATCCTAATATCTAACAAAATAGACTTCAAACTAAAATCAATCAAAAGAGACAAAGAAGGACATTCCATATTAGTCACAGGAAAAATCCATCAAGAGGAAATTTCAATACTGAACATCTATGCCCCAAATACAAGGGCACCCTCATATGTAAAAGAAACACTTCTAAAGTGTAAATCATACATTAAACCCCATACACTAATGGTGGGAGACTTCAACACTCCCCTCTCACCACTGGATAGGTCAATCAGACAAAAAATGAACAGAGAAATAAGGGAACTAACAGATGTTATGACTCAAATGAACTTAACAGACATCAATAGAACAATCATTACATTTCTTAAGCCTAACCGCTCCTTTCTTGTTGTCCCCAATATGTCATATTAATAATATATTATAAACATATTACAAACCTTAAAAGTCCCATAGTCTCTACGAATTCAAATTCTTTAAAATTTAATCTCTTTATAGATCAAAACTCTCCATAAAACTACAAAATCTCTTTTACATTTTCATTTAAAAAAAAGTTCTTTATTGAATCTTTGGGGGTTTCACATCATAAACCCCAATTTTGTCTACCTCTGGATCCCATATCTTCCCCACTCATTCCTGTTGCATCTTCCACGAAAGAAAACGAAACACAGTAAGCAAGCAAGCAAGCAAACAAAAGCACAAACATCAACAACAACAATAAAAAACCCATTAAACCAAAACAGAACAAAAACCACACTGGGAACAGCAAAATCTCTGCTTCTCCTTCTTTCCTGCCTCCCCCTCACCACTTCTTCCATTCTGATGGCATTGGAGGCTTCAGTGTGTCATATACTATACCCCTTTGTCCCATAAGCGTGACTGGCAACTGTCCACTGCAATGAGTCGTTGGTCTAGTTTAAGGTCTCTGGTTTTTGGTACATCATCACCCTCACTGAATCTTCACCAGAGTTCTTCTTGGGTATCCTGTGTCTTGGGGTTCTTGAGGATATTGTTCTGCAGAACCAATCCCTTCACAAACTCGAACAGGACCTAGATGGGGCAGATGCTAGGATGGGTCAACCCAAGGCTCAGTTGTGGGCATGGGTGTTAGCCAGTCAGGTCAGATCAAGCCACTGGGGCCACTCACCTCTGGTGCGGTTGCGGAGTCCGCCCCCCTACATCCTAGTCTGCTGTGAGTTGGGGCCCTCTCTTCCGAGTACAGGGGCCAGTTTTCTTGCTTTAGGGAGCTGAGAGTGGTATTATAAGGCCAGCTTTCCCAGGGCAGTGAAGGGCGGGACTGAATCACAGACATCTACACAGCCCCCAGTTGTGGTTGAACTTTGAACTCATACATGGCCCTGGCAGTGGCTTAGGCCTGGACAACATCCTGGCTCTGAGTGGAGGGAATAGTCACTCAGGTTCTGACAGCTGTGTGGTCACTGGACACCACCAAGGCCGCAGGTTGTGGCCCCAAACCTAGGCCTCTATGTGATCATTAGTGGCAGTGCAGGACCCGGACGTCCGGTCAGAAACCCTCCCACAACATGGTCTTTAGCAGTACCTGAGTCTGGATCTCAGCACTGTCCCCAGCGGCAGTATAGCTCTGAGAAACTAACTTGGTCTTTGATCTTTGGTGTCTGCACAGCCTTTGATGGTATTAGAAGCTTGGGGCATCAGCACAGACCTTGGCTGCAGTGGGGCCGCGGACCCTGACATGGTCCTCATCTGCAGCTCTGGCCTCGACATTGCCCGTGTCATTGAGTAGCAGCGTAGGTCACTCAGATATAGATGCATCCTGTTCCTTGGCCAACTCTCTCAACTGTGGGCTCCTGCAAAATAAAATAGTAAGTTAAATACTTTCTTATTTCATGAGGAGAGAACCAGGTGACAGTCACAATAAAACCAAATTCAAAGCGAAACAAAATTCCAAAAATAACTCAGTGTTTAATGTTTGGAATTCACTCAATATTTTCTAGGATCCTCCAAAGGTCTGGGGTCACTTCCCTGGTTCTCTCCTCTGAAGCACACACAGCATGCCTTCTAGGCTCTGGCTGGCTCCCCTTCATCTCTGCTGCTGTTTTGGTGGTCATCCCATGGTACTGGCATCTCCAAAATGCTGGGGCCTCTTGTGGAAACTGGGTTGAAACTTCTACCAATATCCTTTTCCAGGCTGTCTTCAGAAACTCCAGCCCTGCCACACAGTGCCAATCCTTAGTTTCTCTCCATGACCCTTTTATGACTTCAAAACCAGTACGATTGGGTGACTCTTACACTGTCAAGTTTGGCTGAGAATACAAGGTCCAACCACAGCTTCTGTGTACTGACCCTCAGGAAACACTTCCCTTAAGGCTTCTTAATCACAGATCAGTCCTCAGCCGTAGCTGACCATTGTCCATCAAATCCATTGTCCATCAAAGCCCACTTCCAGTGACACATCTCCAAGGAGGCCATACCTTCTAATACTTCCTAAACAACCTATCAACTGGAAATTAAATACAAAAATACATGACTGCATGAAGTTCATTCTCCTTTAACCCACTACAGTGCCTAAACAAGAAATTCAACTCCAGAGGGCACACATCATACTTCTAGAACTAGTTTAAAATAGTCTTAGGAAGAAACATGCAGAGGCTGGACAGATGACTCAGTCACTAAAGCACAAGCATGAGGACCTGATTTTGGATCCACAGCAATGTGTGGGTATGGAAGTATAAATTTATAACCCTAGTGCTGTGGGTTGGGTGGGGTAGAGATGGGTGGGAGCTCTTTAGTCAGTCAGTGAACACCAAGGTCAATGAGAGACCTTGTCTCAAACTATAAGACAGAAAACAAGAAAGACCTGAGGTGAACTCCTGGCCTACACACACACACACACACACACACACACACACACACACACACACACACACACACACACACACACACACACAGAATGACCATCCTTAAGTCAGGTCATAACAGTGTAAAGGTTCACTTGAAGTTTATCAGTTCAATACTGGTTTGAGAGAAGGTTCCTGAAGCTGTCAATTCCAAACAGTTTTGCTCAGAATGATATCAAATAAACTATCTCAAGAGTTTGTGCATCTGAACGTGTCCCTCAGCTGTCTCATTACCAGCACTCACTCATGTGTGAGGGGAGAGTTAGAAGTCTTTTGGATTCAGAGTGTTTGAAAAGAAACACTGACAGTTTTGAAGAAGCAGACAAAGCTCCAAATAACACAGAAACAAAGATCACTCTAGTCTGTGTCTTTACTTCACCAGGTGCTAGATGTGTTTAGATAAATCAATGTGTTACAACTTTATCCACTGAATTAATATCGCCCACAAGCTTATGGTCTGAATAATTTGGGGGTCTCTTCACAGCCAGTAGAAAGATGATCCCAGGGAGGCTAGAAGGAAATTTGGTTCAACACAACTTAGTAGCTGGCGCTGATTCAAACTACTGGAGTCTGACTCTGAGTAGTTTATTTTAGGTGTATTTAAGCACAACACAAGTTGGTGAAAACTTGTTCTGGTTATAATGCACTCAATCCCGCATTCACAACAAGTCATACATAAATCTCTTTGAGAAACAAAGTAAGCTAAATACAGGTCAGACACGACTCCACCAAAACTCTTTGTAAAGCCCGTAAAGATAGGATCTATAGCTTAAAATACAAATTTACATAAAGGTCTGGGGAAGTCTCTAGTCGAACAGGTAGAACGAAGGTCACCAGGTTTTTAACCGTGTCTTCTTCCAGCCTTCTGCGAAGATAACAGGGTATTCATTGCTTCCTTGGAAGAAACAATCAATCCTATATGCTTCACTAAATTCCAGGTCACCCTAGTGCTTATCTGTGAGCAGAAAGACCTCCATACCACCTGCAGAATACCTGTGCCCCTGCAATTCTGGGAGGCTGTGAGCTCTTTAAGGTGTGTGACTTGTGAAAGCAGATCAATAAGAACAAATCTTTGAAGGCAGTACATGGCCCCTGGTCCTTGCTTAGTTTTGCTTCCTGGTCCGTTGCTATGTGAAGAGGCTCTGTCTTGCAACTCAAGGGCATGTATTACACAACTTTTCTGTTTTCTCTGCTAGAATCCTCTAAAACCTTAAGCCCAAATATATTCTCACTCTTGTAAGTTGTTTCTCTCAGGTATTATGGTCATAATCTGAAATATATTAATAAATTCACCTTTATAGTTTTTCCCATAATAAACAGTAATAATCACACTTTTTTTTTGAGACAAGGTTTTTCTGTAGTTTTGGAGCCTGTCCTGGAACTAACTCTTGTAGTTCAGGCTGGCCTCGAACTCACCTGCCTCTGCTTCCCGAATGCTAGGATTAAAGGCTTGTGCCACCACTGCCTGTTAATAATCAACTTTTAATCTCAAGATTTTGTTTGGAAAGATTGTGTGCAGGAGAGATAAAACAGTTTTCAAAGGAAAAAAAAAGTATATGACCTAACAAGAAGTCATGATAACACCCCAAATTACCAAAGTGGTTTTATGTAATCTCCACTGTGGTTTAGATGTGATATTATCTGTTGGAAGACTCATGTGTTAGCTTGTTTCCCAGGGGATGGAATGTGAGAAAAGGCTTAACCATGAGAGCTCTGACTAAATCAGTGTATTTACTCATGGGTGGATTCATAGTTTGCATGGCATTATCAGGAGGTGGTAAAAATTAAGAAGTGAGGGCCTTGTTAGGAAGCCGGTCACTGAAGGTATGAGCTGGAAGCCTGTACCTTATTTTGCCCTCCTTTCTAGAAACTATGAAGGGAGAGGCTATGCCACACCCTCCTGCAGCCATTATTCTATGCCTTACTCTAGGCCCATAGGAACAGTGCTAGGATTCAGGCGATTGTGCTTGCTTTTCCCAGCCACCCCGACCTGAATAATCACATAGAAACTATGTAAGTTACAACACTGTTTGGCCTATTAGCTTAGGCTTCTTATTAACTAACTTTTATGTCTTTTGTTTTGTTTTGCTTTTTTGAGACAGGGTTTTGCCGTAGTTTTAGAGCCTGTCCTGGAACTAGCTTTTGTAGACCAGGCTGCTAACTTTTATGTCTTAAATTAACCCATTTCAATTATTTTATATTTTACCACAAGGCTCATGGTTTGTTACCTCTTGCTTCTTGGGCAGCTATATAGTGTCTCTCTGACTCCACCTTCTTTCCTCCTCTATCTCTGCTTGGGTTTCCTGCCTTGTTATGATCTACCCTGCCATAGGACAAAGAAGCTTCTTTATTAACCAATGAGAATAAAACATATTCACAGCATATAGAGGGGAATCCCACATCAAGGCATTATGCTGGTCTCTGTCACCTGGTAGGCAGTACCATGGCCAGCCCAGGGTCCTATGTCACTACATAGTCTGTGTGTGTGAAAAGGTCCCTTTAAGAGACAAGTTCTGCCCACTCCCTCTCTCTCTTTTCCTGCTGTTCTTCTGAAAAGGCAGGCTGATTCTTGCCCCTTCTTCCTCTTTCTCTCTGAATTTCTCTTTGTCTCCCCTCCCCACTCCTTTTATCTCACTAAAACTCCCACATAAGCTCTGCCTGCATGGCATGTCTGTCCCTCAACTGCTGTGGGCTCTCACCCACCCTGTGGCCCCTTGGCCTGCTAAGGTCTACCTTGCAACATTTTACAACATTGGTGCCTGACTTGGTTAGTCACTCTCTGTGTTCCCTCCTGCCTGTGGGTGGGTGGTCTAAGGCACACAGGGATCCCAACCCTGGACCAACAGCCCACTTTCCAATTACCCATCCACTGGGGTTCTACACAACACTGGCTACAATTGGTGAGTTCCCTTCCCCCTAGTCATTGCCTTCAGTGCTACAGCTGGTCCCTTTCACCAACAAATTTCCCAAGAGTGAGGATTTGGGGCCTAGTACCCTAGCACTGCCTCCACCGAGCAGTGCCTTCCTTTCTTGGATCTGTTGGTCTTCTCAGGCTCTGGCCCTCCTTTGGCTTAGTACCTTCGGATTCTGCGTCCTTTGGGTTTTGTGCCCTCAGCCCCCATTATTTTGCTGATGAATGAATTAATAGCTTGTGCCAGCATCACTGATCCTTGCTTGTAAAATGCCATTGGATCTTTCTGCCTCACCAGTGGGAAACAAGGCGCCAAAATCATATCCTAAACTTTTTTTAAAATTTATTTTTTTGAGATAGAGTTTCTCTGTAGCTTTGGAGTCTGTTTTGGAACTTGCTCTGTAGACCAGGCTGGCCTTAAACTCTGCTTGTCTCTGCCTCCTGAGTGCTGGGATTAAAGGTGTGTGCCACTACCACCCAGTTCCTTATCCTAAACTTTTACAGAACCTTTCTAACTTCTGCCAGTGGACAGGTAAATGGGAGTCGATAAAATACATGGGTAGGCACCATCTTGGCTAAGGGAAGGTCAGATGTCTTAACCACCATCTTAACTAAGGATAGCCACGTGACCAGCTGCCCCTGTGCCCCTCAGCCCCAGGTGATAACTGGAGCAGGGAGGAGTCACAGACTCGTGCAGTTAGGCCCCTAGCCAAATGCCACAGCCAGAGCAGTTACATGACCTGTTGCCAGCTGCGCTTATACTTTGTCTTGTCTATCTTTTGCTTATGTCTTTGTCTCTAATCCTGTTATACTGACTATGTGGCATGTGGTGTGTTTGTATGGTAATATGTCTTGGCAGGGCCCACTGAGGCATTCATTTGATGCAGGGACTTTACCTGCCTCTAACAGATCTGTTGTCTTCCACCTGTAAGGAATCTGCTTTCTTGTTCACTGGTGGCTTTGATTCTCCACTTTCTTTCTTCTTCTCTCTCCTTCTTTAAATGCCCTGTCTGCTTATTACAAAGTATGAGTCAGAGATAGAAAAGTCCGCTTCCTCTGGCTCAGTAGTCATGTAACTTTTGATTTAACATTATGTGTGAATGTAAGCTAGCCTTAACTCTGTATGTGTGTATATGTCTGTATGCAACTTAAACTCAGTTGCGTGTATGTGTACATATACTTATTGTTAAAGCAAAATGTTTTAAATAGTTCTAATGAGCCCTGTTCATTGTACCCCCTTCTAGACAAGTAAACAAGTCTCAAATACTTTAAATTGGTATGTACTTTTAAATGATGATAAAAATATGGCTAGATCTGTTACAACATACTGTTTATGTGATTCAACTCTGCTTTAATATATATTCTATATACTGATAAAATTTAAGGCTACAAAGATCTATTTCAGATTAACAAAAGCTAAATACTTATGTCTTTGCCAAGGGTTCAACATCAAGCTTCTAGAGAATTTAAATAAGTAATAACATATGTTTGATACCCATAGAATGCCTAGCTTGATTTCTTTACTGAGCTCATTAAAAGGTTTTATTTTAATACTAAATGAGCTTCAATTCAAAATCATTATTTTTAAGGCTAAATCTGACAGGAATGTAATGTAAAGTCCTAATTGTATGGAAGCTGCCAGCCTATTGTAGACTGTTGAGGAACACAAGTTGAGAGTCATCTTATACATGATCAAACTCTTTAATTGTAGTCATGCTGGGTACAATTGCAATTACAAGGATAAAACCTTCACTAGCCACTTGTGTGTAAGACAAGTGACTAAAGACAATGTTTATCTACTCATATATACCCAAGAGACAGCCCTCAAATGCTCAGAGATCTGGAGGTTATGGCATTTAAAATGTTTAGCTATTGAAGGCTTTTTGTAATAGAGAGACAGGATAGCTCCTGGTACTACCCCCATTTCCTCCAAAGATGATGGATGAGAACATCCACCCATAACTTGCTTCACTAGTAAAAGTGTTGGCCACTGAGCACAAACTGCCTTTCACTTCATCTGTTGTTAAAGACCCTCTTCAGGCCATGGATGATGGGACACTGGAATCGACCACCTCATATTGTTCAGGGCAAGGTGAGCTAGTCTTCCTACAAACTCCTAATCCACAGGTTTTTTCTGGGACCTTGCAGGCCTATCTCTTCCAGACGAAAGATGGATGTTGCCCTAAGACCTGCCCTCAATGACCATGGAGTACCCCAGGGTGTCTGTCTAGGTAGCCATTCAAGTAAACCTCTGTCATTTTATTTATTTAATTTTATTTTTTAAATTTTTTATTACTTTATAAATAATACAAATCAAAATTTCCACTTCCTCCCCTCCTCCCATTTCCCTCCTGCTCCCCCCCACACCCTCTCCCCTCCCCCTCCAGTTCTGAGAGAGGGCAAGGTACCCTGCCCTGTGGGAAGTCCAAGGCTTAGGAAAGTGTGCATCCAAATAGAATAGGATCCCCAAAAGCCAGTACATGCAGTAGAGACAAATCCCAGTGCCGTTATCATTGGCTTCTCAGTCTGCCCCAATTGTCAGCCACATTCAGAGGGTCCAGTTTGATCCCATGCTCATTCAGTCCCAGTCCAGCTGGATTTGGTGAGCTCCCATTAGCTCAGTCACACTGTCTCAGTGGGTGGACCAACATCTCGTGGTCCTGACTTCCTTGCTCATATTCTCCCTCCTTCTGCTCTTCAACTGGACCTTGGGAGCTCGGTACAGTGCTCCAATGTGGGTCTCTGTCTCTATCACCATTCGTTGCCAGACAAAGGTTCTATGGTGACATTCAAGATAGTCATCAGTCTGACTATGGGACAAGGCCAATTTAGGCACCTTCTCCTCCACTGCCCAGGGTCCTAGCTGGGGTCATCCCTGTGGACTCCTGGGAACCCCTCCAGAGCCAAGCCTCTTGCCAACCCCAAAGTGGCTCCCTCAATTAAGATATCTCCTTCCCTGCTCCCATATCCATCCTTCCTCCATCTCAACCATCCCACTCCCCCAAGCTCCCCCAACCCTCCCCTTCTCCCACCTCCCCTTCCTCCCACCCCACCCCCATGCTCCCAACTTTGCCTGGCAATCTTGTCTGCTTCCATTTTCCAGAAGGGTCTCTATATGTTTTTCTTTGGGTTCACCTTATTACTTAGCTTCTTTAGGATCACACACTATAGGCTCAATGTCCTTTGTTTATGGCTAGAATCCATTAATGAGTGAGTACATACCATATTCATCTTTTTGAGTCTGGGTTATCTCACTCAGGATAGTGTTTTCTATTTCCATCCATTGGCATGCAAAATTCAAGATGTCTTTTTTTTTTAAACCACTGAGTAGTACTCTAATGTGTAGATGTGCTAAACTTTCCTTATCCATTCTTCCATTGAGGGGCATTTAGGTTGTTTCCAGGTTCTGTCTATTACAAGTAATGCTGCTATGAACATAGCTGAACAGATGCTTTTGTACTATGATTGGGCATCTCTTGGGTATATTCCCAAGAGTGGTATTGCTGGATCTTTAGGTAGGTTGACTCCCAATTTTCTGAGAAACTGCCATACTGATTTCCAAAGTGGTTGCACAAGTTTGCATTCCCACTGCAATGGATGAGTGTTCTCCTTACTCCACATCCTCTCCAGCATAAACTATCATTGGTGTTTTTGATTTTAGCCATTCTGACAGGTGTAAGATGGTATCTCAAAGTTGTTTTGATTTGCATTTCCCTGATAGCTAAGGAAGTTGAACATGTCCTTAAGTATCTTCTGGCCATTTGAACTTCTGTTGAGAATTCTCTGTTCAGTTCAGTACCCCCATTTTTTAGTTGAGGTATTTAGAATTTTAATATCTAGTTTCTTGAGTTTTTTTTTATATTTTGGAGATCAGACCTTTGTCTGATGTGGGGTTGGTGAAGATCTTCTCCCATTCAGTAGGTTGCCTTTTTTGTCTTAATGACTATGTCCTTTGCTTTACAGAAGCTTCTCAGTTTCAGGAGGTCACCTCTGTCATTTTAAATCAATAACGCAGATAAAATTTATCCTTCTTGAGATCTCTGTTGCAGTTTGATGACTGATAGCTGTGTCAGCTAACAGAAGGAACCAAGGCTCAGTCTAGACACAGTTCACCTTGCTACCAGACTCAAGAAGAGACAAACACACAAAACAGACTTCGCCTCAATTCTAAGGTGATGTCATAATGATGGGAAGGAACAGGCGCTTTAAGGGTCACTTATGTGGAGATAGAAAAGCTTAAGATATGAGGATTTAAGAATGTTTCAGAGTATAAGAAAGTGTTTTGGCAATGTTCCTTCTGTTTCTATCATGTGGAACACTTGAGAAGTATATGTATTAGCTATTCTTTGAAGTTCTGGTAGAATTCTGCACTGAAACCATCTGCCCCTGGGCTTTTTTTTTTTTTTGATTGGGAGACTTTTCATGACTGCTTCTATTTCCTTGAAGGTTATAGGTCTATTTAAATTGTTCATCTGCTCTTGATTTAATTTTGGTATGTGGCACCTATCCAGAAAATTGTCCATTTCTTTTACATTTTCCAATTTTGTGGAGTACAGGTTTTTGTAATACGATCTAATGATTCTCTGAATTTCCTCAGTGTCTGCTGTTATGTGTCCTTTTTCATTTCTGATTTTGTTAATATGGATGTTCTCTCTCTGCCTTTTGATTAGTTTGGATAAGGGTTTGTCTTGTTGATTTTCTCAAAGAACCAGCTCTTTGTTTCTTCTATTTTATTGATTTTAGTCCTCAATTTGATTATTTCCTGTCATCTACTCCTCTTGGGTGAGTCTGCTTCTTTTTGTTCTAGAGATTTCAGGTGTGCTGTTAAGTCACTAGTGTGAGATTTCTCTGCTTTCTTTATGTAGGCACTTAGTGGTATGAACTTTCCTCTTAGCACAGCTTTCATAGTGTCCCATAGGTTTGGATACATTGTGCCTTCATTTTCATTGAATTCTAGGAAGTCTTTAATTTCTTTATTTCTTCCTTGACCCAGGGGTGGTTCAATTGAGCACTGTTCAATTTCCATGAGTTTGTAGGCTTTCTGTTATTAGTGTTGTTGTTGAATTCTAACTTTAAACGATGGTGATCTGATAAGATATGGGGGTTATTCCATTTTTTTGGGTATCTGTTGAGGTTTGCTTTGTTACTGAGTATGTGGTCAATTTTAGAGAAGGTTCCATGATAGCTGTAAAGCAAAGGATAGTGAGCATATAGTTCATGGCCCCAGAGAAGCTAAGTAACAAGGAGAGCCCTGAGACATATATAGACCCCTCTGGGAAAGGGAAACAGACAAGATCTCCTCACAAAATTGGGAGCATGGGGGTGGGAGGAGAAGGGAGGGCAGAAAGGGAAAAGGAGGGAAGAAGGGGCGGAGGAAGGAGAACTTGAGGGAACAGGATGGTTGAGATGGGGGAAGGACAGAGATGGAGAGGAAGGAAAGAGATAATCTTGATTGAGGGAGCCATTATGGGGCTAGCAAGAAACATGGCACTAGAACAATTCCCAGGAATCCACAGCAATGACCCAAGCTAAGACCCTAAGCAATACTGGAGAGGGTGCCCAAACTGGCCTTTCCCTGTAGTCAGACTGATGACTGTCTGAAATGTCACCATAGAACCTTCATCCAACAACTGATGGAAGCAGAGGCAGAGATCCACAGCAGAGCCCTGGACTGAGCTCCCAAAGTTCGGTCAAAGAGTGTGAGGAGTGAGAATATGAGCAATGAGGTCAAGACCATGATGGGGACACCCACTGAAACAGCTTACCTGACCTAATGGGAGCCCACCAACTCTGGTCTGACAGTGAGAGAACCAGCATAGGACCAAATTAGGCCTTCTGAATGTGGGTGACAGTTGTATGGCTGGGGCAGACTGTAGGGCCACTGGCAGTGAGGCCAGGATTTATCCCTACTACTTGTATTGATTTGAACCTTTTCTCTTTGGAGGGATACCTTGTTCAGCCTAGATATAGTGGGAAAGACCTTGGTCCTGCCTTAAAGTAATGTACTAGACTTTGTTGACTCCCATGGGAAGCCTTACTCTCTCTGAGGAGTGGATGGGGAGTGGGAACTGGGATTGATATGTTAAATTAGAAAATATAGTTTTTTAAACAAACAAATAAATAAATAGATGTAGAACTTAAGGGAATTCAGTATTGAAAAAGAGAAAGGCCAGAGAAAACGGTAACATTAAAGATGTTTCAAAAAGAAAAAAACTGTTTTAAGGTGTACAAATGCAAGTTATCAGATTTCTCTCTCATTATGCTACTGTTCATAGTCTTAACATTAATCAATAAAATTTTGATAAGCTATTAATCTAGCTCTGGCAGAGTACTACCACTATTGTAACTGCAAGCTCAAGATTTTAAATTCTCATTGGTTTCCTAACTATAGACCTCAAAGATACTTTTTTGTTTTGGTTTTTCGAGACAGGGTTTCTCTGTAGCTTTGAAGGCTGTCATGGAACTAGCACTTGTAGACTAGGCTGGCCTCAAACTCATAGAGATTCATCTGCCTCTGACTTCTGAGTGCTGGGATTAAAGGCACGTGCCACCACCACCCAGCCTCGAAGATACTTTTCATTGTGCAAAAACATCTGTCACAGTCATTTTTGGCATGAATATACTGCCATTTCTACAATATAAGTTTTAATACAGACTATAAACTGTGGGAATGTTAATGTGTCTGAAACTTATGTTTTCACAGACTCAAAAAATTCTTGTAAGATCCAGGGAGTCTACTTGGAGGATTTACTTCGAACAAGTCAGATGTACTCCTCCAGCAATTACCAGGTCCTAAGAGCCTAAGCGTCCCCACCTTTCCCTGATAATGACGCCCTCCCCCTCAATCACCAAGACCTAAGAAAAAAATTCTTTTCTTTCTCTAAACTTAACCTTGTTCTCTGCTCTGCCAACATCTTTCCAGGTCTAAGAGGTTCCAGAGAGTTCCACAGAGCCTGGGCAGCCGTGAAACAACCACCTACCCTAGGACATGGCCAGCATCCCACTTTCTTAGGTCCCCCATAGATGGTCAACACCCAGATCAGCAGAAAGCAGTCTTGAGAACCTGGCAGCACCATCCTTGTCCCACCTGCTATCCCCTTTAATTTCCCTACCTTAATAATATAATAAGAAAAAGGTGGGGCCGGGTGGTGGTGGCACATGCCTTTAATCCAAGCACTTGGGAGGCAGAGGCAGGCAGATCTCTGTGAGTTTGAGGCCAGCCTGGTCTACAAGAGCTAGTTCCAGGACAGGCTCCAAAGCTACAAAGAAACCCTGTCTCAGAACACCACAAAAAAGGGATAAAGGTGGGAATGTTAGAATTCAGGTACTATGCTGGCCCCTGTCACCTGGCAGGATGCACCCAGGCAGTACCCTAGCCAGCCCAGGGTCCTATTGCTGCTATGTCACTACATAGTCTGTATGTACAAAGTTCATTTTAAGAGACAAACTCCACCTACTCTTGCTCTCGTTCTCTCTTTTCCTGCTGCTCTTCTGAAGAGGCAGGCTGGTCCTTGTCTCTTCTTCCTCTTTCTCTCTGTATTTCTCTTTCCATCTTCCCTCCATTTTACCCTTCTCTCAATATGCTACTCAAACTTTTCCTGTATGCCATATTTGTCTCCTGCCTGCCATGAGTCCTTTGGCTCTCACCCACCAAGGTCTCTCTTGTCCCATTTTACAACAGACAGCATTAATCAGATTCATATGGAAGCTTCAGAAACAAATTATTCCTTCTTTTAATATGTTTTCTTTTCAGGTACCCTACCATGGCAACAAAAACACGACAAGCAGAAAATTGACACCAGGAGAGGGATCTTGCAGTTACTATATTTTAGTGGTTCAGAAGACTTTAGAAATATATTTTCAGCAGGAGTTTGAAAAAGTGGGAGAAGTAGGCTAGGAAAAAAACCTAAACTATTGTAAATGGAGATTAATGGGTGATACTGAGTTCTCAGATGGAAATGAGTTGTCTTTTGGGAAGTAGACTAGAGGCCATTTATGTTGTGTTGTGGCAAAAAATGGTCTACATTTTCTCTATGCCCTGTGAGACTTTGTGTGAGGCTAGGTTTAAATTGATGAACTATTTATTCTGGCAGAGGAAATTCCAACTTAGAATAGCATTAAGATTGTCACCTGGATATTGCTGACTGCTTTCAACCAGATTTATAGTGAGAACTGGGAGCTGAACATACCAGAAAAGTGAAACATCTCTCACAGACAGTTGCAGAAAGGAAGCAGTGTCATCCTAGGAGGGAAGTCATGCAGTTGGCAGCCATCGAAACTAAAAGGAGGGCTACTCAAACCCATTGGAGCTTGTGGTAGCTTGAATAATAATGACCCCCACAGGCTCATATATTTGAATGTTTGTTCATCAGGAGTGGCACTACTTAGAAGGATTAGGAGGTGTGGCCTTGTTGAGGGTGGTATAGCCTTGTTGGAATGTCACTGGGAATGGGCTTTGAGGTTTCAGAAGCCCAAACCAGGCCCAGTGGCTTTCTCTTCCTACTGTTTGTGTGCTTAACATTTCAGGTTCTCCTAGTGTTTATCTGTGAGCACAAAGATCTATAGAATACCTGTTCACCAGCTATTTCTGGAGGCGGTGAGCCCTTTAAGGTGTGTGACTTACCTGGTAGGTCCGTGGGACTCAGATGTAGATCTGGGTGTAGAACTACTCAACTACTTCAGTCTCCTGTCTGCCTGCATGCCCCCATTCTCCTTGCCATTATGAGAATGTACTAAACCTCTGAAACTGTAAGCTTCAATTAAATGCTTTCCTTGATAAGAGTTGCCACACCTGTGTTGCCTCTTCATATCAAGAGCACACTGGCTAAGACAGAAGTTGTTGCCGGGTGCTGGTGGCGCACACCTTTAATCCCAGCACTCGGGAGGCAGAGGCAGGTGGATCTCTGTGAGTTTGAGGCCAGCCTGGTCTACAAGAGCTAGTTCTAGGACAGGCTCCAAAGCCACAGAGAAACCCTGTCTCAAAAAAGAACAAAAAAATACAGAAGTTTTTACCAGGGAGTGCTATGACAGACCTGACTATGCCTCTTGTTGGCAGAATGTAGACTTTGGGGCTTTGGCTTAGAAAAGTTAAAGAATTTTAGTGGGGATTAATGGGTTATATTAGTAGGAACATGGAAGACAGTGGTGCTGAGAGCCATGTAGACTATGATGGCTTGGCTCAAGAAGTTTCAGAGAAGAATATTATTAAGTGGCCTAGAGACTGCTTTTGTGATTTTTTTGATGAAGAATGTGACTGGTTTTTGCTCTTGCCCAAAAAAATCTGCTTGAGGCTAAATTGAATAGTTTTGGATTAAAGGTGCTGACAGAAGAGATTTCAAGACAGCCTAGTACTGACTCTGTCCTATGGTTATTAGTGGTCACTAGTAATGAAGAAACAAAATGAGCAAGGAAAAACTGCAAAATGTACAGTTTGAGAAGAAAAGGAAGACAAGGTAGTGTAATTGGGCTTGTGCTCAAGGATGTAAAAATTTAAAGAAAAGCCCCTGAGGCTAAATGAAATAAAGGGAGTTGCTGGGCGGTGGTGGTGCACACCTTTATTCCCAGCACTCAGGAGGCAGAGGCAGGTGGATCTCTGTGAGTTTGAGGCCAGCCTGGTCTACAAGACCTAGTTCCAGGACTGGCTCCAAAACTGCAGAGAAACCCTGCCATGAAAAACAAACAAAACAAAAAAACAAAACAAAACAAAAAAAGAAATAATTTATAATCAAATGTCTTTTAGCAACTATTGCTCCTTCCTCAGCAGTTAAACAATTTAAAGACAACACAATAACATACACTATTCAGATTCTCTGGATAAGTATTTTCCATCTTAAGGAGGCTTTTCAAAAAAGTATTTCTGTCATTTTTAATTTTTGGTTTTTTTAAGACAGGGTTTCTCTGTGTAACTTTGGCTGTCCTGGATCTCACTCTGTAGACCAGGCTGGCCTCGAACTCACAGAGTTCTGCCTCCCTCTGCATCCCAAGTGCTGGGGTTAAAGGCATGTACCACCATGCCTGGCTCCTCTATTTATTTTCTTTTTACAGACCTTTTCCATCTTTTTTCTCCCAAACCTATGATGTATATTTTAAAACACACTGTAAAACATTGAGAGATTGTTTTTTCCATTTGAATCTGTCTTTACTGTACATTTCTCTATTTTTCTGAACACATGAATCTTTAACCTATTAAGCAGCATGGCTGGGATTAAAGCTGTTGCTTTGGTAGCTGGCCCTGCCCCATTCCTTGGCTTCCTGAGAGACTAGCTTCCTGGCAGAAGTATTGGCAGGAGCCAAGTTTATTGTCACAACTCTGTGGAGTTTCTAGGTCCATGCCACTACAGAAAGCATGAAGCTGACTACTCATAAAAACCATTTAAGGGTTTGGTGATAGGGCCTCTTAAAAGAAATTCAAGGTTTTTGCCACTAATGCTGAGTAAGGAAGTTTCTCTTAAAAGAACTGTGCCTCTGCTTGCCTCTAGCAAACAGAGCTCACTGGAGAAAAGACAGTTATTAAGAAGCTGTCCTTGACTCTGTTCTTGTCTGTCTAGAATCCTTTTTTAAAGCTTTTTCAGGCTTTATGTGGAAATTCTTGCCAAACTTTTGGGCATCATTTGTAAACAGATGTTTCTGCACCACCCAGTCACACAGCCATTCAGTACCAAAGAAACACACAGAGACTCTTATTAATTGTAAATGGTTTTGCCTATTAACTTAGGCTTATTATTAACTAGCTCTTACTACTCAAATTAACCCACAATCTTGTCTATGTTTAGTCACGTGGCTTGGTACCTTTTGTCAGTGAGACATTATCATCTTGTTTCCTCTATATCTGCTTTTTTGCTTCCCAGAATTCTCTTAGTCTGGTTGCCCTGCCTATATTTCCTGCCTGACTACTGTCCAGGCAGTGTTTTATTAAACTTATACAAGTAACAGATCCTTACAATGTACAAGAATATTATCCCACACCAGGTCCCCATAGTCTCATAGATTTAAACAGTTGGTCCTCACATAGTGAAACTGTTTGGAAAGGATTAGGAGGCATGGTCTTATTGGAATAGGTATGTATGGCCTTATTGAAGGAGGTGTGTCACTGGAGGTGAGCTTTGAGTTTTCAGTTGTGCATGCTGGGCCTAGTGCCTGTTTCTCTCTGCCTACTGGCTGCAGATCATCATGTAAAGCTCTCAGCTACTGCTCCAGCACCATGATTGCCTGCTTCCCCAAATGATGATCATCGATTGAGTCTCTGAGACTGTAAGGCAGCCCCCAGTTAAATGCTTCTTTCTAGAAATTGCCATATTCATGGTGTTTCTTTGCAGCAATTGAACACTAAGAAAAATTACTTTTGAAAGTTTTTCCATTTCTCCTTTTTGGAATATGTACTTATCTCAATATGATGTGCCCAAACCCATAACTTTTTTTGTTACTGTAGATATTGTGGTTTGAATTATGAATTGTCTCCATAAATAGACTCACTTGTTTGAACTAGTCACTAGCTGGCAGTGCTGTTTGAGATTGTGAACTCTTTAGAAGGTGGAGCCTTGCTGGAGGAAGTGAGTCACTAGGAGTGGGCTAAATCCTGTCCTTGTACCTCTGCTTCCTGCTTATCAGTTCTGATAATTTCCTCAATTATTTCAAATCTTTTTACCATTGTCTTTTGTAAAGCCTGATTCTCTTGACCTGTGAACATTTCTAATGGTTTCATTATTTCACATAACCTCTGGCCCTCATTTTGCACATATGATTCCAAGGTATGTCATTTTTCCATTAATGATAACTTCTCATCATTGATATTATTTGGATGGCATGCAGAATGTTTTCCTTGAGAGATATTGTATCTGGTAGCTTATCATAACTTTTTAACAGATTTTGATTATCAAATTTAAGAGTATGAATTCTTTCAGAACATTTTCCAGCACCCTTTAACATGGATTTAATTTTTATGTCAAATTAATGTTGTCATTTTCAATGGTATTAATTTTTTTCAGCTAACTTTTGCTTTTTGATGGCATAAATCCCGTCAGCTAGTTGTTCATTATTAGTTTGTAAAGACTGTGTCATTTCTAAAATTGCCTTATTCTTGGATCTGTTATCCAATCACCTTATTAAAGAATATTACATGAAAAACAAAGCAAAGTCTCAGTATCAAATAAGTAGAAGCATCAGAAAAAAACATGTAAGCCTTGCAGAATATCATCCATAGTATAAGCAAAAAGGTTGTTAAATTCCTGGATGGTGATATGGTCTGCAATTATAAAACTTTCAAATTTATTGATTTATTTATTAATCAAGGGAAGTTACCTCCATCATGAGATTTCAGTAAATTGTTGTATGTGTAATAATCTTTATTGGCCAGTAGATTTTGTGGTTGTGGGCGCATGACAGAGAGATGCAATCAGTGGTGGCATGAACAGTCCTGCTCAGTCATGCCTTGGTACCTGATTAAATACTCACAAATATGCTTGACAAATTAAGGGCAATTAAATTTATTCCATACACAGAGAGAGTTTTTTGGTGGCCAGAATATCAGGGAACCTAGAACACATGAGCCAGGAACACAAACCAGAAGCTGCAGAAGTCACTATGCAGCAGGGAAAGCAGCAGGGGGGAAAAGTGTATGTGAACCTGGGAAATTGTCAAGTTGCTGCATGGCAGGCCCACCAAAGGGGTAGCTCCACTGCGGCAGGATTTTGGTAAAAAAACTGCTTAGTAGGTGAAATCAAGCCAGGTGGATGGGGTGGGAGACCTTGAACATTTTGAGCCAGTTCTGGTAGGTGTGGAGTCGGGATCCACGTGAGTGCCAAATGAAGCACAGTTAATAAAAATTCAGAGAGAGAGAGAAACTGAGGCTCAACCTGAAGATCTGAAAAGCAAAACAGCCAGACACTGGCTCTTACCTTGACCTCTGTCTGAAATGGCGATCCTACCTCCTGGAATCTCAGAATAAGACTGTGTCTGAGAGCTGTTTCCCCTGTCTTATATTCCTCTCTAGGGCGGAGATTAAAGGTGTACACCACTGGTATTAAAGGCATGCACTACCTGATTTCTATGGCAACTAGTGTGGCTACTGGAATTAACCATACATGTCATTGTGGCTACTGGGATTAAAAGTGTGTGTTACCATAACCTGGTCTGTAAAACTAATCAGTGTGACTGTTTTACTTTCAGATCTTCAGGCAGGCTTTATTAAAATACAATTGAAGGGAGCTGGAGAGGTGGCTCAGAGGTTAAGAGCACTAGCTGCTCTTCCAGAGGTACTGAGTTAAATTCCCAGCACCCACATGGTGGCTCACAACCATCTGTAATGAGATCTGATGCCCTCTTCTGGCTTGCAGACATACATGCAAGCAGAACATTGTATACATAATAAATAAATAAATAATTAAATATTTGAAAAAAAATACAATTGAAATTCAACTCTACCTGGCCACAGTTTTCCCTCCCTTCTTTCCTCCTAGTACTTCCCCCTTCCCCAGTTCACTCTTTCTTCATTTCTATTAAGAAAAAGGCAGACCTCCCATGGATTTCAACCAAACATGAGATATCAAGTCACAGTAAAAGGAAGCATCTCCATTTGTATTAAGGCTGAGCAAGGTGACCCAGTATGAGGAGTAGGGTCCCAAAAGGCAGTTAAAGAGTCAGAGACAGCTTCTGCCCCCACTTGTTAGGAGTCCAACAGGAAGACAAAGCTACACAATTGTAACATATATGAAGACAGCCTAGGTCAGTCCCATGCAGACTCCCTGGTTGTCGGTTCAGTCTCTGTAAGACTCGATGAGCCCAGGCTAGTTAATTCTGTAAGTTTTCTTATGGTGTCCTTGACCCCTCTGGCTTATACAATTCTTTCTCTGTCTATTCTGCAGGATTCTCTGAGTCCACCTAATGTTTGGCTGTGGGTCTCTGTATGTTTACATCAGTTGCTAGAAGTCTCTCTGATGACACTTGAGCTAGGTCACAGGAGATGGCCAGTTTAGGATATGTACCTGCTATTGCTAGGAGTTTTAACTGGGGTCATCCTTGTAGATTCCTGGAAGATTCCCTTGCAGGGAATCTTTATTTGACCTTCAGTGGGACAGGTCACATCCTGCTTCTTTGGTGGTCTGGGCAGGACTGCGGAAAGATCTTCCTTCTTCCCAGAATACTGCTGTACTCATTGCCCCACCTCTACTTCCTGTCTGGTTTTCCTGCCTATACTTCCTGCCTGGCTATCAGCCAATCAGTGTTTATTTAAAATATAATTGACAGAATACAGACAATTCTCCTGGTGTAGGAGGGTCCTTCTGTATTTGGGTTGCTTTTATTGGTTAATAAAGAAACTGCCTTAGTCTTTTGATAGGGAAGGACTTAGATAGACAGGGAAACAGAACAGGATACTGGGAAGGGGACAGAGTTAGAGAGAGCCGCCCGCCATGAAGACGTGCTGAATCTTTCCCGGTAAGCCACGACTCGTGGTGACACACAGATTATTAGAAATGGGTTAAACAAATATGTGAGAGTTAGCCAATAAGAGGCTAGAGCTAATGGGCCAGGCAGTATTTCAATGAATACAGTTTTCGTGTAATTATTTTGGATATAAGCTAGCCAGGCACCAGGCAGCGGGAGCCGGGTGGCCACCAGGACCAAAAGCAAGCCCGCACGCCTCTTTACTACATTCTCCCACACCACTTCCCCCTCTTTTTTTTAACAAAGGAAAATATCTATAGTCCATTTTTTGGGAATGTGGGTGTAGTATTCCAGGCTACTTCTGACTGGTTGGGGTGCTGATAATCTTTTGGGGACCTAAAGAAAATTTAGAGTTATGATCAATCCTGACTGGAGTATCCTGTGAGACTTGATCATCCCAGGCAGCATCTTGAATCCGTTCTGGATGTAGATCTCAGACATCTGGGCCATCTGTTCCTACCGGAGATTTCTCAGGTTGTCTTCCTTGATCAAACCTGAGTTTTCTTAACTCAGAATGAATCCACAGCCTCTCATTTCCTGTAGAAACAAAAGCAAAATCTCTTCTCCAAAGTAACATACCCTTTGACTTCAATTTTGAAGTCAAGGTATTTTCAAAATACCTATCTTACTTAGATTAATTCATCAGCATTCATAAGCAAATATCTTTTAGCAGCTGTTGCTCCTTCCTCAGCATTCAAACAATTCAAAGGGAGTGTAATAACATACAGTATCCAGATTCTCTGTGTGTTTTCCATCTTTATGTGGCTTTATTATAAACTCTATTTCTTTTATTTTTACTTTTTGGCTTTTTGAGACAGGTTCTCTGTGTATCTTTGTCCTTGAACTCCCTCTATAGACCAGGCTGTCCTTGAACTCACAGAGATCCACCTGTCTCTGCTTCCCCAGTGCTGGGATTAAAGGTGTATGCTACCACACCTTAAACTCACAGAGATCTGTCTGTCTCTGCCTCCCAGGCATTGGGATTAAAGGTGTATGCTACCACACCTTGAAGTCACAGAGGTCAGTCTACCTCTGTCTTCCAATTGTTGGGATTAAAGGTATGTACCAACACACCCAACTACTCTCTTTCTTTTTATTTTAAGGACTTTAACCTTTTTTAAGCCTGCATATATTTTTAACGCACTGTAAACCATTTAGAGGTTTTCTTCATCTTTGAATCTCTCTTTACTGTATATCTCTCTTTTTCTGACCACATGAGTCTTTAATTTACCAAGCAATATGGGTAGGATTAAAGCTGTGGCTTTGATGGCTGGATCTAGTCCATTCCTTAGCTTTCTGAGATTCTAGCCTCATGGCAGAGATACCGGCTGTAGCCATGTTTATTGCCACAACTCTATGCCATTCTGCTCACAAACCACAATCAAATTCTCCACAGTAAGACTGCCTGCCTGAAAGTGTCAGAGTTTGCCCTGGCAGGATGGCCCAGAAAGTCGGCATTTTAAAAAGGCGCAGCTTTTTTCATGCTATAGCTGAAAACCAAAAGCATGCAGTTGGCTTTTCATCAACAGTATGTAAGTGTTTCATTGAAGGACCTCTTAAAAGAGCTGCAAGGTTTTGCAGCTAAAGCTGAGTGAGGAAGTCTCTTTTAAATGAGAGCACTTGCTTGCCTCTAGCAAACAGAGCAGACCTGAGAAATTGCTTGCTGCTACCAAGAAGCTATGCTTTATTCTATTCTTTTCTGCCCAGAATTACTTCCCATACTCTGTCAGGTTTTATGTGGATGCAGTTGTCTATGCGGGCGCCATTCTGTAACATGAGGGGCTGATTGTCAGGGTTTCTGTCCTGCCCAGTTCCCACAGCCATTTAGCCCCAAAGAAAATCACACAGAGGTCACCAGAAGATAATAAATTGATTGGCCCATTAGCTCAGGCTTCTTATTAGCTCTTGTAGCTTATATTAACCCATTTTTCTTATCTATGTTAGCCACATGGCTCAGTACCTTTTTCAGCAGGACAGGTCACATCCTGCTTCTTTGGTGGTCTGGGCAGGACTGCGGAAAGATCTTCCTTCTTCCCAGAATACTGCTGTTCTCATTGTCCCACCTCTACTTCCTGTCTGGGTTTCCTGCCTATACTTCCTGCCTGGCTATCATCCAATCAGTGTTTATTTAAGATATAATTGACAGAATACAGACAATTCTCCCACACCACCTGTGATGAGTATAAAGTGTCCTCCTCTATCTCTCCTGATTGATTTTAGTTGGAAGTCTATTTTGTTAGATATTTGGATAGCTACACCTGCTTGTTTCTTAGGTCCATTTGATTGGAAAATCTTTTCACAACCCTTAACTCTGAGGTAATGTCTGTCTTTGTGTTGAGGTGTGTTTCTCATATACAGCAGAAGCATGGATCCTGTTTTTATATCCATTCTCTTAGCCTCTGTCCTTTTTGTTTGTTTGTTTTTCAAGACAGGGTTTCTCTGTAGCTTTGGAACTAGCTCTTGTAGACTAGACTGGCCTTGAACCCACAGAGATTCACCTTCTTCTGCCTCCCAAGTGCTGGGATTAAAGGCATGTGCCTCTACTGCCTGACTCTAGCCTGTGTCTTTTTATAGGTGAATTGAGTCCATTGATAATAAGAGATATTAATTACCAGTGATTGTTAATTCCTTTTATTTTTTGGTGATAGTGTGTGGGTGTTTCCCCTCTTTGGGATTTGCTGATGTGAGGTTATCTGTTGCCTGTTTATTTTGGGGGTGCAGCTAGCTTTTTTTGGGTAGGGGTTTTCCTTCTAGTAATTCTGTAGGGCTGGATTTGTGGACAGACATTGTTTAAATCTGGCTTTGTCATGGACCATCATGTTTTCTCCATCGATGGTGATTGAAATCTTTGCCAGGTATAGTAGTTTGGGCTTGCAAGTATGGTCTCTTAGTGTCTGCAGCACATCTGTCCAGACCTTCTGGCTTTCATGGTTTCCACTGAGAAGTCAGGCGTAATTCTGATAGGTCTACCTATATATGTTACTTGACCTTTTCCTTTTTAGCTCTTAATATTTTCTGTCTTTTTTTTGATCCAGTCTATTTGGTGTTCTGTAAGCTTCTTGTACCTTTATAGGGATATCCTTCTTTAGGTTGGTCAAATTTTCTTCTATGATTTTGTCGAATATATTTTCTGTGCCTTTGACCTGGAGTTCTTCTCCTTCTTCAATCACTATTATTCTTAGGTTTGGCCTTTTCATGGTGTCCAAGATTTCCTGGATGTTTTGTGTTAAGAATTTGTTGGATATAATGTTTTCTTTGACCAATGCATCGATTTCCTCTATAGTATCTTCAACACCTAGGATTCTCTCTTCCATCTCTTATATTCTGTTGGTTATGCTTGCCTCTGTAGTTCTTGTTGGTTTTTACAGATTTTCCTTATCCAGAATTCCCTTGGTTTGTGTTTTCTTTATTGCCTCTGTCTCAGTTTTCAAGTCTTGAACTGTTTGCTTCACCTGTTTCACTGTTTTTTCTTGGATTTCTTTGAACAATTTATTAATTTCTTTTAATTTTTGTTTGTCTTTTCCTCCATTTCTTTAAAGGAGTTTTTCATTTCCTCTTTAAAGGTCTCCATCATCTTCATAAAGTTACGTTTAAAATAATTTTCTTCTGCTTCTTCTGGGTTAGGATGATCAAGTCTTCCTGTTGTATGACCACTGGATTCTGGTGTTAAAATTTTGCTTTTTAGGTTGTTGGATGAATTCTTATATTGGCACCTTCCTTCAGTTGATGCCAGCAGTGTCTTTGTATCTTGGTCCAATCCTTTCAGAGGCTGTTTGTGTCTTTGGGAAGTCTTCTTTGTCCTCTCTGTATTGTCAATGTCTGTGTCTCAGGGAACCACTGAGGTCTCTCTTAGCCTGCTCTCTTCATCTGCGCTCTTGGTCTGCACTCTTGGTTTACTCCGTGCAGTCACAGCTTGTGTTTTAGAGTTCCTCTCTTAGTCCTCTCTCTTGGTCCTCTCTGTGTAGTTGCAGCTTGTGTTTCAGCATTCCTCTGAGGTTGCAGAGTTGGGGGAGGGTGATGTAGGAATTCCTTCTGTATTTCTGTTGCTTTCATTGGTTAAATAAAGAGACTGCCTTGGCCTCTTGATAGGGCAGCCCTTAGGTGGGCAGAGTAGACAGAACAGAATGCTGGGGAGAAAGGAAGTGTGGCAGACGCTATGTTTCTCTGGCCTGAGGTGGACATAGGTTAGAATCTTCCCGGTAAGCCATGACCCTGTGGTGATACACAGATTACTAGATATGGGTTAGTTTAAGATGTGAGAGTTAGCCAAGAAGAGGCCAGAGCTAATGGGCCAGGCAGTCATTTAATTAATATAGTTTTCTGTGTAATTATTTCAGGTATAAGCTAACCAGGCACTGGGAACGCAGCCCTCTCCTCCTTACTACAGGAGGGGGTGGAGTTGTGCTTGTAGCTTTCAGGGTTTGATAGATTGGATTGGTGTGTTGGAGTAGCCTACATGCAGGAAACCCTCCTGCTGGTTGGCTAGAGAAGCTGAGGCAGGTGTGGGACTGGTACAGGGTTTTGCCCTCATATGGAGGGCCTAGAGAGTGGGAAGTTGATCTCTCACCTCTTGATCTTCTCTGTTTAGTAGCAGGCTGTGTTTCAGAGTTCCACCAAGGATGCAGGTGCATAGGCGAGTTTGGAGGTGGGGTGGGATTTGTAGCTGGCAGGGTCTGATGGGTGGGGGTATTGGGGCAGCCTACCTGCAGAAAACTCTCCTGCTGTCTTGCTAGAGAAGCTGAGGCAGATGGGGGAGGGGCCCAGGATTTTGTCCCTGCTTGGAGGGCCTAGAGAGTGAGTGTCCTGCCCTGTGGCTAGTCACTCACCTTTTGGTCCTCTCTGTATTGCAGCAAGCTGTGTTTTAGAGTTCCACCAAGGCTCTTGGTCCACTCTGTATTGTAGCAGACTGTGTTTCAGAGTTTCACTGAGGTTGCAGGAAGACAGATGAGTTTAGGGGCAGGGTGAAGCTTATAACTTGCAGAGTCTGATGGGTGGGAAGGTATTGGGGTAGCTTCCCTGCAGGAAACTCTCCTGCTGGCTGGCTAGAGAAGCTGAGATAGGTGGGGAGGGGCCCAGGGTTTTCCCCCTGTATGGAGGGCCTAGAGAGTGGGGTGTCCCTCCGGGTGGCTGGCCATTCATCTCTTGGTCCTCTCTGTATTGTAGCAAGCTGTGTTTACAGTAATATGTTCTTGCATTGGTAGCCTCTTAGAGTCTGCAGCATATGTCTCCAGGTTGATTTTTAGAGACTCCTTTGAGAAATCAGTTGTAATTCTAATAGGTCTACCTCTATTCATCCCTGGCTCTTTTCCCCTTGCAGCTTTGTTTGTTCTATACTTTAGAGTTTTGATTATTATGTACTGAGGGAACTTTCTTTTCTTGTTTATTTTAGTTGGTATTCTATATGCTTCTTCTACTTTGATAAGCAACTTCTCTAGGTTAGGGATATTTTCTTGTATGATTTTGTTGAAAATATTTTTTCTGCCTTTGTCTTGTGTTTTAATGATGAAGTCTGTAGAGCATGAATTGTCGCTTATCCCTTTTAAAAGTAGAGTTCTTTTTTTTACTAATGATTTTTAAAAATTTCAATTTGTATTCCAACCACAGTTCTCCCTCCCACCCCTACTCCTTCCTTGCCTCCTTCCAGCCTATCCCCTATCCACTCTTCCAAAAGGGTAAGGGCTCCAATGGGGAGTCACCAAATTCTGGCCCATTAAGTTGTCCCACTGCATTAAGACTGAGCATGGCATCCCACCATAGGGAATGGGTTCCAACATGCTAGCTCATGCACCAGGGGAAAGATCCTGATTCTACTTCCAGGGGCCCCTCAGATAGACCAAGTACACAACTGTTTCCCACATACAAAGGGTCTAGTTCAGTCCCTTGGAGACACCAGTTCTTTTTATTTTGTTCTATTTTCTATAACTTTACTTTTTGGTTGTACTTTCCTATTGTGTATTTAAGGTCATTTAGGTGGCCAAAATTTAAACATTTTCCTTTGTGGTGGAAAAGTCAATTTGGGTTCTTTAGGGGTACGTTTTAGAGACTTCAAAGGAGCCCCTTCTTCCTTCCTTCCTTCCTTCCTTCCTTCCTTCCTTCCTTCCTTCCTTCCTTCCTTCCTTTCTTCCTTCCTTCCTCAATCCCTTCCTCCCTCCCCCTCTCTCTTTTGAGATAGGGTTTTATTATATAGCTCATGCTGTCTGGGAATTTGCTGTGTTTGTAGATCAGGCTGACTTCAAGCTCACAGAGAAGGTGCCCTCTGCCTTCATGTAAAGATCTGTAGTGATCAGAAGGAAACCCAAAAGAAAAGAACTGCTTTCTGCCTGCAATGTGTTGGAGAGTCATGGTTGGAGGAGAAACACCACATTACTTTGAGAGATCCATTGGTACATTAGGTGAAATATTGTCTCAAGGAGAGAAGAAACCATCATGGAGGTCTGATACAGGAAACCCATTAATATTATCACATAGCAATAAGAATACCCAGAATCATTACCTAAGTGTAGTCACCTATTTTTAATGAGCTAACAGACCAAAGAGTATGTAATTAATATTAAGCCTCAGAATGGTTGTTTTATAAGTGGCTTCAGGAACAGGAAGGTAGAAAAAAACCCAGTTCAGAGGGACCAGTGGGACAGAAAATGTTTGTAGGAAGATACTTCTTTCCATTTACAATTTGCCACCTCCTTGCTTCTGCTTCCTGAAAAGTCTGTTGAAGTAATTTCCAATAGTTTTGGCTCAGGATCTGCTTTTGGGAGAATCTAGTAAAGGTGATTGTATCATAAAGCTAATCTTCAGGGCGGGAATCTTTGCTGTAATTGCTTATAGATTATATGGCAATAATGCACAGTTTTCATGGTATAGCATCACACTAAGATTTGTAGAATATTGAAGTGGATCAGAAATATTGACCTATGCAATAGTTTAGAAACAAATGGTGAGATATAGGATTGTGTTGTTGTTTTTTTTGTTTACTTACTTTAATTTCTGAATAAATATAATGACAAGTTCAAATTCCCTGATTGCCTAATATGTGCCAGCAGGAATAGGGAATAAATATTCAAGTTAAATCTGTTTTAATTGTGATAGATATTTAAGAAACATTTAAGAAAACATTTATCTCCTACAGTTAAAGATCTATGCATGCTAAAAACAAGGCCTAATATTTGAATACATGAACAATATAGTTACAAAGTACACTGAAAACAACCTTGGGAAGTCTATTATGGAAATGTCATTTCCCAATCTCTTATAACATAATTACTATGCAAATCTTTAGTACTTTCCAGAACATAAATGTTAGTTCCATGACTTACAGAGTAAAAGTATGGAAAAATCTAAAATTGTTCTTTTTCCAGTACTCCTATACTTGAACTTGAAAGATTTCTCTTCAAAAATCAATTTTCTTATGCTGTCATAAAAGAAACATGTACCTGAAGGTTTTCCACAATGATAATATTTATTGCCTGGATGATCTTTCATAATATTTTTAAAAATATTTATTCATTATTTATTCATTCTATGAGTAGTTCACATCATGTATCTTGATCCCACTCGTTTCCTGTTCATTTGCATCCACCCTCTGGCCCTGCACTCCCCCGAATAAAGCAAAATTCAAGAGAAAATAGGGAAGAAAATAAAATGAGAAAAATAAAATAAAGAGAAGGAATTAAAAATCTTATCATGGAAATTGCATTGTGACCCACCAAGTCACACTGTATACCCTTTTGCCCCTTTGTTCATACAGCTCTATTTGCAAGTGTTCATTGCAAAGCGTCATTGGTCTGGTTCAAGGCCCCTGGTCTCCACTACATGTTCGAAGTTGGTCCCTCACTAGGACTTTTCCTGGACATCCCACTGCCACCCTGTGTTGTGGAGATCCTGCATCTTTGAGTCTGTGGGTCAGGTCCCTTCACATGCTCCCAGTCATAACCCTGGGTCTAAGCCTGGTCAGCTATATGGTTGGTCTGCCAGATAGGAAATGGGGACAGCTCTCCCATGGCCACAGTTTTGGGGCAGTTTACTTACACCTGCACTAACAGGGTTGGCTCTATTGTACAACCCTGGTGAAGTACAGGGCCTTCTCTTCTAAGTGTTGCAGGGTGGGGATCAGGGATAGTTCTTCCACTTTTATGACCACATGGCCATCTCTCCCACCTGCCCTAGGCATTGATGGTGGGAGGAGGAGGATAGCTCTTCCCCATCCACATCACCGCAGGACAGATGGGTAATAGGGATAGCTTACCCATGTTCACAACTTCAGGGCTGGCTTATCTACACCTGCACTAACAGAGTTGGCTCTATTGTGATGCCCTGACAAGGTGCATGGCCTGAATTCCCAAATGTATCTAATGGGGGCCAGGGATAGCTCTTCCACTCTTATGACCACATGGCCATTTCTTCCACCTGCCTCTGGCCTTAATGGGCATGGGGGAGGTCATTTCTCTCCCACCCTTGTCACCACAAGGGAACAATTTTACCATTGTCAGTTTCAAGGCTGGCTCTCCCACACCTGAGCTAACAGCATTGGCTTAATTGTGCTGCCATGACAAGGTGCAGGCCTTCTCTCCCAAGTGTTGCTGCTGGTGGAGGTCAGGGATGGATCTACCACACTTAATGACCACAGAGCCTGCCCTCCCACCTGTTTCAGGTGTTGATGGGAAGGCAGATCTCTTCTCTACCCATGCCACCACAAGGCAGATGGGTAATGGAGACAGCTGTTCCATGCTCATGGTTTCAGGGCTGGCTCACCCTCTGCCAACAGAACTGACTATATTGCATTGCCTTGGCAAGATGCAGGGCCTGCTCTCTTGAATGTTGCAGCTGGAGGTGTTCAGGAATGGCTCTCCCCCTCTTACGAACACAGGGTCAGCTCTCCCATCTGCCTCTGACATTGATGGGCGATTGCATCATTGCCCCACTCATGCCACCACAAGACAGATGAGAAGTAGAGACATCTCTCCTATGCTGACAACGTCAGGGTTGCCTCACCCAGAGATACATTAACAGGATTGGCTCCCTTTTGCTGCCCTGGTGAGGTTCAGGTCCTGCTCTCCTGAATGTTGCAGCTGTTGGAGATTAGAGATGGCCTTCCTGTTCTTATGATCACAGGCCAGCTCCCCTACCTGCCTCAGACTTTGACATGCTGGGACAATTCCCCCTGCCCATGCTATCTCATAACAGATGAGTAATGGGGACAGTTCACTACTTTGGGGCTGGTTCACCCACACCTCCACTAACAGAGTTGGCTCTATTGCATTGTCCAAGGATGATGCAGGGTCTGCTCTCTCTAGTGCTGCAGCTGGTAGGGGGCAGGGACAATTCTCCTGCTCTCATGACCTCAGGACCATCTCTCCCACCTGCCTCAGGTGTTGATGGGTTGGGGGAGGGCATCTACCCCTTGCCTATGCTGTCACAAGACAGATGAGAAATGGGAAGAGCTCTCCTTTGTTCATATCTTTTGGTCTGGCTCACCCACATATGCACTAACAGGGTTGGCTCTATTGTGCTCCCTTGGTGAGGTACAGGGCCTGCTTTCTCAGGTGTTGCATCTGGTAGAGGCCAGGGGCAGGTCTCCTGCTCTTATGAGCATTGGGCCAGCTCTCCCACCTGTTCTAGGCATTAATGGGGAAGGGCAGATGAGGAATGGGGCTAGGTCTCTTATGTTCCCATCCTCAGAGTTGGCTCACCTATGCTTTTATTAACAAGGTGATCTCTGCTGTGCTGCCCAGACAAAGTACAGGTCTCACTTTCTTGTGTGTTGCATCTGGTCTAGGGGTCAGCTTCCACAGCATCTCAGTTCTCTTCCTTCCTCTCTCATCTCTTGAGATTTGCTTTTGTCCACAGGACCTGAGCCATTCTTTCTCTCTCCTCCATAAAACACCATTATATACCTCTGCTCAGTCTAATAGTGGTCTTTCTGGATGGTGCTGCAAGGTACTAGGTGGGCCCATGTTTTATCTTTGAAGCCTAGGTTGGGAAGCCCCAGGCCTGTGTGTGCATCTCCCTGTCTCACTCAGGTCACTGTGACACAGGGCTGGGCCATGTTTCTTCATCACAAGGAGATCATCATAGCACCCAACCAAACAGCACTTATCGCAAGCTCTGTGTCCATTGCCAATTCAGGCCTGGGTTGGGCTGGCAGATTTTTGATAATCTTGATAGGCATTGAACTATTGATTCTAACTCTCTGACTAAGGAGTAAGAAATATTTTAAGTCTTACATATTTCTGTTTGTATGAGTTCTCGTTAGTGTATGTACTTACTTATGTTCTGAAGATAAAATACACTTTATCACATTTCTTATAGTTACATAATTTCTCTTTAGCATAAACCTTCATATAGATTTGAAAGAATACATACATACATACATACATACATATATACATATATTGTTCCTTATATTAAAATCATTTCCATCTAGTGTGAGTTCTTATATTTCATGAGGGATGAGAAGCAGCTGAACATGATATTTTCCCAGGTTTTCCCCCTTTATTAAGAAATAGAAAGAGGGTCTGAGGAGATTGCTCAGTGGTTAAGTGTACTTTTTTCTCTTCCAGAGGACCTGGGTTCTATTCTTAGCTCCCACATAGCAGTTCACAATCATCTATAACTTCAGGTCCATGAGTTCTCAGTCCCTTCTTTGGCTTCTGTGGGCAGCAGTTACTTTATATGGTGCAAAGAACTACATAGGGGCAAAACACCCAAACAAATAAAAGAGAGAAAAGAAAAAGGATTTATTTATGTCACATGATTATGGATATTGAGAAGCCCACAATATGCTACATGTAATCTAGGAAACCAGCTAAACCAGCAGTAAAGCTCAGTTATAATCCAAAAGCCTGAGACTATGTGAGCTATTGGAAGTTCTGGAGTCCAAATACTGGAGTTCTGCTCTTCAGAGGTAGGAGAAAGCTGGTGTTTCAGATGCAGAAGACAGCTGGTACCAGTTTCTCTTGGGTGGAAGTGAATCTTCTCTATCTGGAGTAAAGGTTCAAATTCTCATTTCTTTCAGAAATGCAGACACACCCAGGAATAATGCTTTATCATATCTTTACATATCCCTTAATCCAGTCACCTTGGCTTTTAAAACTATCCATTACATATAGTTTCTTCTCCAATGAATGCGCAAAAGTATATTATATAATGTATAATAAAATATGAAGAATAACTGGAAGATTTGTCACATTGTTCAAATCATAGAGACTTGTTTCCTGTTTGTACTCACATAGTTATGCATGGAAGACCAGAACCTACATTTTTTTATAGTTGCAGAACGCTTCCATTTTTCTCACTTGTGTAATTTTAAGGAAGATTAAATAAAGATTTTCCCACATTCATATCAATAAGTCTTCTCTTCAATGACAAGTCTTATATGAACATTAGGGATATAAGAAATAGAGACTTTCTCACATTGTATTATATTCATAGGTTACAGATTTGATATGAGTTCTCACTTATGTCCTAATAGATAATTAACAAATGAAGGATTTCCCCCAATTTTTACACTCATAATTTAACTGGCATCAAAAAAGTTGGAAGGAATTTTTACTATTCTTATGTTTATGAGACTCCTTCTCTGTGGTTGTTATATGTACAGTGGTTGATGAAGAATTAATGCTTTCGACGTTTGAGTCCTCATAGCATTTGTCTCCAATGGGTTCTCTATATGACTCTGAAGATTCAAGGAACATTTAAAACATGCAAACCTCATATTGATTGAGTTTATGACCAATGTGTTATCCCATATGTGTCTTAATTGATAAGTCAATGAATGCATTCACATTCATTGATTTTCTATTATTTCTCTCCAGTATGAGTTCTCTAGCGAACATTTTGTCTTGGAACCTGGATGCAGGCCTATTTCTTTTCATTAATTTCATTTTATTTCTTTCCAGTTAAAAGATCCTCTATATAGTAGATATAAAAGTCTTTTTGAGAATTTTGCAATTTGATTTTATATACAGAGTTTTACTAACATATGAATTCTCAATACATCTCCTCTGTCTTATGTTGATCTTCTGTGTCATAGCAAAATGGATGAAGATCAAATACTTAAAACTATTTTATATTTTATGTGAATCAATCTAATGCCAACTTAAGGTAAATTGTGCAAAGAAATGACTATTTTGATCATTTCTTGAGAAAAATTTTTAGCTAATAGCAACTGAAGATATAAATGAATACTAAAAATTCATAAGCAAAAGGAAACAGAAAATTATAAACAGAGGACTGAAAACAGATTGAATACAAAATTAAATAGATACAGCCATAGAAGTATTGCATATTACATATAAATTGAATGACCTTTTAAATTTTAAGATAGAACCAATAATGGTGGATAAAAAAAAAAATCAAAAACCCAATTCTGCTGTTTACAGAATAGTTACATTAAGTGTAAATGCAGGTTAAGCCTGAAATTACGGAGAAAGATATATCATGCAAAATTAAAATTATAAGAACTATGAAACTGAGTGGTTGACACTAGGGCAGAAAGACTAGGACCTAGGACCTTAAACTGGACTCAGACACTGCCCTATTGCCTTTCTGTCTACCTTTCATATGACTTCAGCTCTGGAGGTCTCTGACCTGGCATAACTCTTGTCTTATCCCTTATAGTCCTGCCACATCTTCAAGAGAACCAGCTTACTTAGAAACTCTCATACTAGGCTCTGACCATGGCAAACATCCACTGTCTAGGATCTCTCCATCTCAGTCCCAGGAACCCACTTCCCTACCAGCCCTAGTCCAGCTCCAGCCCAGTGTTTTAGCAACACAGCAGCAGAGCAAAGTAGGACAGTGGGGCTTTAGCTTGAGCTTCTGCTAATGGGCTAGAGGTGGGGGCCCCTTGGGGTCTGGAGTTAAGCTGGGGATAGATAAATAAAGCTGTTTTCCCCTGGATGTCTGCTCCGGACCTTCCCCAGAGCTGATAGCCTCTTGCTTCTTCCTGACTTGTCAATTACCCTCATTGCCATTGTTCCAACTCCTGACCTGCTCCATCTGAGCTCCCCAGCTGCCTTAACTTTCCCCTTTCCACTTCTTTGCTCCCTTCCTGCCTCCCTCCACATTTCCATTTGTCCTGGTCCTCCTATAGCAGCCTTTCCTCCACACACTCTTCACCCAAGTCTCCTGTCCTGCTCCACCCATCTCTTGATTGACCCTTAATCTCCCTCAGGTCTCCTCTTCTCAATAGGGCCAAGGCAAGTTTGGACCATGGCTCAGCAAGCCTGACAGCTTAGCTCATTATCTTCCTTCTTTTGTATAGCTTAGTAAAGAAATGATCATAACTAAAAAAAAAGATAGCTATGGGATGTCTTCATCAGACAAATGTTTACTATAATACAAAAGAGATACATTTCACAATGACAAATGTGAACTCCTCACATTAAACAAAACAAAAAACAACAAAAACCCCTACCTGTGTGAATCAAATAACAGATTCAAAGTGATAAGGCTTAAAAAATGCTAGACTTGAACAGAGAGATGGACAAATAAATACACTATCATACTTGAAGAAATTAACAATTCTCTTAGTAAATTATTAAACACATAGGAAATTATGCATAAATAATACTGAAACATATGAAACAACTTTTAGCTAATAAATCTTCATTCTGACAAACTACAGAATGAGGTGATATTTTGATTGTGCTATAACAAATAAAACTTGCCTGAATATCAGAGAAACAGAGCAGCCAGTCACTAGTTCTTACCTTACTGATTCCTCAGACCAAATTGGTGATCCTATCTCTAGGAATCTTCAGACTGAACACAGTGAGCTTCTGTCTCCTCCCGCCTTATATTCCTTTCTCCACCCAGCCTTATCCTGCCCTGTCTCTGCTTCCCTAGTGCTGGGATTAAAGGCCCACAACTCCCAAGTACTGGGATTAAAGGTGTGAGCCACCACTGCCCTGGCTCTGTTTCTTTTTTAGACTGGAACAATCCGGTGTAGCTCAGGTGGCCTTGAACCCACAGAGATCCACCTGCCTCTGCCTCGGGAGTGCTGGGATCAAAGGCGTGTGCACCACTGCCTGGTTTCTATGGCTAGCTAGTAGGTAGCTCTGCACTCTGATCTTCAGGCGAGCTTTATTTGTTATAGCACAGACAAAATATCACCACAACAAAGTATCCATTTCTTCCAAATGTAGATGGGGAGCTTTGCTAAAAGGCTTCAGAACTACTCCTGCTGTTTGGCTGTTAGTGACAATAGTCTGGAGAAAATAATAATTTTAATAAAATAATTCAATCATTTTTCAAGGACTCCAGTTACACAGAATATATTCTCAAATAAAAGAAATTGAGGAGTATTAGACTAGTATTCAAAAAGTACTTTGAAATCAAGCAATACACTTATAATTGATGTACCTGTCGAAGAAGATGGAAACTACAAATTCAAATAGAATGGTCATTAAAACATAAGTACCACAAAGAGAAAATATACAGCTTATTTGTATTTTATGTGTTTTGATTTAAATTTGAAAAGTAAGGCATAGAGTAAATAAGAAAGCTAGCAAAAGAGAAAGCTAAACCCAAAGGAGATACGAGAAATTATAGCATAATAGTAGAATTCATTGGAACAGAAAATAAAAAGAAATAGGAAATGTATCAAAGGGAATGCTGGATCATTTTTAAAAAAAATCAATGATGGTGATGTTCTCATATTAATGCTTATGTTAAGAAGAGAGGAGAAAAAACCTATTACCAATATCTAGAATAAAAAGAAGAACATCATTTTATAGCCTAAATACATGAAAAGATAAAATTAATATTATAAATAATCTTTCAAATATACCATGACTTGTATAACTTTTGAGATAAAAAGTTGAGATTGCAATGCAGTCTTCCCAAAGGAAAAAAAAATCACCCATGGATTATTTTAATACAAATTATATCAAATTCATAAACATAAAAGGAAAATAACAAAAACTTTGCGAGTTACTCTTCAGTTGCTGTGATAGAATACCATAACCAAATGAGACTGTGGGAAGAAAGTTTATTTTTGTTTATGTTTCCAGAGAGAGACCATAATGGTTGGGGAGGCTATGGAAGCAGGGATCCAGAGCAAAACGCTGACAGATCAAATCTTCAACCACAAACACCAAGTGGAGAGAGAGAACTGGAGGGGGTGCTGTGCTCAACCCAGTGGGTGATTTCTCCAGATTTGTCTCCCCAAAGAGCTCCACCAACTGGAGACCAAGTATTCAAATATCCGAGCCTATAGGAGACAATTTTCATTCAAAGTTTCACAAATACTTCACACAACACTTCATTATATAGAAGAGGAAGAAACAATTGTCAAACAATTTGTGAGACAATGGAAACTTGAATGAACTGACCTAACAAGTTTGACTCTCTGGGCCTACTTCAACTCATCTCAACAGATGAGAAGACTTGGGGTTAACCCAAGTATGCCATTTAGAAAAGTCGAGAGCAAGACCAAATCTAAATGTACCAGCAATAAACTTCTTTTTTTCCCCATTTTGTATTCAAATCAACATTACTTTGAAATTTGTCATCAGTGCTTCCAAGTGTCAGGAACTACTCCTACTTATTGGCCGTTAATGATTATAGTCTGGAGAAAGTAATACTTTCTCTTTTCTAGCCCTACCAGGCATACCGGAGACTGGAAAGATGAGACCAACTTCCGAAAGTTCTGTCAGTCAGAGGGTATGGTAAATGTGATCTCTGCAATCAGTGTCACATACCTGTCTCGGTACATGAGGGAAAAGTCATTAAAAGCGTGTTAATAGAAAACCTGTTTGCCCCTTCAAAGAGGCTTCCCCTTTATTAACTACGCTGGAATTTCCCAACACTAGTGAAAGCTTGCCCAGTTGTACCTATGACTTTCTCTCCAATTCAAGCATCTCTAGCAGTGAATCCCCTGATTTTAACCTACATTACAAAGCAATCAGGATGAAAATTTCTTCCAGTCATCCATCTCACATTTTACTATAAACAACAAGAAGAAATCAGGGTGTACTTTCAACTCATTTCCTGGAATTTTCCTTAGCCAAACATCCAAATGAATGAATGATTTTTTTCATATAATATAGGCCACAATTCAGCTAAGGGTTCTGCTACTATATAAAAATAAAAGTATTAATTTTCCTTTAGCTTTCAAAATGTTCTCCCTGTCTGGGCTCTTTCTAATAGTAACTTTAATATCTATATTTCTCTCCACAGTTTCCTTTAAATGATTTATAAGTTCTATATGTCAACATGTTCTATAAGCACCAAGTTCCTCCCTTCCTTTTGCATCTTCACTAACATACTTGTGACTATCACATTTCTACCAAGTCTGTACAAAGCAATCTGAACTTTTTCTATTCTGTATCTACAATTTCATCTGTCCTCTGACCACAGCCTAATTTAAAAACAGCTTCCACAAATACATATATTCTTTTTTGAGACAGGGTTTCTCTGTGTTGCCCTGACTGTCCTGGAACTCACCCTGTAGACCAGGCTATAGGCTACCTAGAGATCTTGCTTTCTCTGCCTCACAAGTACTGGGATTAAAAGGTGTGTGCCACCACTGCTGACCCTACTTCCATATTTTTAAGTCTTTCTATCAACTTCATCCTACCCCAGGTACCAAATTTTTTAACAGTCAGGTTTCAACCAGAGAAATAGAGACTTCAGAAAACATATCACGAATAAGTGACTTATTCTATTGTGGAAATTTGCTAGGAAGTTCAAAATCTGTATGACAGGCAGAATATGGCAGGTTGAAATAGTGAACCATATCTACAGTCCTTAGAAAATTTCTTCTTCTGTTCCCTCCCTCTCTCTTGGCATGGATGTATGTTTTCAAAACAGGGTCTAACTGTGTAACTCTGGCTATCCTGGTACTCACTAGTCGAGGCTGGCCTTGAACTCTGCCTAACTCTGCCTCCCAAATGCTGGGATTAAAGGCATGTGCTACAATACCTGGCCATTCTTCTTCATCTCAAAGTAGACTCACCTTTGCATTTAAAACCTTTCACTGGTCCTATCAGACCCACACAAATGATTTAGGATATACTCCCTATTTTAAGTTTAGTTTATTGATAACCTGAATTTCATTAGTATTTTATCTTTACAATGTAAAGTAATATTCATAGGTTCTAGGAATCAGTACTGAACAGCTTTGAGGTTATCATTTTTTGAACTATTTCTCCAAAGCATTCAACACTGTATCAACATATACATTACTAAAATTTGTTTGGCAAAATAATGTTAATTCTATAATACATTTTGTTCCAAATTCCTTATCAGTCAGAACAATGTCTGTTATGATTCATGGCTGACACGTCCCCTGGTGGGTGGCAGACTGTGGCGGGTGGGAGACAGACAGATACACCATGCAGAGAGAGCTTGGATATAGAGTTTATTTAGTAGGTATTGGGAAGTGTATAAGGATAAGGAGTCAAGCAGGGAGGAAAAAGAAAGAGAGAGAGGGGACAGAGGAAAAAGAAAGAAGGGAGGAATGAGAGGCAGAAGCTGCCTTTTCAGAAGAAGGGACAGAGGAGGGTGGAGGGAGAGAAGGCTTGAGATCCCCTTGCCTCAGCTGTAGGAAGGGGGAGATTGGGAGTGGTCAGGACTTGTTTCTTAAAGGGACAGGGTACCCAGGTGACAGGGAAGGCCAGAAGACTTGTTATTCCAACATTGTCATCATCCAAAACATGTAGATATTGGCATGTTATACCACCAGAAGGTAACCTGAGCCCAGAATTGGGGGGTTTAAATCAAGATATCCTCACTATAAGTGATAACAGCAAGAAATACATCATTGTTCCTGAAATCTATTGATTTTACAGGAACTTTCTTACAACAGACCATTTGTAAACAGCATGCCAAGGGCTCCCATCAACTAAAGATAACAGGGAGGCTTTTATTCTTTTCTGTACTAATTTAGACAAGAAAGAAGAGGCAATATGGATATATTTTTCATGAGATGATATTTACAGTGAACATTAAAAAATTTGAAATTACCTTGTTACTTCCTGTTGGAGAAAAGAAAACATAAAGAGAGGATCTGGAGGAAACTTGGTATTAATGGATATGAACTTCTTCCAAAGATAACACAAAGGAGGCTACTGAACTCTTAGTAACACAAAAAACAAACACACAAAAACCTATGGACTTCCAGTTTTAAAATGAAGTATGATTTAAAAGAAATCATATATTCTTCTATAGTATCACACATTCAGAAATGTATTTTTATTTTTTTTTTGAGACTTAATATGCCATGTTCATCATATAGCCCAGGATGAGCTTGAATTCTCTATGTAGTAAGTAACTTTGAATTCCTGATAGCCTGCCTGCACCTCCAAAGGCTGGAATTACAGGGTGATACAACCTAGGGCCTCCAACAAACTACACAAGCACTCTATAAACTAATCTGTTCTCTTAGGCCAGGAAATGTACTTTTAAAATTAGACTTGTGTTCATTAGAAGAGATTCACATCCTTTGAGAGAGAGTATGGCAAATTCAATCAGGAACATGAAGTGCCCTTATGTAAAACGCTCAGTAACAACAGAACTGGAAAAATACTTACACAGTTAACAAGCTAGTAAACAAATGATAACATTACTTAAACTAGCAGAGAAATGAAAACACAAATACAATTAAACATTGCTACCAAATTTGAAAAGAAAATGCAAAATCAAAAGAGAATCAGTTACACAGCAAGTGAAACGTGAAGTTTCACATGCCTAAAATACTCGGGAAGGGTGGATTATCTCCTGATTGCCCATCAGAGTTGTGGTCTAGAATATTGGTAAACACCGGCTTCATGAATCTGAACTCATTACTCTGAGAGTCTCCGGTCAGACAAACCTCATACTGGTAGCTCTGGGACAGGGTCCCCGCGCCGCTGACATCTACCAGGTGGCTAGGAAAGTGTCCTTCAGGCACAGAGCAGCCATCCAGAGAGGACGCCCTGGCTCTTCTGCACAGCCTCACCCCCACGAACAGCAGCACAGACAAGAGGAAAAGCGAAGACACAGACGCCAAGGCAATGATCAGGTACAGCGTGAGCAGGTCGTCATTGTAGCCCGTGACGTCGCGAGCCACCTCAGGCAGTGGTAGGTAGGGTTGAGAGAAGCCATCAACCAGCAACACTTGTAGAGTGACACTGGCAGTCCGCGGAGGATCGCCATTGTCCTTGACCAGCAGCAGCAGCCTGTGCTTGGGCGCATCGCGCTCACTCAGCAGCCTGGAGGTGCGCACCTCCCCATTGTGAGCCCACACGCTGAACAGCCCTGGCTCCGTGGCCTTGAGCAGCTGGAACGACAGCCAGGCGTTCTGACCAGAGTCTCGGTCCACAGCTACCACCTTGGTGACCAGGTAACCAGGCTCCGCTGCCCTGGGCAACAGTTCTGTGAAGGGCACAGAGGCGTTCTGCAGCGGGTAGAGCACAAAGGGCGCATTGTCGTTGGTGTCAAGCACCAGAACGCTTACTAGAACCTGGCTGCTGAGCGCAGGCGAGCCTTGGTCCGTAGCGCTCACGAGGAACTCGAAGGTCTGCAGGGCCTCATAGTCCAGCGCCCTGAGGGCGAACAGCTGCCCGTTGTTGGCATTGATGGAGATGAGCGAGGCGAGATCCAGCTGCGAGTCGAGGGTTGGCAGCAGCGAGTAGGTGATGTGGGCATTGGAGCCCGAGTCTGAGTCTGTGGCGCTGATGGTGCCTATGTGCAGGGCGGGGCTGTTGTTCTCTTGGACAAACAGGGTGTAGGAGGTTTGTGTGAAGGCGGGGGCGTTGTCGTTGACGTCAGACACCTGCACTGTTATGGTGTGCTGGGTTGAGAGCCTGGGTGTGCCCAGGTCGGTGACTGTGATGGTGATGTTGTACTCAGCTCTGCTCTCTCTGTCCAGCCCACTTTCTGTCATCAGTCTATAAAAGTTTTCAACAGAAGGTTCCAGTGCAAAAGGAATACCATCTTGTATGGAACAAACTGTCTTTCCATTTTCTCCAGAGTCTCGGTCCCGAATCCGAAATAGAGCCACTTCTGTCTCTGGTGAATTTTCTGGGATGGGGCTGGTGAGCGACGAAACAGTTAGTTCTGGATAATTATCATTGACATCCACCACCTGAATAGAAACAGAACATTTCGCAGAAAGCCCTCCGCCATCAGATGCCTCTATGTCTATTTCATATGAAGATGCTGTCTCGAAGTCCAGTGTTTTAATTAGCCAAACTTCTCCTGACAGAGCATTTAGCTCAAAAGTTTTACTCATCTTCTGAGAATGATGAAAAAAAGAATACGATACTTCTCCGTTTGTCCCAGTATCTAAATCCTTGGCTGAGACCTTAGCAACCAGGGAACCCACGGGGCTGTTCTCTAGGATCTGCACCTGGTAGAGTGCCTGTGCAAACTCAGGGGCGTTGTCATTGACATCCAAGACAATAATCAGGATTTGTGAGGTGCCAGTCCTGGGCGGAGAACCTCCATCCAGCGCTGTCAGAGTTAATCTGAACTCTGCCTGCTCCTCACGATCAAGCTCTTTGTCCAGCACCAGCTCTGGGTATTTCCTCCCATCACCTCGGTTTCGGGTGGAAACATGGAAATAAGAATTGGTACTGAGGTTATAGTTCTGGATGCTGTTGTTGCCCACATCCAAATCCTGAGCACTTTTAAGTAGAAACACAGAACCAACAGAGCTAGTCTCCAGGATTTTCACGATCATTTCTCTCTCAGGAAACTCGGGAGAATGATCATTTATGTCTCCCACTCGTAGCTCAGCTCGAAATATTTCCAGTGGTTTTTTCAGTAACACTTGGAAATGTGTGACACAGGGCTCAGTGGGGCCGCACAGCTCCTCCCGGTCCAATTTTTCATTTAATATTAGGTTCCCAGTCTGTAGATCAAGCTGCAAGCGGGATTCGCTATCTTCAGAGACCACCTGGGCTCCTCTAGCAACTAACTCTGCAACTCCCAGCCCTAGGTCCTTGAGTAGATCAGCCAAAAACGTGCCGCTGGGTGTTTCCTCCAAAACAAAGTAATGGCGGGGCTCCCAGCCCGCCCCAGCCACTCCCAGTAAGAGAAAGATCAACAGAACTTGCCTTTGTCTGTGCTCCTTTCCAATCTTCATCTTTGCTTTGGCACCCAAGGTGCAAGGGCACCCAGACAGCGGTCGATCTGTCAGTTTATAGCTTGTTCCGAAGTGTAGGTCAGCAGCATTCTCTGGAGACTTAATGGTTTGAGCTCTGTCTGAGGTCTTTTTTAAGCCAGAGTCCTGAAGAAGCATTTTTCCCTCGTCCGCGGTCGTCCTTTTTTAAACCTTAGCCTTCAGCGCCACCACGCGTTGGCTTTGCTTCTCAACAAATCGCTACGTGGTTCCATTCTTTTTATGTAGTCTATTTGGTTGTCAGAAGTAAGAAAATAAATTCAGTCACGAAATTAATGTTATTTTGATTGTGCAATCCCTCACTAAGCAAAAAGAATTCTTGTTATTAATGTGTCCGATTCTGAAAAATACAAGAGTAAACAACCCAGACAAGCTGCCTCCCTACTAGAAATCCTGCAACTGTGCTGGGACACTCTAGGGGAAACTGAGAAATGAAAGAAGAGATAGAACTGATCGATCAGTCATCTTATGAAATTAGTAACATATAGGCATGCAATTTCAAATTCAGCATAAAGTGTGGTCAATACTTCTGGACTTCTTTGTAAGTTTATGTCTTCCAGGTAACACAATTGTGGTTCACATTGGTTGATTTTTCATAAAGGAAAAAAAATATACACGTTAGATCCAGCTTATGATACACTTTCTACATATTTCCAGGAACTTAAAATTTTATAAAACTTTTCACCTAGGGGAAAACTAGATGAAAGCACCTCTTACCCGACTCTTTCTCCCTGGTGTTTTTCATCACAGGTACCAAAGATGAATATGTTTGAGTATTTCTTTTGAGTACCCTGTAAGAACTTCAGCATTGCTTGCTTCACTGCTGCATCCCAACATCTAAAATAATCCTTGGGACAGAGAAGATGTTTAAATTCATCATAGAATAAAACACACAATTGTGTGGATTTTCCTCCTATTGTAGATGCTTCTTGCTTTGTTGGGAACCTCACTCATTTTATAACAAGCTGAATGAACAAGACAGCATCTTCCTACTCTATATTCTTTCAGTAGTCACTTGAAATAACACAGCGTGTCTAAACCATCTTTCCCTTAAAGGCAAAACATCGTGGCTTGTCCTAACTAAAGAGGGTCTCTACTGGCTCTGAACTCAAGAGCTTGCCTCAGTTTCCTGAGATTACTACCACTTCTGACTTCAAAATTACCCATTTTGACAAAGACTTCATGGTCCCTTTTCATGTTTCTGTAATAGTTTACATAGTTTTTTTGATGTGTTATAGTAGCATGCACGATTCAAAGAAAATACAAAATTAACATGAGTAATTCACCAATCCAGGCAAGAATTTCTCAGCCGGACTAGAAAAATCTATTAAAAGAGCACATTTTAGTTCTCTGTCCCCAGCCCCACCCAATAGTGAAAGTTGACTTGGGGATTACTGGCAAGAATGTCTTCCACAGGACCACTTGTCTGTTTCCTTCCTTTCCTCTCTCATAGGTGTGACTTCTAGTATGTCCCCCCAAAATGACATCACTTTCTTGTTTCATTCCTAACAGAAAGACTAGCATACATTTTGTTTCTAAAGTGATTATGAAAGTAAACAGGACCAACCTGGCTCAGCTTAGATTAGCAATTCCCATCACTCCATCCAATTGTCTGAAATGTAGAGGAACCTGGGTTGTACAAAACAAATCCAGCTTTGGTACTATATCTATGCTGAAGAGAGATATTTTCAGAAAACGTGAGGTGGGCTAGCCAGATGTCACGGGAGGGATCTGGCATTTAACAAGTTTTGAGATATCTAAAAACATTTTAATTTAATTTAATTTATATGTATTACACATTGGATGTCCATATGAAGACAATAAAAGCTTTGGTACTTCAGAGACATTGTCTTTCTAAATTGATACTGTTGTACAACAAAATCATGCATTTTCAGGTACTCTATTCGAGATAGGAAAGCATAAGATTGGACAGGCAATACACTGATAATTTATGACATCTCTATTGCATTTCAAACCTTCGAGAATGTTTCTGGACAACAGTCAATGAAATGAAAGTGAGCATTTTCAAATCAATAATGATTCATGTTGACAATCTGACAAGTTGAAGAAACACTGACTTGTCAGGACTGAGCAAAGTTCTCTGTCTTCAGCAGAAGTGATTTTATAAAAAAGACTAACCTGTAACAGTATGCAAGGAGCTAGAAATTCCTTATGAAGATAAAACAATGGAAAACAAGAATGTTTAGAAAGAGTGAACGTTCATCTGGAACCATCTGCAAAGTCAACAGATTCTTAATTGTATCCAAAACCATTTACAGAAGTAGAGTTCTCTTCCAGGCAATTCACAACCTCATGGTTGGGAGACACAGACTTTAGGAATCGAAAATCTTTGGTATCTGATACTCCAGTCAGACACACCTCATACTGGTAGCTCTGGGACAAGGTACCCGCGCCGCTCACGTCCATCAGGTGACCAGGAAAGTGTCCCTCAGGCACAGAACAACCGCCCAGAGAAGCCGCCCGGGCCCTCCTGCACAGCCTCATTCCCACGAACAGCAGCACAGACAAAAGGAAAAGCGAAGACACAGACGCCAAGGCAATGACCAGGTACAGCGTAAGCAAGTCGTCATCGTCCTGCGAAGGGTCCTGCGCCACCTCAGGCAGAGGCAGGTAGGGCTGAGAGAAGCCATCAACCACCAACACGTGCAGAGTGACACTGGCAGTCCTCGGAGGATTGCCATTGTCCTTGACCAGCAGCAGCAGCCTGTGCTTGGGCGCATCGCGCTCACTCAGCAGCCTGGAGGTGCGCACCTCGCCATTGTGAGCCCACACGCTGAACAGCCCTGGCTCCGTAGCCTTGAGCAGCTGGAATGACAGCCAGGCATTCTGGCCAGAGTCGCGATCCACTGCCACCACCTTGGTGACCAGGTAACCAGGCTCCGCCGCCCTGGGAAGCAGCTCTGTGCAGGGCGCAGAGGCGTTCTGCAGCGGGTAGAGCACGAAGGGCGCATTGTCGTTGGCGTCCAGCACGTGGACGCGCACCAGCGCCTGGCTGCTGAGCGCGGGTGAGCCTTGGTCTGTGGCACCCACGAGGAACTCGAAGGTCCGCAGCGCCTCGTAGTCCAGCGCCCTGAGGGCGAACAGCTGCCCGTTGTCGGCATTGATGGAAATGAGCGAGGCGAGATCCAGCTCTGGGTCATGGGTGGGCAGCAGCGAGTAGGTGATGTGGGCATTGGAGCCTGAGTCTGAGTCTGTGGCGCTGATGGTGCCTATGTGCAGGGCGGGGCTGTTGTTCTCCTGGACAAACAGGGTGTAGGAGGTTTGTGTGAAGGCGGGGGCATTGTCGTTGACGTCAGAGACCTGCACTGTTATGGTGTGCTGGGTTGTGAGCCTGGGTGTGCCCATGTCGGTGACTGTGATGGTGATGTTGTACTCAGCTCTGATCTCTCTGTCTAATGTATTTTCTGTTACTAGAGTGTAGAAATTTTTGAAGGTAGGTCTCAAGAGAAAAGGAAGGTTGTCTTGAATTGAGCACAACATTCGGCCATTGTCTCCCGAGTCTTGGTCTCTGACGCTGAAAACAGCGACCACCATTTCTGACAGGCAGTTTTCCGGAACGGGGCTCATAAGAGACGTAAAGACTATTTCTGGCGGGTTGTCATTCACGTCTATAACTTGAACAATAATGGCTGATTTTCCAGAGAGACTCCCACCGTCAACAGCTTGAACATTTATTGTATAAGACTGAATTACCTCAAAATCTAGGGGTGCTTTCAAATGGACTTCACCAGAAACTGGATGGATTTTGAATGTTTTCCATACATCTCTAGAGACATGAGAAAATGAATAAGATATTTCTCCATTTACCCCTGTGTCCAAATCTGTAGCCGACACCTTGGTTACCAGTGAGTCCACAGGGCTGTTCTCTGGTACTTGAACCTCATACAGTGTTCTTTCAAACTCAGGGGCATTGTCATTGATATCTACAACCACAACTTGAATCAGTGCCGTTGCTGACCTGGGCAGGGACCCACCATCCAGGGCTGTTAGTATTAAACTAATTGAAGGCTCCTTTTCTCTGTCCAGAGATCCATTCAGTACCAACTCTGGGTATTTTCTTCCTTTACCACTGTCTTTTAACTTAAGGTAGAAATAGGGGTTGGGGCTTATTGTATAGTTTTGGACACCATTCTTTCCTACATCTAAGTCCTGAGCACTAGCCATTTGGAATGAGCTTCCTGGACTAGCACCTTCTGAGATATTTAGAAATATGAGTTTCTCTAGGAACGTGGGAGTATGGTCATTTATGTCTTCGACCAAAAGCTCAGCCTGAAAAAATTGCAAAGGATTTTCCAATAACACCTGGAAATGCAATATACAGGGTTCACTGGTACCACAGAGTGCCTCCCTGTCCAGTTTTTCATTCAAGAGCAAGTTGCCGGTCTCAGGTTCTAACCGCAAATAAGGCTGATAGTCATCAAATATAACTCTGGCTCCCCGTGCAGCCAGGTCTCCCACACCCATATCTTTAATTATATTGGCTATAGAGGAGCCGGTCTCCATTTCTTCTGCCACAGAATAGCTCCAGGTCTTGGAAAAAACCAAGGACCCTTCCAGGAAAACAAAATAAAGCAGCACTTGCCTTATATGCTGAACAGCCCTCCTCACTCCTGGCTCCATCATCGCTTAGACAAGGTGCTTTTCTGCTGTTTTCTTTCAGCTCAGAGGGTGGTTTTGCTCAGCTAGACCTTTGGGAATTTGTAGATGTGCAGTCCTTTTAGGAGGGTCTTGTCAGTGTTCCACCTTTTCAGAATGCCGGTGTGCTGTTTCATCTGGTGCTTTCACTTCCACTGGTTAAGGGAAAACTGAGCTGCAGTTACGAAACAGTCTCCCATCTTATCCTGCAGCGCCACCATGTGACTATGTCAGGATTCAACAAAGCCGAATAAGTTTGAGACAAAATACTGATTTATCGAATGTATTGGTTAAGGAACCTAAATTATATTTTCTTCTTTATTCCCCTTTCCATTTCTGAGTTGTAGCTTTTGTGAGTAACACAATAAATTACTCTCTGATAGAGCTGTGCTGGTGAAATGGTTTAAAATAGAATCTTTGTTTCAAACAGTTCCTGGTCTCTCCTTGAAGACAACAGTAAAACTAAAGATAGTTCAAAGGGCTCCCATGTCAATGACTTTACAAAGATGAGCAAGAGATTCTTAGGAAAATTGAAAATGACAACCTAAACATCTCTCCTAGTCATTATTAGGTGCTCTCAGAAAAGGCTGGAAGGCTGTGTTTACACACTTGACATTGAGTCTGGTATGTGCAAATGTTTGTTTGGGGGACTTGGATACTTTGGGTTAGGTAAATGGTACCATTTCCATAGGAATTCTCATAGGAGACTTTCTTGATTGCAGTAGAAAGTACCTACTCAGTATAGAATAGAGTATGATGTGTCCAGATTCTGACATCAAAAAATTGTGAAACAGGGCTTCACTATTTTGCACATTCAGGGATTCCAAAGGCATGGTTCCAAGTATTTTATTTATCTATTCCCTGATTTGCTAAGTGACTGTTTATTAAGTACATACTTGAGCTAGTAATGCGGTAAGTATTAGGGAGTAAATGATAATCAGGCAGAAGCTATTTCAGCTATGAAAAAGGGGAGAAGGAAAGAAATGAACATTTAACATGAAGCATAATGGCTGCCTTGATGAGGAAGGCTCATGCTGATATAAGATCATAGGAGAGGATCAACTAACCAAAGTTTGGAGGTGGATAAAAGGCTTTCCTGGAGAAAGTATATTCTAAACTGATACATGAGAAATAAGTGGAAGTAATATAAATAAAAATTACATTTGGCTGGGCTGGAGGCATAGCTCAGTGCAAAGAGAGCACATGCGAATCCCTGGTCTTCAGGAAGGTAAAAATGTGATGCTGCAAATCTAAAATGAAAGGCATGTTTCAAAAGAACTGAAATAAGATCATGGCAATGGCACAGGACAAGAAGAGTTTGGTAAAAGCTGAAATTGGAAAAGCAAGCAAAGAATTTATAAGGCATGTCAGTGGAAATGCAAGAATGTTAAACTCTTCTGAACAGAAGAGTAATATAATCCAGGTTTTATTTTTTTAAAAGATAAATGTATTTCAGAGTTGAGAATAAACTAGGAAGGAATTATATATTTAAAAAAAAAAACTCGACACAGGTAAGAAGATGATGCTGGCCTCAATTGAAAATGTAGTAATGAGCCAGGCGGTGGTGGCGCACGCCTTTAATCAGGACTCGGGAGGCAGAGGCAGGCGGATCTCCGTGAATTCGAGACCAGCCTGGTCTACAAGAGCTAGCTCCAGGACAGGCTCCAAGCTACAGAGAAACCCTGTCTAGATAAACCAAAAAAAAAGTAGTAATGCATTTTCCTACACACTATAAGATAATCTGGGATGAAGTGATAGATCCGTCATACGGGAAGTGTTATAGTGAGGAAAAATTACTCCATTTACAAGATTTAGGTATTAAATGATATTAGTGCTGTTAACTAGTGGTATAAACACAGAAAGAAGATAAGGAAGAGGGATATGCATGGAGCTGTAAGGGAAACATTTTTCAGTTTAGGGGAAGGGAGAATTTTAACTTAAAACCCATGTAGGACATTAAAATTTTCAAGATTTCTCTCTAGAACATGAACTGACTTTTTGGAGTCCATTCCCTATGGAGGGATTCCTTCCTACCCCTAGATACATTGGTCCTGCCTCAATGTAATATGATAGACTTTGTTGACTCCCCATGGAAAGCCTTACTCATTCTGAGGAGTGTCTGGGGGTGAGGTGGGGAGAAGGTGGTGAGAGCAGAGGGGAGGGAGGGAGAACAGGGATTGATATGTAAAATCTTTTTAAAAATTTTTTAAAAAAATTTTAAAAAGTAATTTGGAAAAAAACCTGAAAAAACAACAACAAAAAAATTTAAGGAGAGTCAGGCAGTGGTGGTACATGCCTTTAATCCCAGCACTAGGGAGGCAGAGGCAGGCGGGTCTCTGTGAGTTCGAGGCCAGCCTACAGAGCAAGTCCCAGGACAGGCTCTAAAAAGCTACAGAGAAACTGTCTTGAAAAAAAAAGTTTAAGGTGAACACAGAACATCCCTATAGATATGATCTTCCATCATATAAATGAAACTGAGGAAAGAATTGAGCTTCAGTGATGAATTTGAGATTTATTGACATAATTGGTGTTTGAAACCCTCCAAGAAAAATAATAAAACACAGCTTAAGGATGCTGTGTTTGGGGGATGTAGCTCAGTGGTACAGTGCTTCCTTTGCATGCACAAAGGCCTTTTATCTGTCCTTGCATTTGTTTCTGGAGAGTCCTGTTTTGGGGGCAAGCAAGAGAGGAAAGTATACAGTCATAGGAGACTACCACTTCTAGAAAGTACTTGTGGTCCATCGTTGATATTCTAGAGTAGAAATGACTGTGGAATCAGGCATGATGATACACACTCATAATTCCTGCACTCCAGAAGCCGAGGTCTGGGAATCACCAATTTGAACCCGGTCTGGACCATACTGTGAGACTTCATCAGGAGAGGAGGAGAGAAAGAATGTGGCTAGAGGCTAGAAACAAAAACATGCCAAACTCCTAGACCACATCTGTGGCAAGGTATGGGTCCATAAAGATATAATCTATTTATACTGCTTCTCCCTGTAATATTTATTAATTAATAAATGATGTCAAGTTTGTTCAGTTTTCTCCTTTGATGACTCTATAAAAGGACAGGATAGAATGGCTTGCTAACTTCTACCAGCGTATTGAAGGCTTCTTATTTTCCATTGCTTCTACTGAGAAACACAGATCAGACTGGACAGTGTGATCATCATGTGTTGAAGTTAAATCTCTCTTTCCTGCAGTTTTTTAAAATAAAATTTCTCTTTTTCTTTGGTTTTCTGAAATTTCACTATGATGTTTATAGACACAAACATCTCTGTAACGTTCCCTTTTAGATTTACAGCAATCTCTTAGATTTGTTTGCTGATGTTTCATTAATTCTAGAAATCCCCCAGTCTTTATCTTTTCAGGTTCTGTTCTGGTTAAAATTTGCTCATCTGTCTTGCTGAGCAGTGGTGGTGCACACCTTTAACCCCTGTATCGGGAACCTGATGGAAGCAGATCTCTGAGTTCAAGGCTAGCCTGGTCTATAGAACAAGTTCCAGGATGGCCAGGTCTTCACAGAGAAACTCTGTCCTAAAAAACTAAGAGAGAGAGGTGGTGGAGGGGGGGCGGGAAGAACACCTCATCTCTCCCTTTGTATGTCTGTTGAAACTTTTACTCTGTCCCGTGTTTGGTTTTACTTTTTTTGTTGAAGTTCTTAAAATGTGTAGCCCAGGTTGACCTCAAACTTGTGCCCCTCCTGCCTCTGCCTCCTTAGATAATCCTACCAGTGTGTGTCATCACAGCTGGCCTGCCTGCCTGCGTTTGTAATCATCTCCTTTTGTATTTTCATTGTATTAACTTTTTGAGTTACATAAAGTATGATTGTATTCAAATATCTTTTTTTTTTGGTTTTTCGAGACAGGGTTTCTCTGTGGCTTTGGAGCCTGTCCTAGAACTAGCTCTTGTAGACCAGGCTGGCATTGAACTCACAGAGATCCACCTGCCTCTGTCTCCCAAGTGCTGGGATTAAGGGTGTGTGCCATCACCGCCCGGATCGAATATCTTTTTTGTGACTAAATATTTTGCTGTGATTTTATTGTCTTATTCTGTTTCAAAATTTGATTTTTGATTAATGTGTTTTACATATGGTAGCTTAATTTTGTTCTTATCAAATATGTCATATTAGTATTGGTGTGTCTGTCTGCATGTGTGCACATGTGTGTACAGAGGCTGGCAGAGGTCAGAAGAGGGAGTCAGTTTCCCGGGAGCTAGAGATACAGTTGAGCAGCCAGTCATGGGTGGTGGGGATGGAATTCCCACTCCTAATGCCTGAGCCAAGCTCTCTAGCCCCCATCTGTCATATTTTATAGATTTTTTTGTTACTCGTACATTTTCATGTTTAACTTCCATTTCAATTAACATGCTTTGTGTATTGTGGACTGCCTGATAATGATAGTAATTTTACATTCTTTTAAGTTATTTTAGCATTGTTTTGTTTCCTGCTGGTTCTCATTCTTGGCTTCATGTTTCCTAGGGTATGCAGAGTATTAAAAATACCAAGCAATAGGGTGAGTAATGTACGCTTAAGGAATAATTTATTTTCTATAAATGTGCATTTGATTTTATCGGTACCTAAGATTACTGCTACAGTGATAGCTAATTAATCTTAAGGCTAAAAAGTCAAGTTCAAGACTAAAATTCCACACAAGGGCCGGTGCATTTCCAGTTTGCTCTTGTCTCACAAATGTTGCTCTTAAGGAACCATACTGAATAAAAGGAAGGGCTACTGTAAATGGCTCAGTTTGTTAGAGTTTTGTTTCCATTATACAAACCATTGACAGAAGGCTTGAATTTCCCAAGAGTTTAAATGGTCCCAGGAAAACATACACTTCATAATTATCTCTTTCTCTACATTTCAACAATAAATTTGAGCTGATAATATATTAGTGTCTTGGGGGGGGGTTCAAGATGGGCTTCTCTGTGTAGTCCTGGCTGTCCTGGAACGTTCTTACCAGGCTGGCCTCCAACTCACAGAGATCTGCCTGCCTCTGCCTCCTTAGTGTTGGGATTAAAGGTGTGCACCACCACTGTCCAGGGTATATACAAGTGTCTTAATAGCTAATTGTTTCCTGTGAATACAGAGGCTGACATAATGTTAGCCATATATCCACACTACATAGTAGCTATTAGCAGCTCCGTCTATACTCCTCCACTGAACTGTCCATCTACAGATTTGAGACCTTATAATTTAAAATATAATCAGGCATTTATCAATTATAAATACAGATTTATTCTTCATAGCTATCTGAGGGAGACCACAAAGTATTAATAATATTTTAAAGTTACTTTTTTGTGCATGCCAAAAATTGATCTTTGGGCATCTAAAGTGCTCACTGTGCACACATACCCATATTTACTCTTTTCACTAGAAGTTGAGAGTGAAGCCAAGGTTCTATACCCACCTGCTGGGCCCAAACAACTAGACATGGTACTTCACATTTCATTCTTTCAGATCATAGTGAGTCCTTTAGAAATAGAGTCTCAGTCTGCAGCAGAGGCTGGTACTGAATGCGCTGCATAGCATGGTTGTTCTGCCATGTCATGTCCACAGCGTGTCATAAGTCCTGCCAGCTTGTGACAGCCTCCTCCCTCGGAGTCTCAAGTGTGAGGATTCCAACCCTAATTCTCCATTCTGCCTCGCTGGAATTTTTGAGAATGTGTCTCACAGAGCTCAGGCTGGCTGCACACCCCAGGCTTTTAAGTGCCTCAATTATAGATATATGCCAGTATACCAGGCTGTGTTTCCTTCTTTATTTTTAAGGAAAATTCTTAACTGTGTAGCTCCAAAACAATCTTGAATCGATTATTCTCCACCCCTAGTTGCTTGAGTACCGGGATTACAGATTTGTTCTTCCATGTTTGGCTTATATTACTTTTATTAATGGTTAGGAAAAGTAAATCTAAGTCATTTTAACTGTTTAAATCCTTAATTTCAGGTAATGGAAAGATAGCTCAGCATTTAAGAGGACTGGTTGCATTTACAGAGGACCCAAATTCAATCCTCAGGACCAATTTGGAAGTTCACAACTGTCTATAATTCCAGTTGCAGGGGATCCGACATCCTCACAGAGACAGACATACATGCAGGCAAAACACCAATTCACACAAAATAAAAAATAAATTACATTAAAAATATTTAATTACCAGGAAGTTTTTTTCTTTAAGAATTATTTATAGGGCTGGAGAGATGGCTCAGGGTTAAGAGCGCTGCTTGCCCTTCTGAAGGTCCTGAGTTCAGTTCCCAGCAACCACATGGTGGCTCACAACCATTTGTAATAAGATCTGGTGCCCTCTTCTGACCTACAGGCATACATGCAGGCAGAATACCAAGAATACTGTATACATAATAAATAAATAGATTTTAAAAAGAATTATTTATTTACTGTGCATACGGTGTTCTGCCTGCATGTATGCCTGTAGGTCAGAAAAGGGCACCAGATCTTATTACAAATGGTTGTGAGCCACCATGTGGCTGCTGGGAGTTGAACTCAGGACCTCTGAGCCACCTCTCCAGTCCTCCTAGGAAGTTTTTATACTGTTTTCTTCTGGTAAAAGACTATTTTACTTAAAATAAGATTATGAACTTATTATCTGCTTTAGCAATAAATGATAAAGAGTACCATAAATTTTAACCAAGCAAATGAGTATTTAAAAACAAGCAACAGCAGTATCAAGACCTAGATTATTTTGAGAATTAGAAGGAACGATTAGAAAATAGATAAAGATACAAATCGGACGAATTGAAAAAAAATAAATAAATAAAAGAAAATAGAAAAAGAAAAATTACTTGCGCAATCGGTATTTAATGGAGGGTACATGAACAGAAATCAGTTCTTGAAAACATGAGAATACAAAGGCCTCCATGATTGGATACAGACGGGCAGCAATTAAAAAAATCCTTTATGATAAAGTAATCTCACAAAGAATACTAATAATTCAATATAATTTCTACCCAGATGCAGCAGCATTTAATATCCCTGCTTGCTGGATTTTAATAGTATATTGGAACAACTCCCTTATGTGGTGGCATTTGCTCCCTTTTAGTTCCCTTCTCGCTCTCCTCCCTCGCTTTCTTTTGTTGTAGATCCACCCAGAACTGCCTGCCTGTGGACTCCACCAGGTACAGTAACCACCAGCTCAACACATTTACTCTCAATACTTTAGTCAGCATTTCCATGTCTTGCGTAACAAACAGTAGAACCATTAACATAAAACTCCGACAAAATAAACAAAAAGTGCAGATTGTTTCTTTACATCCTAGACCCCATAGCGATTTTTAAAGCAACTATGAGAGATACACGTGAAATGAAAAACGCATGCAACATCAGTAAAACCATAAAATCCATTGTAGATTAAGAAAAAGAATCACCTGCAATTTGACAATGAAGGTAAAATATTCAGAGTTGAAAGGAGATTTTATTGGATATTAAATCCAAGACTATTCCTAAAGTTCTCCTTTTCCTGCATATTAGAACCAGCATCGTGGAGTTGAAGACTGGGGATGGCTGGCTTCAGGAATTTGAACTCATTAGTCCCAGTACCTCCCGTCAGACACACCTCATACTGGTAGCTCTGGGACAGAGTCCCCATGCCGCTGATGTCCACCAGGTGGCCAGGAAAGTGTCCCTCAGGCACAGAGTAGTCACCCAGAGTGGACGCCCTGGCCCTCCTGCACAGCCTCACCCCCACAAACAGAAGCACAGACAAGAGAAAAAGCGAAGACACAGATGCCAAGGCGATAACCAGGTACAGTGTGAGCGCATCCTCATCCTGGGTGGAGTCGCGCGCCACCTCCGGCAGAGGCAGGTAGGGCTGAGAGAAACCATCCACCAGCAGGACCTGCAGAGTGACACTGGCAGACTGAGGAGGATCGCCATTGTCCTTGACCAGCAGCAGCAGCCTGTGCTTGGGTGCATCGCGCTCACTCAGCAACCTGGAGGTGCGCACCTCCCCATTGTGAGCCCACACGCTGAACAGCCCTGGCTCCGTGGCCTTCAGCAGCTGGAATGACAGCCAGGCATTCTGACCAGAGTCACTGTCTATGGCCACCACCTTAGTGACCAGGTAGCCAGGTTCCGCCGCCCTGGGCAGCAGCTCTGTGAAGGGCACAGAGGCGTTCTGCAGCGGGTAGAGCACGAAGGGCGCATTGTCGTTGGTGTCCAGCACCAGTACGCGCACCAGCGCCTGGCTGCTGAGCGCGGGCGAGCCTTGGTCTGTGGCGCCCACGCGGAACTCGAAGCTCTGCAAGGTCTCATAGTCCAGCGCCCTGAGCGCGAACAGCTGCCCGTTGTCGGCATTGATGGAGATGAGCGAGGAGAGGTCCAGCTGTGAGTCGTGGGTGGGCAGCAGCGAGTAGGTGATGTGGGCATTGGAGCCCGAGTCTGAGTCTGTGGCGCTGATGGTGCCTATGTGTAGGGCGGGGCTGTTGTTCTCTTGGACAAACAGGGTGTAGGAGGTTTGTGTGAAGGCGGGGGCATTGTCGTTGGCATCGGACACCTGCACTGTTATGGTGTGCTGGGTTGAGAGCCTGGGTGTGCCCATGTCGGTGACTGTGATGGTAATGTTGTACTCAGCTCTGCTCTCTCTGTCCAGTGCTTTTTCAGAAAGGAGAGTGAAAAAGTTCTTGAAGGTGGGTTTCAGGATAAATGGAATGTCGTCCTGAATAGAGCAAAGGACCCTTCCATTGTCCCCAGAATCTTGATCTCGGACACTGAAAAGAGCGACCAGGGTCTCTGAAGCATTCTCTGGAACTGTCTTTGTAATTGATGATATGGTCACTTCCGGTGCATTGTCGTTTATATCCAATACTTTAACTAAAAGAGTACATTTTGCCGAAAGACCTCCACCATCTGTTGCTTGGATATTTACAGAGTAGGATTGTATTACTTCAAAATCAAGTAATGATCTCAAGTTGACTTCCCCCGATGTTGGGTTGATTTTAAAGGTTTTTCTAATACCTTCTGAAGCATGTAAAAATGAATACGATATTTTCCCATAATTTCCTATATCTAAATCTGTAGCAGAGATAGCAATAATACTGGAACCAACGGGTGTGTTCTCTGGGACCTGCACCTCATAGAAACTCTGAGCAAATTCAGGAGCGTTGTCATTGATGTCCATAACCTTTATGAGAACCGATGTTGTCCCAGACCTGGGTGGAGACCCACCATCCAGGGCTGTAAGTGTCAATCTAAGTTCAGATTCCTCCTCATGATCTAAAACTCTGTCTAGAACCAGCTCCGGATACATCTTTCCATCACCACTGTCATGAATTTTAACATAGAAGTGAGAATTAGGACTAATGGTGTAGTCCTGGAGACTGTTGCTTCCTATGTCCAGATCTTGTGCGTTCTCAATTAAGAATGTGGTTCCGATCGTTGCACTTTCTGATATTTTAATAGATATTTCCTTGTCCAGGAATGTGGGGGAGTGATCATTTATATCTCTGACATGCAACTCAGCTCGATAAAACTGTAAAGGATTTTCCAGTACCACCTGAAAAGGCAGCACACAGGGCTGGGAGGAGCCACACAGCTCTTCCCGGTCCAGTCTCTCACTCAGGAGCATATCTCCGGTCAGCAAATTAAGGTGTAAACGCTTTTTATTATCATCTGACACTACTCTGGCCTCCCTGGAAGACAGCTCCGCTACTCCCAGTCCCAGATCCTTTGCCAGATTAGACACAAAAGAGCCAATTTCTGTTTCCTCTGCTACAGAATAGTGCAAAGACTCAGTACTTGCCCTAGATAATCCCAGCAAAACAAAGAAAACCAAGACTTGCCTTTTCTGCAGAATCATCATCCTTCTGGTTCCCATAGTTCCTTCAGGCAATCTCTTTTGTTGCAAAAATTAAGTTTTGTCCCAATTTTGATAGAGGAATTTCCGGGTTTTTCTATTGAAAATCCCTTGGCAGCTCTGTCGGTAAAGCTCCTGAAATACCCCCCTTCTCAACGGATTGTTCCCTGGTCCTCTGGATAGTGGAGCCCACAGGCCTATGCACTGTTTCATCTTATCCTATAGCGCCACCATGTGTCTCTGTGAATTTTTTCATTTAGTATTTATCTCCTAAAATTTTGTGAATGTAGATTTTTTAAAAGCGAATTTCACACAGACTATGTTTATCTTTAAATAGTCATTAACTATTTCTAATTAGCAAGGCATTTAAAAACATAATTACAATATCATTGTCATAATTGATGTATTTAGAAATAATTTTTGGTTATAACTTATAACTTAGTCTGTTTGGGCTCTTCCAATTTTCTACAAAATGTCTCTTGTTGTTGGCTTGTTTGGATTATAATTGAAACAAAGTCCATATTCTCCATTAAATCATTAGTTCTTAGAATGTTCAATTCAAAAAGACCCTCTAAAGTGCCCCAAATAAATAAATAATATTTATTTCAAGGCACTCCTTTAGTGGTTACAAATATTTACCTCCTCTCTGGTAAATATTTGTTGGTGTGAGTCCATAATATAATTGGTAACACCACTACATTTTACACACACACACACACACACACTTATGAATCTGGAAAACTACAGAGCATACTACTTTTAATAGTAGTTAATTTAGTTTAAGTAGTTAACTTAGTTTGAGTCATGGGAGTATTAGACTTCTTAAGTTTACACTTAAAAATAGTAGGGTGTATGTAGTGGTGCATGCCATTAATCCTAGTACTCCAGAGGCAGGGTCAAGGGGATCTGTAAGAGTTTGAGGTTAGTCTGGTCTACATAGGGAGCTCCATGCCAGGGAAGGCTATGTAGGGAGACATTGTCTGAAAACACACACACACACACACACACACACACACACACACACACACACACACGCGTGAAGATATAATGCACATAAGATGATCTTTTTGTAGAACTTGAAGGCTAGAAAAATTGATAAGCTAAAAAAATTGATAAGCTAATAACAGGAAGTGTGGCCCTGTTGGAGAAGGAGTATCACTTGAGGCAGGTTTTGATGTTTCAAAAAGTTTATGACATTCTTATAGTTTTCTCTCTGCCTCCAATTGCAGATCAAGATGGGAGCTCTCAGCGCTTCCTGCCACAAGACTATCATGGACTCTAACACTCTGGAAAAAAAGCCCCAAGTTAAGCACTTCTAAAAATTAGTTGCCTTGGTCATATGTTTTATCACAGTTTTATCACATATATAGAGTAACTATATATGGCAACTGAGCTGATATGCCTGTCTGAGTTTGGTTTGACCTTGGCAATTTCACAGATGGTTTGAGAACAGAGTTTTTATTTGTAACTTTCTTATCTGGGACAGAAAAGGTCTAAATGACCATCTTTTCCCCAAGTCATCTAGAACATAGGTATGATAGGGAGAAGTTATAGCCATACAGACTATTAATTTTCCATAGGAAATGTTGGAGCAGTCATTTGGAGTGAAGTCTGGCCATGAAGGGCAAAGCTGCTTTAGTTATGTGGCCATTTGTGTTGGCACAGTCACACGAAAGAGAAGGATTTTGCAAAGCATTGTATAGTTGCATTTCTTTGATTTGGTAATATAACATTATTTAATGTACACAAACATTTTATGACCATAAAAATAACATTTTCAGTAGAATGGTTGCAAGGAAAATGAAACTGCCCTTGGTTAGGAAGTTTGAGGGATGAGGAAGCAAATAAGGGTAGGAAATGAAGTCAAGAAATCTAAAAATGAAGAAAAGGTTATAACAGCTAATGAAATATATAGACCCCGTTTTTTAAAGACTGGAGAAACTTGAACATATTTTAATGATGGTGTTTAGTATTTACTAGAAAGGAAGAAAATTAAAATGCCGAAAGGATAATCAGAAGCCCCAGAGGTCAATTAAAGACTGTATCCAGACCACAAAAAGGAATTGGACTTGGTGGGAAGCCATCCCCCAGAATAAGAAAAGTATGGCATATTCTGCCAAGGTGTAGACTTGTGTCTCAATTAGGGTTTCTATTGATGAAATGAAACACCATGACCAAAAATCAAGTTGTGGAGGAAAGGGTTCATTCAGCATATATTTCCACATTGCTGTTCCTCACCAAAGGAAGTCAGCACAGGATCTCAGACAGGGCAGGATTCTGGAAGCAGGAGCTGGTGCAGAGGCCATGGAGGAGTGCTGCTTACTGGTTTGCTTCCCCTGACTTGCTCAGCCTGTTTTCTTATAGAACCCAGGACCACTAGCCCAGCAATGACACCATCCACTAAATGAGAAAACATCTACAGCTGGTTCTCATGGAGGCATTTCCTCAATTGAGCACATGAATGCAGGTACCTGAGGAGGTCAGAAGAGGGCAGCTGGAGTTATAATAGATTGTGAGCTGTTGGCTGTATGTTCTGGGAATGAACTCAGGTTCTCAGTGTGAGCAACTACTTAACCACTGCACCATCTCTCCAGGCCCCTCAATATAGTTTTTATATGAAAATTTATGTGGCAGTGGTGTTAATTACTTCAATAGTTTTGTCTTAGGGTACTGAAATCCAGGTATAATAGAGAAGAAAGAAAATGATTTCATCTATAATAAGTGGAGTTTTTTCAAGTTGTTTCGGTGAAGAAAACTGAACAAGATAATTGGGGATAAGAGAGCGTGAATGTGAGTGTGAGCACCAAATGAGGGAGTTGGTTGGGTAAAAAGGAAATTTAGAGCAGGAACAGGAGATGGTTGATATATTGTAGCTGTGCCATGTAGAGGAGGCCATGACAAGGTCAAAGGTATGCTAGGAGTAGATATGAGAAGATTTAAAGGCAAATCACTTGCTGTTCCCAGAGGGAGAGACCCAGTAACTATACCACAGGAAGGGCAGTCCTTGGTGGAGAAGGGCAGCATGTGGCCTGACTGGTGAAAACTGGACTATAGACAAAGAGCTGGGGCCTGAATGGCCATGTGTTTTGATTAAATAGTGCACTGGACCAGAAATGGGGGCCAGATTGCCAGTTAAAAAGATGGTAGCAGTCCTTATAAGTTAAAATGCCCTAATAACACAAGTCCTTTACTTCCAGTACTTTTTGTCAATTAAACTGTTAGTTGGCTTTTATTGTTGAGACTTTTCAAGAAAATTCCTTCTTAGAGGTTGGATTTTTTTGACAGCTATTTCTAATCAACTTTCCTCCATTGGCTATGAGAAAATTTTCTTAACTACTTACAATTTATAGGAGTCACCTGTTACAAAATTGACCGGCATGGCTTGATTTGAATGTACTGTCTTAAATTTAACTATAACAGAAATATTTGAAGACTGAGAAAAAAATTGGCTTTAGCAAAACATTTTAGAAGATTGATTGGTTACTCATATACAAGCACGAGAGCTCCAGAAAGTTTGGTTACTCTCCACTAGAGCGAGGAAACACACAATTCCACCCAGAAATATGGAAGTATTGATGCTTATGGATCTGGAAAAGCTTGAGGCAAGGTCGGTACCTAGACCACCTGTTGTGCCTGTAGGGTTCTTCTGCCTTGGCGGTTTGAATTTCTCTTTACAATTTCATCATCATGGATAAGAAAAGATCCAGCTTGCTTGGAGACATAGGTTTCTAGAGCCATGCTCCATTACTTGGAACATCTTCGTTGAAATAGAGACACCATTGTATCGCACCATTTAAGGTTTACAGTTTATATTTTCAGAATTGTGCAGCTCTTACCATTATTTCTAATTTTAAATGTTTCATTATCCCCCATATAAATTGCACCCAGCCAGTCTCCACTCCTACACATTCCCTGAACCTTGGACAACCACCAAAACACTTTGTCTCCATAGATTTGTTTGTTCTGATTATTTTGTATAACAGTTATAGAATATGTGATTTTTAAAGTTTTCTCATTCAGCATAATATTTTTGAGAGAGCACCACACCATAACCAGTAGACTGCCAAAGAACATAAAAATTAGCCTCATATTTTTGAGATTTCCTATGGTGATGTGCTGACTAGTTTATGTCAGCTTGACACAGGCTAGAATAATTGGAGAAAAGGGAGCCTCAATTGAGAAAATGGTGGCATAACATAGGTCTGTAGGCAAGCCTGTAGAGAATTTTCTTAATTAGTGATTGAAGTGGTAGGGCCCAGCCCATTGAGGGTAGGGCCACTTCTGGGCTGGTGATCCTGGATTCTATAAGAAAGCATGTTGAACAAGCTTTGGAGAGAAGCCCAGTGTTGTGGGATATTTGAACACTGTGTGAAGATGCATTGCTGTGATTGGTGTAATAAAAGGCTGAATGATCAATAGCTAGGCAAGAGGTATAGGCAAACTTCTGGGCAAGGAGAGAACTCTGGGAAGAAGAAAGGCAGAGTTGCTAGCCAGAGATGGAGAGGAAACAAGTGTAAAATGGAAGAAAGGTTATGTCAGGTGGCAGAATGTAGATTAATATAAATGGGTTAATTTAAGTTATAAGAGCTAGTTGAGATAACCTTAAGCTAAAAGCCAAGCTTTCATAATTAATAATAAGCTTCCTTGTCATTATGTGTGGGCTGTCAGTCCTGATGAGAAAGAACTACTACCACCTAGTAAGCAGCACTCCTTCATGGCCTCTGTTCCAGCTCCTGCCTCCAGGGTCCAACCCTGTTTGAGGTCCTGCCCTGACTTCCTTCAATGATGAACAGTGATGAGGAAGCAAAAGCCGTATAAACCCTTTCTTCCCAAAGTTGCTTTGGTCATGGTATTTCATCACAGCAATAATAACCCTAAACTGAGACATTATTTATCATATTTCCCTCATTTTATTGCTCATTAAAAAATAATTTCATCATATGGGAATGCCACATTTGGTTTATCTATTTATCAGTTGATAGCTATTTGGGTTGTTTCATTTTTTTTAGTATTATGTTCAACACTAATTACGTTATGGACACATGTTCATAAGTGGTTTTGTATAGATAGATATATGTTATTTCTTTTAGATAAGTATATAGGAATTGAATTTCTGAGGAATAGAATGTTTATATATTTGATATTTTGAAGAACTGACAAGCTGCTTTCCAAAACAATGTGTCATTTTTTAAATTTACAGCACCAGTATTCCATTTTCCCCACATTGTCAGCACTCATTATGGTCTTGTCTGACTTTTTCACTATAGCTACTCTGGTATCCATGAAGTAGCTATTTTCAGTATTTTTACTTATGTAATATGTGTATCTTGTCTGGCATGCTATAATGTTTTAAGTGACCCTCCAACTCTTCTCTACTCAGTACAATAATGATAGGAGGCAATCTTATCACTTGATTTGATTTACTGTTCTTCAGTGAGTTCTCTCTATAAAGGAGCTTTTTTTTTAAAAGGCGAGAGAGCACGCTTCAACTTCTACTTCCCAAAGAAGGAACTTAAATTTAACTAGCCTGCATCCACATTTTGACTGGATGCAAAGATTACATAGTTTAATGGACTGATAATGAAATAGCTAGCTTCCAAAAAGTATAAACACTGGGTTGTCTTGGATATAGGAGTTAACTAACTAAAATTAGTTAACTAATATACAGTGTTAAATATCTTCAAGAGGAACTTTATGGCATTTACTTTAGTCTATGGGACTGGAAGCATCATTACTTAGTTCTTCCCCCATTCTTACCATCATGCCTTACTATCTTTCTCTTCCATGATGACCCTTTTTCTCACTGCATTTTCCTGCTTCTATATATACAGACTTGGTGCAGGACAATTGTCTAAATTCTGTCAATTATGTTTTAAATAAATGCTGATTGTCCAGTAAGTATAGACAGAACAGTATAGGCAGGAAGTATAGGCAGAACAACCAGACAGGAAGTAGAGGCAGGTCACTGAGAACAGGAGAATTCTGGGAAGGAGAAAGTCCATTCCTCCCCAATCCTGTCCCAACCACAGAAGAACCTACTTAGTGGCCTAAGGGACCTACTTAGTGGCTTCTGACCATATGAGAAAGTTTAAGCGATAGAATAATATAGAAAATTTCAAGCTCACAATAGACTAAGTACTGAGCACAAAATATTTCTTCCCTTTAGGTTTGAATGTTGGAAAATACACACAGCATAATTTTACATGTGAATCAGTACTCAGCACATGCTCATTTATTTCAAGAAGAACATGAGCAAAATTACATAGTATCTCACAAGCTTGTTTTCTCCTATCTAAACTACTGTTTGGATGCCTATGTACTTTCAGTCTGACCTTGTGACATTAGTAAAATTAAGGCCTCATGTTCCAGGATTCTGCAAGTGGCCACAGTATACATGTGCCTCCCCAGTCACCTTCCAGAATGCATAAGACAGAGTTATTAAGAATATCATCACTGTCCCCGCTTGTTTATTCTGTGCTCCTTTTCAACGGGCCTAATGGTTGGATCACAGTATAGATTTTCCAATATATCAATATACTGAACAGTAACAAACCTTTAAACATAACATCTAAACTAGGATGGTTTTAAAATAAACTTACTTGAAAATAGTATCCACAATAATAAGCCTCAAGAAAAAGTACAAAATGAGAGTCAAGGAAAGATAACACTTGAAGGTTTCAACTACTTCTGAAGTGGTCTGTTTATTTCATCATAAGCAAAGCGAAGGTAAAAGTGCAGCTGGGAAAGACAGATGGGGTGGTTTTGTGGGGTTTAAGGAAGTAAGTTTTTTACCAGTTAGGATATCCTACAGAACGGGCCACAGTTTAAAAATTACCATCTTAATACAAGCACTGATATAAAATGAAAAGAGGGAGGGACATAATAAAATGCAAACACTAGGAGATTTGAAGATCATGCAAATTGGGAGAAATACATATTGTCTTGGGATAGTCATAAAATAAAATATAGCATCAGCTGCTGTCACTAAATAACCCAAAACTATTGCGTAAAGTAGGACTTTCCTCCATTTCTTTCCTGGGGAACTGGAGTGGTAGATTGGGAGAAAATGGCTTCAGGAATTTGAACTCATTTGTGCCAGTACCTCCCATTAGACATACCTCATACTGGTAGTTCTGTGACAAGGACCCTGCCCCACTGATATCCACTAGGTGGCCAGGAAAGTGTCCCTCGGGCACAGAGCAGCCACCCAGAGAGGACGCCCTGGCCCTCCTGCACAGCCTCACCCCCACGAACAGCAGCACAGATAAGAGGAAGAGCGAAGACACAGATGCCAAGGCAATGACCAGGTACAACGTGAGTGTGTCCTTATCTTGGGCGGGGTCGCGCACCACCTCCGGTAGAGGCAGGAAGGGCTGAGAGAAGCCATCCACCAGCAGCACGTGCAGAGTGACACTGGCAGACTGAGGAGGCTCACCATTGTCCTTGACCACCAGCAGCAGCTTGTGCTTGGGCGCATCGCGCTCACTCAGCAGCCTGGAGGTGCGCACCTCCCCATTGTGAGCCCACACGCTGAACAGCCCTGGCTCCGTGGCCTTCAGCAGCTGGAACGACAGCCAGGCATTCTGACCAGAGTCACGGTCCACAGCCACCACCTTAGTGACCAGGTAGCCAGGCTCCGCCGCCCTGGGCAACAGCTCTGTGCAGGGCACAGAGGCGTTCTGCAGAGGGTAGAGCACGAAGGGCGCATTGTCGTTGGCGTCCAGCACGAGCACGCGCACCAGCGCCTGACTGCTGAGCGCGGGCGAGCCTTGGTCTGTGGCGCTTATGCGGAACTCGAAGGTCTTCAGGGTCTCATAGTCCAGCGCCCTGAGCGCGAACAGCTGCCCGTTGTTGGCATTGATGGAAATGAGCGAGGTGATGGGCAGCTGCGAGTCGTGGGTGGGCAGCAGCGAGTAGGTGATGTGGGCATTGGAGCCGGAGTCTGAGTCTGTGGCGCTGATGGTGCCTATGTGCAGGGCGGGGCTGTTGTTCTCGTGGACAAACAGGGTGTAGGAGCTTTGTGTGAAGGCGGGGGCATTGTCGTTGACGTCAGACACCTGCACTGTTATGGTGTGCTGGGTTGTGAGCCTGGGTGTGCCCATGTCGGTGACTGTGATGGTGATGTTGTACTCAGCTCTGCTCTCTCTGTCCAGTGCTCCCTCCGTTTCTAAGTGGTAATAATTTTCAACTGACGACTTTAGCACAAACGGGAGGTCCTCTGGAATAGAACAGATCATTCTGCTGTTCTCTCCTGAGTCCTTGTCTTGAATACTAAAAACCATAACTAACGTCTCTGGGGTATTTTCTGGGATTGGACTGATAAATGATGACACAGAAATTTCAGGAGAATTATCATTCACATCCATCACCTGAATTCTTACTGTAGATTTCCCAAAAAGTCCTCCTCGATCCGTAGCTTTAATGATTATTGAGTAGGATTCGATTGTTTCAAAGTCCAAATAGCCTATTAAGCTTATTTCTCCAGAGTTTTTATTGATTGCAAATGTCTTTTGAATATCCTCTGATGCATGAGAAAAGGCATATGATATTTCACCATTAATTCCCGAGTCTAGATCCCAAGCCGATGCAGTGATAACCAGTGAGCCAAGGATGCTATCCTCTGGAATCTTCACTTCATAGAACATGTGCTCAAACTCAGGGGAGTTGTCATTAGTATCTATGACTTCCACTCGAACCAAGGCAGTCCCAGACCTGGGGGGAGTCCCACCATCCAAAGCAGTGAGGATGAGACTGAGTTCCGCCTGCTCCTCATAATCCAGTGCCTTGTCCAAAACTAACTCTGGGTATTTCCTGCCATCAGGATTAACTCTCATTGTAATGTGGAAATGAGAGCTCTGACTTATCACATAATTTTTCACAGCATTGTTTCCTACATCTAAATCTGTTGCACTTTCTAGTAGGAACACAGCACCAACAGGGCTATTCTCCGGGATTTCTAGAACCATTTCCTTTTCCAAGAATATGGGGGAATTGTCATTGATATCCCTTACCTGAAGCTCAACTTGCAAAATCTTTAAGGGATTTTTCATTAACACCTGGAAATGCAGCACGCAGGGCTCAGTGGAGCCACACAGCTCCTCTCTGTCTAGCGGTTCGCTTAGGAGCAAATCTCCTGTATTTGTGTTCAATTGCAAAGGCAGTTTGTTATCCTTAGATACCACTTGAGCCCCCCGTGAAGACAGCTCACCCACCTTGAGCCCCAGGTCTTTTACCAAATTACCTACCAAGGCCCCACTCAGGGTCTCCTCCACCACTGAAAGTCTCCCAGGCTCAGCGTGTGCTTGAGACATTCCCAGCAAAACAAAGAGAAGCAGGACTTGCCTTGTCTGCAGATGGCTTCCTCCTCCGTTCTCCATAGCTCCTTTCCAGCAGGCTTCTGAAAGAATCACTTCTGCTCCACCACACAGTTTTGTCAGATGTGCTCCTTGACTTGTCCACAGAATCTTTATAATCCAAAGGATAAATGGTTTCTAGGTAGCACCTTCATGACTTGCTATTTCTTCCTAGTTTTCCGTGCTCACTGGGGCTGAGTGTCTGTAGCATTTAATGTAATTTTTTTGTAACATTATCCTGCAGCGCCACCATGTGTCTTCTCAGATTTTCACAGTTTGATGAATGCTACTTAAATTCTATTTACATCAAATGTCCCCCAGAGACGAATATTTATTGTTTATGTGGTTACTAGTATATTTTCATCAATGTTCTCTGTAATTTATGATGATGTTACTATTTGTTTTAAAGCACGTGTTAAGTTTCTCAGGATATAACATTGTTAAGTTTAACTCATCCCTTCCCACTAGGCCTTCCTTAGTTGGAAAGGAAAAGAAAAAGTGTCCATGAGAAGTGTTAGAGGTAATCTTGGGTTATGAAACTGGATTAGCCAGGAGAGGGTACACATTAAGAAACATATTATTTAGATTCATAGTTTTGTTTCATTTCCTTGCAAGTGACAAAAATTCAGTAAGTGGTTCACAAATGTGGTGTTTTGTGTAAAGTATACTCTTACTCCTAACACTGATCTCCCTCAGGTTCCCAAGATATTCGGCCGACACAGAAGTTCAGGGGCAAAAAAGGAGAAATTTGCTTTCCTAAAGAGAGTGAAAATTTAACAGCTGATGACACCAAATAATGCCATGTTCTGGCTAATGAAGCACTACACAGTTACTCAAATACAGCATCATAGGGATAGCTTTTAGTCATAGAGCTTGAATACTTACCCTTTTATTGTTTAACCCCAATAGTATCATCTCTGAAACTAGGGAGTATCCCTAACTGAAGTAACACTTGCTACTGAAGCAAGAAACTGTTGGGAATAGATGCTAGATGCTCACCAGCGATGTCCAGTATTGAAAGTTTTAAAAGTACCCAGCAATGGATGAAATAGTTGTAGTTGAAAAATACTGTTTGAAATTGAATTTTTAAGAAGTTAAGTTCTATATATAGCTGAAAAAGAAAATGAACCAACACAAAAGATAGAAACCAAAAGGTAGGTGTGCCAGTGATATGCAGTTATTCTTCTGCCTTTGAAATACCCATCAACTAGACAGGGAAGTAGCATTTTTGAGAACTCACAAAACTAATGTGCACACATGAGTTTGAAGATAGAAAACAGATGGGAGAAACTTACTACAAAGTTCCAGGAAATGGCTAAAAGTCCATCACTGGAGCTAGGGCAACTGGCATGCTTGTCTCTCATAACACCATTCACATTCTAGATTTAGAAAAACTGGAAGTTTAAAGTTAATCATGAGACAAACAATTTATTATTTGAAGGTGTATTTACAGTAGTGTTGAATTCTCTGTTCTCTGTGTCTACAGAGATAGCAAAGTCACTCAAGATAAAGAATGGATTCTTGATTTAGAGAGATCAGCAAACTTTCTCTAGTCTTTGACACACAAGTAGTGCTAAACAAAAGTATGAAATTAAACTAAAGGAAAGTAGAATTTTAGAGTTTTGAGTGGTGAGGTTTCAAGTCTCTTCTGAAGCAATGCTCTCAGACTGTGGAAAACAAAGTCTATTGCAGACACATAATCCCACACCAGGTAGTCCAGAAGGCTAACCTGGAAAGCATGAAAGCACAAATAAAGTCTTACACTTACCAATGTTGTGGGTCTGCCTACATAATACCTGTGGTCCCAATACTCAGGAGGAAGAGTCACAAAGATTGCACATTTTAGGCTACCCTGTACTAATAGTTGAGACCCTGCTTCAAGAGTTAAAAAAGAAAACAGAAAAGATTAGGGAACTAAAATGTGCCATACAAGCTATATAATTTTGGTAAATTTCTTCAACTTCTCCGACACATTCTTAATTTTTAAAATGAATGACTATAAAACATTAATAATGCTGTACAAGAATATCTTTGGGAATATATTCTAAGATGGCAAATTACAGATAAGAAAACATATTATATTTCCAATGAATACTGTTTTAAAAATTAGCAGAACCAAAAGCTGTTCTATAAGTGTTTATATGCCAAAAGGAAAGCTTACATATAAAGATCAAATGATTAAATGAGCAGTGAAGGAAAGTAGAACCAGAGGCAAATAGGAAACAGAAAAGGTAAAATGCTTAGGATTTTTACAGAACCAGTCCAGTTGGTCAAAGAGTTAATCAAAATTTTTAGAAAATACAGGAAAGAAATTATAGCAAAATAAAATGAAATTTTCTCTGAACTGAGAGTCTGAACACTGACAGAATATATCCTTGTGAAAATGTTAACAAATAGTTTCTGCTATGGTATTTTCAGACTACTGAGGGTAAGTTTTTCAATGCTTCCAGAATGAATGGAAAAAAATATTGCAGAAAATGAGATACTCTTTAGAATGGAATTTTCCTTGTGAAAGGTGAGTTTACACACTTAAAAAAAGAAAAGTAGGGGCTGGAGAGATGGCTCAGTGGTTAAGAGCATTGCCTGCTCTTCCAGAGGTTCTGAGTTCAATTCCCAGCAACCACATGGTGGCTCACAACCATCTACAGTGAGATCTGATGCCCTCTTCTGGCCTGCCAGCATATATGCAGGCAGAATACTGCATACATAATAAGTAAATAAACCTTTAAATAAAAATAGAAAAGTATTGTAAGGAGCCCGCTTGTTTGCTCCCGACTGCTCAACCCCAAACAAATCTAAGAGCAGCTATTAGCTCTGGGAAAGATGTTTTCAAGAAAGGAAATATAATGATATTGCATTAAGTGTACATAAGAGACCTAGCTAGAGGAGCATTAAAATTAGTTTTATTTCAGAGATGGTACTCATCTAGTAGCCTTGGTTTTGATCCCTAGAAACCTATAGAAACAAATCTGACAACAGTTTCTGATAATTATACCAGGAAATTAGGAGAAGGTAAATGCATACCTTTTGTGTGTGTGTCTATTAATGGGAAATAAGGACTGTAAATCCTTTTGCAATGAGTGGGTAACACATAAAAGTTGACTATCAACAAAAAACAGTCTAAATACATCACATGGAAGTAGATCACACTTGAAGAACTGTGTAGAAAGGGGCCAAAGATCAAAATTATTTTTTCTATAACCTTTAATTTATATCAGTTTCTAAATTTGACAGTTCTTTAAGTTTCAATATAAAATGAAAAGTATGTTTCCAACAGTCCATAAATATTGTCACACAGAAATTTAAATGTGTTCAAATTTATGTTGATTTTCATGCAGACTATTACACTGTATTTGCATTATATGACAAATCTGTTTTCTATGACAGCAAGAATGAACACCAGAAAGAGCTCTTGAGGAAGGAGAGAAAGGGTAATGAAATAGCTGTGACAGAAAGCAGAATGGGGGACCTGCAGGGAGAAGGAAGGGAACCAGGGGAACAGCAGAGGTTAGGAATGAATGAAACCTCTGTTTGCAGAAGTCATGCTGAAACCCATTAAATAGTATGCTAACACGGGAATCACCAGAATATTCAAAATCATAAACAATGGGGAGGGTGCAAGGGAAGTAATAGGAGTTGCAGGAAGACGGAGCAGGAGGTTATAAAAAAAACCCAAAATGCATGACATAGATGCATGAAATTGTCAAAGTCAAAGAGTTAAAATACTAGACTTTTAAAAAGGTGACTGGCTAGAGGTAGAGCTCAATGGCAGGGCACTTGCTTAGCATGCAAAAGGCTTGGGTTAGTGATTAGCAAGAAAAGAAAACAATAAAACTCCCAAATCTCAATTTTCTGTAATGAGAAATGACAACAAATTTTGTGCTCTATGAAAGAACCAAAACCTAAAACTTAAAGTGGTACATATTCTACTAAAAATAATCACTAATGTAAAAACATTGTAAATGTGACCTACTTGGAAGTTGAAAATGAAGTTGTGTTGTCTTGGGTCGCAACTACTGCACAACTAAACTAGCATTCATATGACTGTACCATACATTAAATGGAATGAAACATACTCAAAAACAGAGACGTCAAAATATGGGCTTTTCATCACTACTGCTCTGGGCGCCATGAGCATGAACATCAGGGTGAACTGGTTTCAAGAACTTGAAATCATTGGTATCAGAAGAGCCTCCCATCAGACACACCTCATATTGGTAGCTTTGGGACAGGGTGCCCATGCCGCTGACATCCACCAGGTGGCCAGGAAAGTGTCCCTCAGGCACAGAGCAGGCCCTCAGCGAGGATGTCCTGGCCCTCCTGCACAGCCTCACCCCCACAAAGAGCAGCACAGACAACAGGAAGAGCGAAGACACAGATGCCAAGGCGATGACCAAGTACAGCGTGAGCGCATCCTCATCTTGGGCAGGGTCGCGCGCCACCTCAGGCAGAGGCAGGTAGGGCTGAGAGAAACCATCCACCAGCAGCACGTGTAGAGTGACAGTGGCAGAGCGCTGAGGGTCGCCATTGTCCTTGACCAGCAGCAGCAGCCTGTGCTTGGGTGCATCGCGCTCACTCAGCAGCCTGGAGGTGCGCACCTCGCCATTGTGAGCCCACACGCTGAACAGCCCTGGCTCCGTAGCCTTGAGCAGCTGGAATGACAGCCAGGCATTCTGACCAGAGTCACGGTCCACGGCCACCACCTTGGTGACCAGGTATCCAGGCTCTGCCGCCCTGGGCAGCAGCTCTGTGA